>OZ037992.1:38939886-39072386 GCA_964035705.1 Porites rus
TTGCATACACTGCAGAACGGGTAGCAGTCCTCTCGAATTACTAAATCGACCTCACTTCCACACAAAAAACACAGTGGATCAGCGAATGCAACATAGTATGGAACCTCTATTGGCGATTCACGGGTATAAAAAGCTGTTTGCATTCCTTGGCCTGTGTTTGTTCGAATATCGATGTTTTTTTAACTCCGTCGTCAAATTCTCCAGAAGCGAACTTGCAAAATAAATCCTGCAAGGTAATTGCATGACCTATCCACAACGGACCTAGCGTACCAATTGCAAGGCTTTAAAATTTTAGCCTGAGTTCGAATTGAAACGCAGACAAAAGTCATCTCTTTTTTTCATACATTTAGAGTTTTTTTTGTAGTCAATCGAGGAGAACTGGCTACAAAGTAAAAGTAACGCCTTTTGATTTTTGTTCATACAAACGTTACTACTAACAAATAAAAAAAACAGAGGCGGCTCCAAGAAATGAAGCGGGCGGGGACGAGAAACGTTTTCTTTTTTACTTGGCCTTACGCACCAAGCGAGGTGAACACGATGCAATCCGAAATCGGATTTTCAATGACTTTGAGAAGCGGCGCATTTCTCAACCAAAAACCCAATAAACAAACAAGCCATGAACAACAGAAGAATCTTGAAAGCAGCTGTATTTCATTCTGTAAATCCAGTGGAAACAGACAGTTAAAAACACCACAAGATGACACAAAGCTCTCTCAGCTTCAGCTATCAGTAACAGGTTTCCAGATGATGCGTAAATTTTCCGCATGAACTCACCTGTCAAATTTTGACCAATCAGACCATAAAAATTGGACGTAGAGCGTAATCAACGCATGACCATGGTGAATCAAAAATAACTGCCTTCCCCACCTGCAAAAACTGGCTGAATTTTCGCGTCCGAGGTTAGTTTGAAATCAAAGTTTTATTAGTGCAACTCATAAATACAACTTACTTCCTATGCATTTACAAAAATTAAACTTGAGCCTGTGACCATTTGAAAACTAGTAACTTGTCAGCAGTTAACCTAGTAAGGGATTTCCTTGAGGTAATGAAATCCATTTTTAGTAGATATATTGTATAACAATTATTGAAAAGAAAGCTTAATTCTAAATATTTTAAAGCAATGAATTTTTATATTTAGGGATTTTCTCTCCCTCTATCGGTCTGCAGAAGGCACGCCCAAACGTCATGAGGTGACGATATCCATTTGTAGTTGAATGAATAAATATAGCGCTAATTCTAAATATTTTAAACCGAAAAGTCTCTATGTAGGGATTTTCTCTCCCTCTATCGGTCTCACGGCGAGTCTCAGCAAAGATTTCCATCTTCAAGCTCATAATTTCCAAGATCTGAGGTAAGAAATCAAACATAAAGTTATTCTAAATATTTCAAGAATAGTATGTAATTAGTCACAAATGTTACGTTTTTGCAAAGCAACCACAAAATTTTCTGCTCCTTTTCAATGGAGCAAGACGTTATTTGTTTCATGGAAAATAGATGGTTCGCAATTATGACGTAAAAGACCTCCTTAACTGATTCCCGTGCCACGTGCAAGTTCTTCTAATCTTCACAATACTTGACCAGGTATAAAAACTGCCAGTGCCTTTATTAGATCTTGATGAAATGATGAAGGAATTAAAGCAGTTTGCATTAAACAAAGGGGTCTTTATATGGAGTAGCTCGCAGGCTTGTAGACATGATATGCTCAATAAAAGTTAAACATTTTTAGCCTGCGAATACAGCCTTTCCTAACGGCGGGGTGCGTGGACAGGGTGGTGTATTTGCAAGCTAAAACGTTCTTAGATGTTTTCATAAGATTACCCAAAAGCTGATTGCGGGTTATCGCTGCTGATCGCACTCCATTGGTGTTCTCCGTAATTTCCACAACTAGCACCACCTCCAACACCACCATATTCCTACTAATAACACTTTCAGTGGCATCACCATTGACAGCATTGGTGTCAAAATCACTTCCAATGGTATCATCACTAAGACCATCTGCAATGAAAGGATATGTTAGTTTTGTACAAGTAACAAAATCGAAGATGAAAATCATTTCCTACTCGATTGTAAGGCTTATTCTCAGATCAGAGACATATTTTTCTCCAAACTAGAAAATAAAATACCTGACTTCAAATCACTTTCACGCGATACTTTAATATCTCTTCTTATGAATTCTTCTGATTATTTAATTAACTGTCAATAAGTTTCATTTATCTCGCAATGCTTTGAATTAAGAACCAAATTAATATCAATGAATGAATGAATGAGAACTGTAACGTTTTGTAATGTTTTGCACGTACTAATTAGTTGAATTAGTACTTAAATTTAGACTAATAGCTTTTGCAATACTGTTATTCCTTTATAGTCATGCAAATAAAGCATTTGGTGTTATGTTATGCATCTGTCGTAACACCATCAACGACACTGGCTCCACAACTTACACGGGGTTCTTCAACACTGGACCTAAGAGGGTCTTCTTTATATCATCCATGCAAGAAATCAGAATATTGTTTTTAATTAGTAGACTGAACTCTACCCATTAACGTTTGGCTACTACTGCAACACTGGACAAGGCTATATTCTGTACATACATGTCCCGCGGGGGAGGGGGGGGGCACTCCCTTATTTGGCCTATACGGGTATGTGCCGCTGAACAGGGTATGGTTTTCAGGGTCTAGAGTCGTAAACAGGGTATACAATTTTACTATTAAGCATCTTGAACAGGGTGTCCTTTTAGACCAGAGGCCTTAAAGAGGGTGTGAATTTTGGCGGTGTGCGGTCTACGTGTGTAACGGAGGTTTTTTAAAATAATCTAACTTTGTTCTGTCAGTAGTCCCAGAAAAAACTTTTTGTATGTGACTCCAAAACAGATTAAATAAATAAGTTTTCTCCCCATTTTGTATTGTATCTATACTATCTATAAAGAACGTATCCCCATAAACAGGGCATTTGGGCTACAGTCTTAAACAGGGTAGCAAAATGAACGGATTTTGTCTTAAACAGGGTCAGGGTTTGAAGGCCCTGGTCGTTCACCTACACCCAAACTACCCTCAAGTGCTCCCCTCCCCACCCCCCAGGATACGTGTACTTTTCTAACACAGATATGAATTTAATTACAAGTCAGAGAAATAAAACTATTAACAACAATACAAATGTATTATATGAAATTAGATCATCGCAGTTATGGAGACGCAACTTTTGCAGTTGCGAAAAGAAAGCCTGAAAAATAAAATCCAGGTTTGTACGGGATTCGAACCCTTGACATCTGCGATACCGGTGCAGCGCTCTTACCTATTGAGCTAACAAGCCAACTGGGAGCAGGTCGTTGAATTAATTTGTTCTAAACCCGTATAAGGATGATGACGAATCATGTTTTCCACATATTCATAACTTCATCATTATCCTTCACAGGTTTGATTAACATCATAGCACCCATTGTAAATAGGTCTTCTGATTTTTAACACGGCTTAATGAAAAGCTTTATGTTTTAAAAGAGCTAAAAAAATGTTCCTGCATCAGAGGGCAAAGCGTGCCGTTAATAAACAATGACAACTATAACCGCAGAAAATCAACATGCCCTTCACAACTTCTCAGTTTGAAATAAATAGCAAAAATGACACATTTTGCTCAGTCAAAACTTAACAAAAGACCTCCTTAACTGATTCCCGTGCCACGCGCAACTTCTTTTAATCTTCACAATACTTGACCAGGTTTAAAAACTGCCAGTGCCTTTATTAGATCTTGATGAAATGACGAAAGAATCAAAGCAGTTCGCATTAAACAAAGGGGTCTTTTTGGAGTAGCTCGCAGGCTTGTAGACATGATATGCTCAATAAAAGTTAAACATTTTTAGCCTGCGAATACAGCCTTTCCTAACGGCGGGGAGCGTGGACAGGGTGGTGTATTTGCAAGCTAAAACGTTCTTAGATGTTTTCATAAGATTACCCAAAAGCTGATTGCGGTTATCGTTGCTGATCGCACTCCATTGGTGTTCTCCGTAATTTCCACAACTAGCACCACCTCCAACACCACCTCCAACAACACCAATGTTCCTACTAATAACACTTTCAGTGGCATCACCATTGACAGCATTGGTACCAATATCACTTCCAACGGTATCATCACTAGGACCATCTGCATCTGTCGTAACACCAACAATGACACTGGCTCCACAACTTACACGGGGTTCTTCAACACTGGACCTAGTAGGGTCTTCTTTATATTATCCATGCAAGAAATCAGAATATTGTTTTTAATTAGTAGACTGAGCTACATTAACATAGTAGACTGAGCTACATTAGTAGAATGAGCTACGTTAACGTTTGGCTACTACTGCAACACTGGACAAGACTATATTCTGTACATACAAGTCCCGCGGGAGGGAGAAGGGGGGACTCCCTTATTTGGCCTATACAGGTATGGTTTTGAGGGTCTAGAGTCGTAAACAGGGTATACCATTTCACTATTGACTTAACCCTCCAGAGCATATAATCTACATGTACCCGCCAGAGAAAAAAAAAAACGCATTGCAGCAAGCAGCATTTTGGCACGAGGTAAAAGTCGTGAGTTGGCTACCGACCCCCTTTTACACACAGAATTGATTACATTTCAATGTGTCCAAGTAACAGATAACGATATTGCTAACAGATGATCGGAAATTACAAATTAAATTATACAAATTAAATTATCTGGGAAGAGGGCCCAACAGCGACTTCAAATATTTGGCTACAGGCTTTCCCCCTTTCCCTTCCCTCGCGATTTTTTCACTTTTACCTCAAACAGAGAGCCTGTTCACAGGCTATTCATTGCTTTACTTTACATGAAGTTACCAGCATTAGACAAATGAGAGCTACATAACGAATAAATTGCCAAACCTGCTTGGAGAGGCATAAATCCACTCATAATTTTGTTTATTATCCAAGATGTGAGAACTTGAAAAATATTCCTTAGAAGGTTTGTCACCAGAGATAGCGATGAATGGATATTTGGACCTTCCAGGACTTATTCACAGCTTATAATGGTCACCTACAATATTAGAATAATAAAGCTGACATTGTAGTGAGCAAACGCGAGCTTTTCTTTATGGCATGAAGTGTGTATGTAACAATATTGATACAGGCATTTTCCCACGGTGTAGATCGAGGTAATCTTGGGGGTTGTGTATGTCCCTAGTCTGAATTTCAACACCAGTCACCAGGAGGAAGCTATGTCGCTGTCGGTATTTTACTATTGTATTTGTGTTTTTCTCTGTCAATGTTGCAGTTTAAACCCATCTTTGTGTCGTTTTTAGCTGTTTTTCACCCCTTCCACTGTCCTATTTTCGCTACTTCAAGGCCTTGTTGCTTGTTTGAATTTATCCCAACGCGGCCTCAGTGCCTAATCCATGATCCTAGTGGATCCTAGCCTGCACAGCAGGCGTTTTATGACTCTTTTATCGTTTCAAAAGCTTGAGCCAGCAACTCTTGGTTAGTCGAAAGTCCAAATCGATCGCATAACAGCAAAAAAAGCATTTTTACAAACGAGTAAAGGTAACTCAATTGTGAGTGAAGTGTCACTCTCATATTTTACTCATTTTATTGAGTAAAATTACTCACAATATGAGTAAGTTTTTTTACCCCTTAGAGAGAGTTATAACAACTCACTACTCTGAGTAAAATGACTATGATCAAAACATGCGAGTAAAACATTTACTCGCCGAGTAAGGTAAATCCTTTTGCCTTTGATAGTGAGTAAAATTAACATCTTATTTCGAGTCCCTTGGCTGTGAAGCAGACAACTGAGTAAAAATACTCACACAAAGTTGACCGATTCGTTTCAGCTTTGCAAATTAAGAAAGGCACAAAACCACAATTAAAAAGCTACAAGAGGGTCTGAATGGGGGTACCTCGATAACCGGCTAAACACTTCATTTTTTGGCTTTGTAACATGAAACAGTTATAAATTTTATGCATGCACTAACAGTAAAAAATCACGTAAAAATCCTTTGAAACAGTAAATTTTTTCCAGAAAGAAGCAAAAACGGCTCCAAAAAGGCCAATATTATTGTTTAGTATATCAAGGCGTTTTCGGCCATTTTACGACAACTCCGGATTTTTTCAGAAGATTTTCGAAGGCTACTGATGATTCCCGAAGACTGTCGAAGATTTCCGAAGACTAACGAAGAGGTCCGACTATTGCCGAAGATGTCCGAAGAACCCTACTATTTTCTTCGGAAACAGCAAACACTAAAAATTTGGCCAATTTAACAGCAAACACTAAAAATTATGGGCAAATAACACTAAACACTGAACCCCATTCAGACCCTCCTACAATGATCTGGTATACCGATCTATATCTCAAGCGGATTAGATATCAACTACGCTAGGATCAAGCGGCAACCATCAATACTGATTCAACACCAAAGCCACAATTGTCTTCTGTGTCGTCGTCTTCATCAACCTCTGCTCGTTCAGCAACATTATTGACACTGTGTTTCAGTTTGGATATTTCTAGTCAAATTTCGTAAAAAAGAAAGGGCCTTTTGTGCAACACCACCGTTACACGGTCACGCCGTTCTCATACTTTATTCTCATACATACATTGATCATTTGTTTTGCTCAACCAATCATTTGTCTCGATCCGTAAATAAATCATTGATTTGATCACGTGTAACACTTGAACCAATCACGAGTTCCAGATCAAATCATCGTTGGATAAACGCGCTCGAAAATAATGATTTGAAGCTTCATATATATAAACGTAAGGCGTCGTTTATACCTTCTTCTCAATGTTTTCTTGCTTCGTTATTGATTTCTTCAATTGGATATCGTCTCTTAAGTATTAGCCGTAGCGGTAGAGATTCGTGTTTACGACGTACAGACATGGCTCGTCGAACGTACTGGTGTTGAAGATTCTTCAAAATTTCAAGGTAAGCAATTATTAAGTCATTGTCCATATCGTCCTTTTCAGCAGGCTTATCTCCTTGAGAAAGCTAAGCAGAAGCAGAACCAGTGTAAAAGGGATGTCGATATATATATGTATGTTTTTTGCATTATCCTAAAAGTATTAGTATCCTCGAACAAAGAACGGACAAAGCACAAAACATCGCCATTTGGATAACGGTTGTGTTATGAGTCAATGAGTCAGATATGGAGAAATATGCAAGGCCTACTTCTGACATGAAAATCTCAACCTGGGCTGTTTGTTAGCAGTATCCCAGGCCCTGCCGCTACTTCTACGTGCATGCCCCGAAAAATAGTCTTCCCAGACACTCTTCAAGAACCATTTAAACCATCAGACAATCCATACTACTAGAGTTTCCATACCAGAAGTGAAGTGCTGCCCCAAGGTTGTTCATATTAGTCAGGAACTGAACAATCGATGCAATCGATAATCAATGGCAATCGATAACAATCGATATCAATTAATCAATTGATATTGATAATCAATAAACAATTGTTCACGAGAATTTTTGTGATTATTGATTATCATCCATTATCAATATCAATCGATAATCGATGGGAATCCATCAATTAACATAATAGATTGTTACCAATATGCAATATCAATCGATTACCTATTCAGTCAAACATTTCAATTGTCAATTTCATCGAGTACTAATAAATGAAAGTTACACATTTTGATATCATTGCTCTTGGGAATTCCACACAGAAGATCGAGGTGGACGTGGGCGTCTGCACAAACATATAAAGAAACAAGAAGAAAAAGAAATAACAATAACCTTAATCGTGTTTGAACGATAATTATTTGTGCTGTTTTTCACGGAGCCACATCGATGAACAATTCTCAACTTTGCTACTGAGGTTTCAAAATAATATACGATCTGCGTACACTGCCGCGATACCTGAAGATACGGAGACATGAATTTAGTGCCAATCGATGGCAATCGATGGAGTTCGCGACCACCTAAGTGTGAGTATCGATTGATCATCGATTTGCCAATGCCAATCGATGCTAATCAACAGTAATTAATCGATTATCATCGATTAATCGATTGATTTTCCGATCATCGATTTTCATTGATTGTTCAGGTCCTGTATTAGTTGATGCAAGAGTTTTAAACAGGCGAGCTAATGTTAATAAACACAAACATAATGCAAACAATGAATGCCCAAAGATTTTAATCAATCAACGAGCCTTGAAATCTATTTAAAATTACAATGGGTATACAGTTCGAGACAGTAATACCTCAATAATAATTATTCGTACACTGTATGTTTCTAATATGAACACTGACTGTGTACAACTGTTCGACTCGCTGTTTCACACCCCTCCTCGGGTTGTTCGCCTCGTAGCATCATTCACCTTTTGAGGCAAGTAAAACTGATTGGAAAAAGTGGTGAATTACATTGGGAAGATTGTCAACTGAAAACAACTCTGCTATTGATCGTTGGAACGGACGCTTAGTGTCCTGGCTTGTCTTCATTGTGTTCATGATCGATAGCGATCGACAGCATGAAGGAAAATTGTATTCCCCTTGATAAGATTCCTTGCTAAAACTTAATGAAAACTTCCCGGAATACTTACCTTTATACCAGCATGACAAGCTAATGAGTAAGATACCGATACAGATATAAAAGTGGAACTTTCTTTCGCACTCATGACCGATTTTCTACTTCAAACCGGGCCCAAACATCAACACACCGAATATCAAAGAATGACTGTTCCGAGATTTGAGTCTGAGAGCTAAGACATTCCATAATAGGTTTATCTCAATTTACTTTAAGCGCTATGTTCAAAGGGAATTAAACACTTTCTCTCCGAAGCACTCACAAAATTTAGGCTGGCTTATTTTTCACTTCTGCTATGCGGCAGGGCCTGGGAATTGCTAACAAACAGCCCAGGTCAAGGTCGAGATTTCATGTCAGAAATAGGCCTTGTGCAGGCAGCAATGAAGGAAGTAGACAAAATAAGTAAAAGTAATGCTTAATTTTATTGTTTCTAGCAAAACTTGTGTTTTTTATGCCTTCCTTCCCTCTCAAACATATCAATTAATGAGATGCATCGCCTCAGCTCGTTTACTGGGCTCACTATCAAAGAGATACACCATATGGAGTAAAATGGCTAAGGGCAAAAGCCCAAAGCCGCCTTTATTTCAATATCAACATTCTATTGTCTGAAAAACATACTTTAAATATCAGCCCAGTAAAGGTGAGGGCACAAAAAACGCCAAATGCAATGGAATGGAAATGACATTGCAGCCCCACCCCAGGAAATGCATCTCATTAGAATGAATAACAGTGGTGAGGAATTACAACAGAATTAAAAGCCACAAAAAGTATGGTCAAACATGGCCCTTGCACAATGAATAGACCAAAGCTAGGGAAATGCAGCCCCTGCTAGCATCTCCAAAAAGCAATCCTGTACAACTCCCCGCCAGTTGTAGAGGATTACTTAACAATTGCTTATGAAAATGTAAAAACACTAAGCAGCTACAATGCAACAAAAGAAATTTGACAAGCATGACCGTCCAAAGCCCTTGCAAATGGACGGCCAAGCAACTAGGAAAGTGCAGCCCTTGCAAGCACTCCAAGAAAATAATAATCGTGAGCATTGACCTTAAAATGGTAGAGAGTGGCTTCGCCTATTTTAACATCAGCAAATAATATGGAAAATTAAGAAAATGCTGCCCACGCAAGGAAATCCATGACTCGTCATTATGACCATCCTCAAAAGGAGAATATTATGGAGCTAGCTTGATAAAGAAGAGACCCTAATATACTTCAAAAAAGCGTTGGATTTCCAGCGACCTAGAATTCTAATCTGTGCGTCGGACATCCCCCGCTCTGCAGCATGAGAGGCAGCCCCTATTCGAAAACTATGCCCTTTGTAGACAGAAGGATTAAGACGCGCAAAGCTTAATGGCAGAGGAAAGCTGGGCACTGAACCAAGATCTTGACACAGATGACCTATCATCCTGAATAAAAAGTGCACCGTGACTATCACCCCTTGCTGATAAAAATTTCAACAAAATTTTGACAGGGCAAAAAGTACTTTGGGGTGAAATAACTAAATAAAAGGGGGGCTGGTTATAGCTGTGCTTGAAATTCAAAAATTTAATTTTGAAACCGACGACCTCATGTGCACCGTTCACTAGTTTGGTCAACTGATGGATTTGTATGGGCGGAGGAGTCGTAGCGGAGAAGGTGATCTCACCCACCCTTAAAAAGCCAAAAAATGCAGTATTGCACATGGCCTGAAATATAAGAATCTGGTATTTTGACAATGGTAATGACGAAGCAGATTGCAACAACTTATGCAGGATGGGAATTGTAATAGGAAGCCTGCTGTCTAAACGAGCATGCAGCTTCCCATAGCCCTTAAGCATCTGGACCACAAAAAAAGCTTTAGATGGGTCAGGATAACCTGAAAGTTTGTGCGAATAGCTTAGAGCCGAAACATAAGTATTGACTGTTGAAGCAGCATACTTGAGGTCATATAGATAAGCAATAAATAAACAAAACATTAGAATAGATATGGGAAATTGCAAAGGTAACCCTGGAAAGGTCAAACGAGTAAAACGGTGAAACAAGTTCCATGCCCGCTGGTAAGTTGGAAGGGAGGATGATTGCAAACTAGACTGCTTAAGTGTTGCAACTACGGTTGCCAACTCTGGGGCTGCAGATGCAGGGGGATCTCCGTTGGAAGCTTGTCCATGTGAGCAGGAGCCAATTGTTTGAAGGACTGAACCTGTAACCGAGATAAAGAATCGGCTAAGCGGTTCTTGACACCAGCAATATGCTTAGCCTTAAAAACAATATTGTATTCTAAACAGACTAGAACAAGCTTCCGAACGAAAAACATCAAGGATTTGTCCTTACTTGACTGCTTATTGATCACGTGGACTAGAGATTCATTGTCAGTAAAGAAAAGAATACAGCGATTACGCATCACATGACCCCACAACTACAGGCTTAATACGATAGGGTAATATTCTAATATGGCAATGTTAGAATAGGACCAAGTTGCGGGCCATTTCCCATAACACCACCTACTACCAAAAATAGCACCGAATCCTAATGCACCCGAGGCATCAGTATACAAGTCAAGTTTAGAAGAAGAGTACCAAGTTTCTTCCAGGAAAAAAGATCGGCCGTTGAAATTAGATGAAAATGATTGCCAAACTTTTAAATCTTCTTTTACATCTTTTGAAAGTCGAATAAGATGGTGTGGGGATTGAATACCCACTGTTAGATCAATCAATCTACGCAAAAAGGCTCTGCCTGGTACTATAACAGAACAAGCAAAATTTAATAGGCCGGTTAAAGATTGCACCTCCCTCAAGGTGGCCTTCTTCCGATGTAAAAAATCCGAAAGCAGAGCGGAACATTTATTAAGCTTATCAGGAGGCAAACGAGCCTCCATTAGCACAGAATCTAATTCAATTCCAGCAAAAGATAATGTTGTTAAAGAGCCAAAAGTTTTTTCCGTTGCTATACGGATGCCAACATAAGAGCACAGATCAATAAACAAATCCAGTTGAGCTTGACAGAGCTGCGTGTCTGGAGCAACAATTAGGAAATCATCCAACAGATGGATAATATGGCCTATTTTCAATTTGTGCCGGGCAACCCATTCAACTGCGGTGCTAAAAATTTCAAATGTTCTACAAGAACTTGAACAACCCATAGGCATGCAGCGATCAAAATAAAAAGAACCCTGCCAGTGCATACCTTAAAGGCCATAGTCATCTGACTGTATCGGGATTATCCGAAATGCATTTTGGATATCAGTTTTTGCTAAGTAACTGCCCTGACCAGCCAATTTGATGCATCTTATGGCATCTCCAATAGTCGCATAACAAACAGTACTGTTTTCATGAGAAATCCCGTCATTTACAGAAGCATCCTTAGGGAAAGACAAAGGATGAATAAGCCGAAACTTCCCAGGTGAGTTTTTGGGGACCACTCCAAGTGGGGAAACAACAAAGGGGGATATTGGGGGAGAATCGAAGGGACCGGCTAAACGGCCAGCTGCGAGTTCTTTAGCAATTTTTGCATCAACAACGGTTGGATTCTGTACAGCTGATAAAAGATTTTTGGCGTGCGAGGACTCCCGGATCCCTTGAAAATGAAGGGGAAAACCATGTGTAAACCCATCAGAAAGAAACATCACAGTTGAATGGTTATACCCGGACAAGAGATACAAAAGCCTACTAAACTTTACTGGGGTTGGGAGGTGAGGATTTGGCTCCTGAGGATTTGGCTCCTGAGGATTTGCCATTGGTAGTTGTTCTTGGTGATTGCTTTGATTGGGAACGAAAAGTACAATTACTCATTCGATGAGCACCCTCACACTTAGGGCAGGAATGCTTAAAGGAACATCCAGCACACTGAGCCCCCTTGTGAAATTTAAAGCAATAACCTTTAGGGACAATGCTGGACTCCGAAAGGCGTGACCGAAAGGAGTTCCCAGGAAAAGATTGTTTCTTACTAACGGGTTGCTGTGATCGCATCCACAATTCCCAATGGATGACTCCCCAAGGAAAAGCTGATGGCTGATTTTGCGTTAATAACGAAAATTCTCATCGTAATAATGCCAATCGTGTCCTCGCGCAGCCAATCCTGCACAATCTCCCCATACTTCATGAGGGCGGGGGCCTCTGAAGGAAATTGGCTAGTATATACCCCGACAAACACCATAAAGCTACTCGTCCATGACGAGATGGTCAAAAGCTTTCTGGTCTTAGTGACCGGTTCTAAGGCTAGTGACGGAGGCTGAGTGCCACCTTCATTATGTAACACAACTTGATATTTGCTTTCTAAAATAGGGTTGGTGGCCAAAGCCCCAAAGTCAATAAACTCATTTTTCAGAATCTTCGCTCGCAGCTTAGCAGACACACGAGCATCAATGGGTAGACTTGGTGAAGTAAACAGGGTGCTAGGCAATGGAGGGGTTATGGTTGGTAAATCACCTGACAGCCTCTCCTGAAATTGGCTAACAGCTCCGTGTATCACTGATTGACCAGGACTATCTGCAGGAATTCCAACCGCAGGCACCTCTGATATCTGGTCAGCTCCAGCTGCATCACCAGTAACAGGCACGTCAGCAATCTGGTCAGGAACCTGGTGATCATTGGCATTCTGGTCCCCACTTGTTGATGAGAGCCGTCTTGTAACCTCATCAGACACCCTACTGACAATCTGCTCCAGAAGAGCCTGAGGTAAGACCTCAGCCGAGACCTCTTGAGGCTGCGTCTGCTGAACAACTGCTGCTGAGCCTTGACTGGATTTGACCCGGCGGGAACACTTTCTAGCTGGGGCAGCAACAGAGGAGGCAGAGTTGGTTCTCTTAGGAGGCATTATCGAATAAAGACAGACAGCGTCGGATAAAAATGAAAAGCGTCTTCACTCGATGAAAGTGTGAAAGAATGATCAGTAATAGACACTCGCCTCGATTTCATACGAGCTCAACTCCCTAGAGGGAAAATATGCTAAAAATGTCCCATCCTAACCCATCTAATACGTCCCGGATGTTGTCACGCCAACTTTCTTTTCAGCGTCACACATTCCTGGAAAAGATATACTATACAACAGTTCGGCGAAAGGCATAAAAATCCTATTTGCGGGCAAATATTCCATTTTTGGATGTGACTCATTGACTCATGACTCTTTTACTCATTTGGCTCATTAATACTTTACACTCTGCCATTTGCATCCTTCATGTGCGTTTTGGCGGGCAATTTAATTTGTTGTTTTTCGGTTTTAGTTTGCTAGTTTCAAAAAAGCCTGTATTTATGTGCAGTTTTTATCTTAATATATTGTTGGAAACAACATGTTTTCAATGACAACCTAGCTTTACATTCATCTAGACTATAAAATAGGTCAGCATTGCGTACATGTGTCTAATGCGAATTTATATCATTTAAAAATGTGGTCATGGAAAGAGTTAGTTTGGTCGGTGTTCTGCTGCTCTTGTTGGAATGCCTTTTTTTCTGTTTTCAAAGTGTATTACAAAGAGAGTTTGATAAAGCCTATCAGTTTATTATTTTAATTCAGTTTCTGTGAATAGCCTCTACATCTACGGTGCCTTTTTGAAAAATAGACCTTGTCACGGTTTTCGACGCCATCTTGAGGAGTAGGCTTTCCTCTATTGCCCATTAGAGTTCTGTTAACAACTTTTTTATATTGTTACTTTTTGTATAATTTTCTAGTGCACCTACGTGTATTGTATGTAGTGTTATAGTTCTCATAACTATCTAATAATATTTTGCATAGCCCACTGAAACTGCATTTCAGTATCTGTACATGTTATATTTTATTTTGAAGTCTTGCTCGCTTTTACGTTCATCTTTGAAACGGAAAACAGGATCACTTAGAACTGTCCTCTCACAACACAGGTCAGATATATCATTCAATCAGCTTCTTGTTTAAAAAACCAATCACTTTAACTAGCTGGAGTCTGTATGCTGCATGAAAAGAACAGACTCAAGTTTAGTTTAAGGCACTAGCTCTCTTGATGAGCTTTTGTTCACAGCTATACCTAGGCAACCAACTGACAAGGGATCCAACATTTTGGTTCCGAAACTGGTTTTGCAGTCATAGCTAAGCAGGAGTGTTACGTTCTTCTTAGAACCTTGACACACTTACAGTCTGGTACCAAATAGATCAGTGTCACTTTGCGTACGCTGCCGAAAGCCTGCTTCCATACTGAAAACTACAGTCAAACCTGTGTACAACGGTCACCTTTGGGAAATGGCAAGCCGACTGTTATACACAGGGTGACCACTATAATTATATATACACAGGTCAACTTTGCAGAAAATATAAGGTAACTGAAAGTTGGGAAGTTGTCCAGTGACCATAATATACAGAGTGACCGCTATATGCAGGGCCCTTATATAGAGGTTTGACTGTATGCTGTCTTTTGACTCAAACAAGCTTATTCTCAACCAGCTATCGGTTGCAGATTAATGATAGGAAAGCTTTTCATAGGACTTTTTAGTTCAATATCCTTCAATGACAACACAATCGTAAAAAAATTCTATCTAAGAAATTTAAACTCTTCGAAGCTTTTCAAATATTTGGCACCAACTTAAAGGGAATTGCACATGATCACCTTTGATTAAAGAACCGTGCTTGACCTGTAGTCAAGCATATCATTCTGATAACAGCGTAACTGGGCCAATAAACTATACGTTACTGATCATTTTCACTCCTTCTTAGCCACGAAAGTTGATCTAAATCCTGCTAACGTAGAAGCTGAGGACGTTCCTAACCTTTATTATAACCCTCATGGGGTACAGGGAGGCTATCTATGTCAACGAAATTACTATTGATTTTCCTATTTTTCTCCTATTTTTTAATACAAAGTTTCCTATTTTTCCTATTTTCTGAATCCTGAGTTTCCTATTTTCCTATTTTTTTGAGCAACCAGGCCGCTGGGAACCCTGCAACTGTCATCATATCTTACTAGAGACGATAAATTGTTTACTCTACTTGTTTGCTGAACCACACAGCTCATACAGTATGTCCCAATCCACAACAATAATCCTGTCATTTCATGACAATGTTTGAAAATATGCACATTTTCAATGCCGACATGCTTGGAGCCAAATTGCAACATAGGACATAAGTAGTTACAACCCCGCGCAGAGTAAGGTTTATCTCAGCTCTACTGACGCTGACACTTTGAGGAAGATTGACTGACAGATGTGTTTTCACACCCATCACATTGTACAGTGTATTCCGGTTACTAACAAGGGCGTATAAAGTTCTTTAAGTCCAGTATCCACAAGGATTAATAAGAGAGTAAAACATTGCATAAACTGCTATATAGGGCAGCACTGTTTACAGGAACATTGGTAACTATTAACATTTGATATACTACAATGTTCAACATTGCTTGAGAAAAGATGAGCCTTAAAGGTGGCAATATGTGCGCCTTTAAGATCATATATATGTATATATCCTCATTCTTATGTAGAGTCTGAAAATATTGTCCTAATTTATGCATGGATGGTATTCCAAACAGTACACATGTCCCTTCACTATGACTGTTATGGTCAGGGTGCAAAGAAAATCATTTTTACAGCTTGCCATTCGGGCAAGCTGAAGCTAGCATTTACTAGCCCAGACATCATTTCAACTAGCCCCCAAAACTTTTTGACTAGCAGAATTGACTGTTATTGAATTCCTCATAAAACATCACTTGCCCCTCGGGCAAGTTAGATACAGAATTCACTAGCCCGATAGCAAAATCCACTAGCCCCGGGATATTGGACACTACTTTCTTTGCACGCTGTATGATACATATCTATAGCATGAGAATCAAATACTTTATATCCACCAGCCTCAATGCTGTAGATACAAACCCCAATAATTGCCACCATTAAAACGAATGAGTTGTAGTTTAGTGCCAAGAGTGTTTCAAATGCTGTACCCTGTGAGTGGCATATACAGTAGTGATACCCCTCAATTCTGGGATCACCATGGATGTTACAAGTATAACTGTCACTGTATTCAAGGTGGAAAAATTGCTCACACAGTGTAACCATTCCTGGCAATTCTGTTAACATTACTAGATTGTCTTCCAAGCAGTGACAGACTAGAATATAGTTGAATACCAACAGTCATTATTTGAGTCATATCATCAACTGAAGTAATCTTTGTTAGCTTACTGTAAATTAAAGCGCAAAGACTCATTGCGACACATTGTTGTCCAGCATTTTCCCCAAATACTGTAATGTTTCCTTGACGGTATGGAGCATCAATTGTTTTTGTAGCATCTACATAAACGGAAGGTCCTGGATTCTTCTCGATATCAGTACAAAGTTTAAATTGGCCAAAATAAACCCAATGATTCAAACTGTTGTAAGCACTATAAAATGGATAATTGCATGTACAGAGGGGCAAATTCATACTTAAGTGTCATTGTCTGAGAAAGTGTTCCAGGGGCCAAAAGTTGTGGTCAACCGATTTGGCTGAAACTTGGCACAGAAGTGGAGTATAATGAGATATTTCAAAAGCCACTTTGGCTCACTTCTCTGAGTCTTAGTTTTGGAGTTACATGGGGGGTCTCATTTTTTGTCCTTTGAGCACCAAAAATCCAGTCTTCCAGGGGGCATTTTGAAAGTGTGATAAGACCCCACTGGCAAATTGTACAGCCAAATGAATTTGGCCTAGTCTGCTACACAGCCGCTTTTAGTGTCGTCACGCAACGCTCCTCCCCACTAACGGCTGCTGAAAACCCAACTACATTCCTTTCCCGTGATTAGCCAATTATAATTCAGCTCCCTTTTTCTGGAAAGTGTTCGCGCCACGTTTGCGGTACTGTGACTCCTCCAATCACAGCTTTGCTTTTATCAGTGCCCCATGTGTGAATGACAGAATAATCAAAACGTCGCGTGAAAACAAGCAATTAACTAGAGTAGTGTTGTCGTAGTCGAGTCCTATTTAAAATTTTAGAGATAAGCACCAGCAGCAAGCAAGTCGAGCAAATTGCGATGCACAACATGGATGTGCTCATAAAGTTGCCAGGTATAGCTCGGAAAATCGCTCATCGATAATTTAAAAGATTGCTTTTTGAATCAGTACCCTTGAAAGTTTAGTATTCACAGGAGCACAATGGGCACATCCGGCACATTAAATTCTTCATCACATATCAGTACATATGCACGTTAAATGAAGAACCAACCGATCCTGGTAAAAGTCTTCTACGCCTATCAAACCTTTCTTTCACTTGGAACTTTCTTGACCGCTTAAAACAAACCTTTTTGCAAATTAACCTTTTCGTTGCTTGAAAACACAGAGCCCGTCTAAATTCAGCGACGATTGATTGATTTGTCGAAAACTGAGAAGCGTGCTGGCTTCCTAGCGCCCCGCGGCTCACGTATTGTCAAACTTCTTGTGCATGATTGGCTTGTTCGTTAGACCACAAACACAAAGGGAAAGGAATGTATTTCGGTTTTCAGCAGCCGTTTGTGGGGAGGAGCATTGCGTGACGACGCTAAAAACGGCTGTGTAGCAGACTAAATTTGACCATGAACGCTACTATAATAGAACTTTCAGTTCATGCATGTAACTTTGTCCTCAAGGTATTGCACAGGGAGGAGCCTGGGGCTAGAGCTTGGCAAAATTGATGTTAAAATTACAACCCAAAATAGCCATTTTTCAAAATTTCACTATATTCACCTGCCTTCTTGCATAACTTCCAAACCTATACCACTGTTTACTTTAGTCACCCAGTTATCTAGCCTGAAATTCATCCGATTGCTTCGAGTCGTTTTCGCCTCTCAACAACCTCTGAATCGACCGGCCGTTAATGCCGTCCAGTGACGTCACTCACTACCCTCAACCCGGGTAGTGATTTGGATTGGTTGATTGTCTAAAGATTTACATAATTATGTATAATTATGAAAATTTTAGCGGGATTGTCGCTTGATATGCAGCGGATCGCATCCCTGGCATTCATTCGTGTAGTTCAAAAATTTCGATAAGCTTAATCTTTATCTTAAACAACAAAATTGCACTTGTCTTCGAAACTGAAATGCTAAATTGAACTGCGAATGAAGAATCATTGCGGAGAGTCGGTAGGTTTTTCATTTGTTTTCATTTGGAGCCGCTTTGTGGTTTCGGCAGCCGGTGATTTTGTTTACGCGAAGTTTTCTGAGATCAATATTATAATTCCACCTTCTTGCTATTTTTACAGTCAAGTGTAATGATTCTGTTAGCTTTTCTTTCTTGTTTCCTTGCAAAAGAGTCCCGTAAACTGCGATAAAAATCATTTCTGCGCTTGTATGATCCGTAACTGATATTTTGAATCACCTGTAGCTTTGGCATCACCAGGTCTTCCTCTTCTTCCCCGGACACACTTGAACCCTTCTACTTGTGCTTAAACTATACTGTCATGTCACTACCGCAAGACAGCAAAGGAAGCATTCCTGTTTCTTGCACTAGAATTTCGAACACACCTGATGAAAAACAGAAAAAATTACGGGAGAAGGATTGGACGGGAACTCGGTCCAGTCCCCACACTCTTCAAGTCCAAAATGGCGGTGTCACAGCGTTTTGGGCATCCCCGCGTTTTGGGCATCCCCATTCCCAAATCCCTAGCGTTTTGGGCATCCCCTTCTCATATTACCGCAGCGTTTTGGGCATCCCCTGGTACCCTCCCGGGATGCCCAAATCCCTAGTGTTTTGGTCATCCCCTCCAAAACAATGCTGGATTTCGCGGAAAAATCGAAAACGTTTTAGAGATGGCTTCCGCTAAATATAGAAATCTTTTCCAGTATCTTAAAAAGAAGGCTTATTCGGAAGGCTTTACAAAGCAAAAAAACGACTCTGCGAAAATTTGCCTTCGAGTATGACTCAAAATTAGAGTCATTGTTCTACGTGGCCAAGGAAAAGGATGGCACAGCGCTTCGACGACTTGTTATCGCCGAGGAATAGAAAGCGAGGGTCTTCGAAGAGTGCCACTCTGCTCCTTTCTCTGGACACGCCGGTCGCGATAATACTTTTTCACCCTGTGAAGGTTGTTCCCAAGGTGTGGTACTTGGTCGGAACTGATTTAATAGAAGCCCCTACTACATCTCAAAACGGCAACAGATTTCTTCTGTCCCGTAGGTGCAAGAGGCCTCTGTATAAATTGTGTGACAGCCTTTCGTATGTCAAGTAGCGCTGCAGGATTAAGTTGCACAGGTCTCAAATGTCATGTGTACTACGAATTCAACACCGCAAAACGCAGTTTTATTCAAGTTTGTCTTTTGATTGCTTTGTTTAGTATGTTTGTTTTTGGCTGTTTGGAATCAGACGATCGCAGCTGCCGGCGATTGCGGCATTGCTCGCTTGTAAACAGTTCTATTAAATAAAATTGAAGCGTTGCAAACAAGGAAGCATTGAACAGCGAAGCGATGTTATGCGGTTGTAAATTTCAGTTTCGTCATGTTTTGAGTCAACGTTTACTGCCCATGGGTTTTTTTTCTGCGCAATAAACCCGGCGATACGGTGTCAGACGATAAACTTTTAACATGCATCTACACTGTTCAGCCGAAAATTCGTGATTGAAAATCCCGACTTTTCCCAGTCTGAAATAATTTAGGCAAAGTCGAAGCGATCAGCGTTTTGGGCATCCCCCACCGGGGATGCTCAAAACGCTAGGGATATGGAAATGGGATGCCCATATCACTGCGAAAGCGGGCCAGCTAACTGAAATAACAAGTGCATCATCTCAATGCAAGGCTTTGTTTGGGTTATTTTCTTTATAAAAGCAAAACAAGCTTTTTGTTATCCAGCGCTCCTAGCCGTGGATGGATGGTTTCAGCTCTAAAGGACAAGGGAAATCACGGTTCAGCTCGATACTGCTCACTGAAGCTCGTATATGTCTGTGTAATCTACGTATGTATGGTCATGCTCCTCTGCTGATGGGTATTTAAAATAACTATTCAGGCTATTACAAGGTCAGACGAAGATTATATGTTAACGAACCTTTTGATAAGCTAAATTAATCTGGTAAAAATATAAAAAAATGGGCCTGACAACAATATGGAGACTTTCCATGCTTGGGGTAATGCTTGGAAATATGACGTGAAACTGACTATAAATCAAAGAAAAATTTAAGCATCTTGTAAAAAGACTGTTACATGTACATCAGAACATCATCATTTGTGTTCTGTGGTGGTTACTAGGTTTTCAAAGAATAAAGTCACCTTTGTTTTGCTAAATTATGTGTTTGTTGCACTAATCAGAGGCCCGCGCCTGTTTTAGATCAATTTTAAGGTAAGAATCGGTGTATTTCTAAACAACGAAACTGAATTGGCTTTGACAATTCATTTTCACTTACCAAATACAGAATAAGGGCTTCTTGTAAACAATTTGGTTTGTTTATGGCCTGAATTAGGCTCAAAATTCCATTTTGCATCGCCTTAGAGGGGCATGAAGTGGTTGTTCCAAAAATTCAATAAACCATAAATAAGCCAAATTTTTCTCAACTGATTTTGATAACTGGGTAACTAAAGTAAACAGTGCTATAGGTTTGGAAGTTATGCAAGAAGGCAGGTGAATATAGTGAAATTTTGAAAAATGGCTATTTTGGGTTGTAATTTTAACATCAATTTTGCCAAGCTCTAGCCCCAGGCTCCTCCCTGTGCAATACCTTGAGGACAAAGTTACATGTATGAACTGAAAGCTCTATTAGGTGGGTTCATACTAGCGAAGTAAGTAGACCTTAAGTACAGCATGAGCCCAAGTACTCTTGAGAATATGTATGTTTTCTTACCGTGAAAAGCGTTCACATTTAGAATTCAAAGTATGCTTGAAGCAATCGGGGTTGTCAATCAAGTTACGCGGTAAAATTTCGCGTGCATGAAATAGCGTGAGTAGGATTTTAACTGCGATATGCAGAAATATAAGTACAACATGCAACCTCGAAAACTTCGAATTGCTTACCTTGTGTTCCTCATAATTTTCTTACTGCAACGACAGAGAGCTTTGCTATTACAGCAATTTTACCACTTTCTCGTCACAGAGGAAGAATTTGGATTGAGACGGAGAAACAGACAAATGTTGCTGATGTTCATGGCCCAAATGAGACAACAAAACGTGCCACGCAGAAGAAGAGCTTGGGTTTGGCCACGTCCCCAGAACTGGTTCAAAAACTTACTGGCAAGTCCTGCACTAAATTTTCTTTGGAAGGAACATTTCAGAGTCACCCGAGAAACATTTGAATTCTTATGCGACCTTGTGAGAGCAAACCTGCAAAAGCTGCACACAAGATTCCGAGTCCCTGTTAGCGTGGAGGAAAGAGCTGGCCTAGCACTCTGGCGACTGGCAACAGGGAACAGTTAGAGAAGTTGTGGGTTACAGTTTGGATTAGGAAAGTCAACAGCGAAAATCATCTGTAGTGAGATCGAGCAAGCTGTTTTTGATCTAAAAGATCGTTTTATATCATTTCCTTTAACAAATGAGGAAATTGGAGAGAAAATTGAGGAGTTTGAGGAGCTGTACGGAATACCGCAAATAGTTGGAGCGATCGATGGGTGTCACATAGAAATAAATGCTCCACCACAGAATCACAAAGATTATTTTAATCGAAAGCAGCACTACAGTGTAAATCTACAGGCCATAGTCGATGCCAAATTGAAGTTCATTCATGCTACTGTTGGGTACCCTGGAAGTATACATGATGCTCGAGTTTTAAGGCTAAGTGGCTTGTACGATTTCGCCGAAAATGAGCAAATTCTTAGTGGTCCAATGCGAAATATCAATGGAACAGAAATCGGGCCTCTTTTAGCTGGAGACAGTGCCTATTCGCTCACAAACTGGCTCATGAAACCCTTCCCTGATAGAGGTCGTTTAACTGCCGAGCAGAGGAAATTCAATCTTAAGTTTAGCGCACTGAGATGCGTAGTCGGAAGAGCTTTTGGCACGCTTAAATCAAGATGGAGGATTATTTTGAAGAAAATTGAACAAAAAACGACAACTTTGAAGAAGACTGTAATTGCAGCTTGTGTTTTACACAATATTTGCATTGAAAGGGGAGACCTACACGACGCAGACGATAGCGACTCAGACGATGGCTCTGATGATGACAACGGAGGGCGAAATGCTTTTGAAACCGGCAACAATATTCGAGATACGTTAAAAGACTATGTGTGGGAAAACCTGTAAATTAATGATGTGGTAAACTTTTTATAGTCTTCTTTGCTGTTTCACATAAAAACGTGAAGCATAAATCAATCCCTGTTCTGTTACAACGTTGTTTTTTCTTTACAACGTCAGATTATATATGAGTCACTGCCGGTACTAACATGATTAAATTAAGAGTGAAAATAATAACATTTTTCTTGGATTGAACAAATGTGATGTATAAATCTCTAAAGGTAAAGAAAGTTAACTCATTTCTGCCCTACTTTGACAGCGTGTCTTTGAAAATGTCTGTAAGTCTAGCGTTTGTTTGATCCATTTCCTTGTTCTGGGCCTTGCGAAACATTTCAGCAGAACGTTCAAACCTCCCGTTATCTTGTTCAATACTACGCTTCCACATTTCCATAAAGGCTGTCTGGAATTCACCTGCAGAAGATCCACTCGGTTCTGGCTCATCTCGACACCGTCGTTTTCCCTTACGGCAACTCTTTTCTGCGGGCTTGTCGTCTGCCTTCTTTTTGCCAGAGTCGGCGCTCGGATTTGAGGCTGTTGGACTGCTTTCCTCCGGAACATCTTCACTTTCTACTGAGCCTCCTTTCTGCTCTGTACTAGTAAAGATGGAGCTTCCTTCAACGGCCATTTTTGTCGGATTTACGCAGTCGCGATGCCCCATTACTTCGTCAAAATAATCAAAATATGGAAAGCCATCTTTGATGATTTTTATTCCAGCTTCTCCGGTCTTCTGAGTTCGCTGTTTTAGGTGTTTATACTCGTACTCCAAATTCTGTTGGCGTTTCTTTATCTCTTGAAGGGTTCTCTGGCTCTCGGGAAAGGCATTCTTGTAAGATGAATAAATTTCATTCCATTTTTTGATCTTTTCCTTTTGAGAGGCGATTCGAAGCTGGTTATACCTGGGCCCCCACGCTTCCAAAAGTTCTTGAGCCTCGTTTTCGGTCCAATCAGACTTCGATCGAGCTTTCTTTGTCTTACCCTTTGGCGTTTCCTCCTCTGACTGTAAAGATGAAGTGCTTGCAGTGCTTGCTACAGAGATGGGCGATTGCGCTCTTGACACGTCAGAGACGTTGTGGATCGTGCTGAGCTGAGATGAATCTTGAAGTTGCTGTTCATGAAACTGCATACGTGTCAACTCGGAGGGCCGATAAAAAGAGTTGCTGGTCGAAGGAAAGGGCCATAACTGTCTACCAACCATAGGCAGTCGTAAATGCTTAGGAGAATTTACTCGGCTTGCAAAACGCTTGTTCAAGTTGTTTCTGTTGAAGAAGACACGATTGCAGGTAAATTGCGTGAGCTTCTGGGCCTGCTTCGCAAATTTTATAAATTTCACTCTTACATTTTACAAAAACGTGAATACTTACATAAGACCTTGGTCTAAATAGTCGTCATCCATGGCTTGGTAAGAGGATCTAAACGGATTCATTTCGCGATTAAATAAGCTAACAGGCAATGCAATCGACAGACAACGTTTGCGTGTTAGTGTTTTCTTATGTTGCGATTTTCCAACAGTTTAACATGTTTGATTGACGTATCCTTCGGGAATGTGTCTAGATAGAGCGTAAGTTAGCTGGTAAGGATAGTTGAAACTAGACTTGAGAGTGTACTTCGGTTTCTTTGAAGTCAACGCGTTACCATGGGCACAAAGTAGGCTACTTGAGTTGAAATTCGACTCGTTCACATCTAAAATAAGATTCAAGTATACTTAAGGTCTACTTACTTCGCTAGTATGAACCCACCTATTATAGTAGAGTTCATGGTCAAATTCATTTGGTAGCACAATTTACTAGTAGGGTCTTATCACACGTTCAAAATGCCCCCTGGAAGGCTGGATTTTTGGTGCTCAAAGGGCAAAAAATGAGACCCCCCCCCTGTAACTCCAAAACTAAAACTCAGAGAAGTGAGCCAAAGTGGCTTTTGAAATATCTAATTATACCAACTTCTGTGCCAAGTTTCAGCCAAATCGGTTAACCACAACTTTTGGCCCCTGGAACACTTTCTAGGACAATGACACTTAAAAACCTATTTGGATATCTCATTCCACCTACATCGCCTGTGCTAAGACGACAGATACACCTTCTTTCATTTACGAACTAGTTTTGGAGTTGCCCTTTAAGAAAAAACCTCACACTGTTACAGTTATTTCTGTACCTGTTTAAGTGTAAATCTTTTCTATTTTTAACGTAACAATGAATTTCAGATGACAATGGTGTATTTTTCCGCATACCCTTCCATACAAAAAGCCTTACCTTCCGTGTTTTCTGTAACAAAGATTTTAATTTCTTTATCGGTAGTCTGCTAGGTGCACGATCACGTCGCGAAAAATGACTAACCTTATTTAAACCAACGGAATTGTAAATTCTCTTGTAAATAAATTCCCCACGACGAGGTCTCAATTCAACTTCCTTTATTTCCTCCACAACACAATTTTCCTTCTGTACACTGTGAACTAGCTCATTACCTTCTCTTGTGGTCACCTCGCTTCCATCAAAACATTCTAACACAACACTTGCTGATAGTGCAACATCCCGACGCACAGCATCGTACATGTACCGTGTCACAATATACCGAGTGAATTAGATGATAAAACACAACACGCAATACAAAAACAAGCGCATTAACCGATACCCTGCTAAACAAAATTTGAATAATAAAAGTTGTTACAGTTATCATAGTAGTTCCAAAAGAAGCCTGAGTCCCTTTTGGTTTCAAATGTTGACAATCATTTCTTCCTTCATCGGAACAGATTTTCATCACAGGCAACTCGTTGTGCTCCGCAATGCAAAAATCAAAATCACTATTGTCACACTGATAACCAGCTACACAAATCTTGCGACTCTCAAACTTGTTAAAAATTTCTCTGTTCAAACACTTATCCATTTTACACGTACATTCCTGATATTCTGATTTGTCATTGCGTCTATGGGGTCCATGAGTCTTTGATGCCATGAATGTCTTGATAATTTCCTTTGTTTTTCTTTGAGTTCGCGGACCAGCCCATTCCGAAAACATTCAGTGTTATTTTTTAGTGTGGGCCGACCGCGAACAGTGTGTGCATTTGAACAATATATTAACACGTTCCTCGAAACGCCACGGCCAAATGTTAATATCCAAACTGCTTCTTACTGCTGCTTCGAAAAATTTCGGATCGAACAATATCCAAATCGTCCCTCATTGGTTTATCCACTCGACCTAACAAAATCGACCAATCACAAAATAAGGAAAAGAAAATAGACATAAAATAAAGAAAACAGCAAATTCAGATGACCTCTTAGGAAACATGCAATTAAAACTGTCTTTCGATGATTGCTGCATTTCGATCCTCTCGTCAAAAAAATGTCAGACGCCAATCATCTTAGCGGACCTTTAGGAAACGAAAGTTTACTTCAACGAGTTCAAAAGGTCATTGTTTATGATTTGTGATTGCTGGATTTCGATCCGTTTTGTGAGTTTCTGTGTTTCAAGGTTCGTTGCTTGTGATTGTGATCTTATTGTGACCAAAACCCGGCGTTAATATTCCAAATATTTTTGATAGATTTCATCCCTGGACTTCAGACTTCCAAATTTCGATGAGGTAAAAATACTGAAGATTTAGATTAACTTTTGAGATCGTAAAAGTGCGATAAAGTGCCGTGGTAGCAGAGCATCCTTTCTCACATGCCTCTTACCTTGTACAAGACGTTCGCATGGCAGACATTCGCCTCGCTTCGCTTGTTTACTTGCCTTGTTTACGTTAGCACGTATTGCGTGCCTATTGCACATTTGCGTCAAAACAAGCCGTTTCCATTACTCTATTTGGGCCACCCCCAAATAATAATTTTCTTTCTCATGTGAACGTCAACGTCGCTTTACAATTCGAGGACCGTTTTTTATAGCTAAGGCTCTTTGGCTTATTCACTTTTCGCCGAACGAAGTCCCATCGTCAGGCTCAGATAGCTCTTTCACACTCCTGTCGGTCGCATCCTCTCCACATCAAGTAATATCGGGAACAAATGTGCACAATTCGTCCAAATATACAACAATGATCCACGCTCAATTAATTTCAAGTCCATTTCTTGCGGATGATATTGTCAGCGTTCTTTAGAATATTTCCATTTATACAAAACCCATCTTCTGCTGGCTACTCTTTTTTGTCGGTTAAAAATGTACGCCTCACTAGCACCCTCGAGAATGTGCCAAATGTATGCGTAAAAGGCGCTTGGAACAAAAGTAATACTAAGTAAGGGAGGTAAGAGTAAAGTGTTTAATTTGACTTTAATGAATAAATTAATAAGTGATCAAGTGCCATTCGAGTGCCTCCAAAAGCCCATGGCATGACTACGTCATGCCGAGCTCCCAAATTACTTTTAATTTGTTATTCTCGTGGACGTAAAAAGCAAAAACATTGGTGAAGCAGAAGCCGGTGCCTTTATACGCATTGAGATGTGACGTTTTTTAGAAGACGTTTCGCTTTCTTCGACGGAAGAAAAAAGGGACGCAGGAGCCGCTGCCCTTTAAGGGAGAAAACGTAAGCGCACCTTCTTGCGTTTGATGACAAACCTACCCCACAGTGGCTAAATAAACTGCAAGGCTGTGCTGTGAGGAAAATTTAAGGGAGCCCTTCGGGCTCCCAAGCATTTTAGTTAAGGTGCCCAGAGCTCAAAGTTGGTCGCCCGAATAAAAATTTCGGGAAGCCCTTCGGGCTTCCAAGCATTCCAGCTGGGGTGCCCAGGCCTCTCCAGTTGGTCGTCCGAGTACATCTGATAAGGAAGTAGTTTGTACGCAGAAGAACCTTACTGGCGTGCTGATCACCAAACTCTGTAGTTTTAGCTTTTGGGTTCCACCCGCATGTTGTCTTATGAAAGCCATCAAAGTTTTTGTGCCATTCAGATTTAAAACCAGAAACATGAGCAATGCCGCCGAATTGTTTAGGTTTTAAAGAGGAAAAAGTAAATAATTTCAGCAGGTTTAAGTAAACTTCATTAAGATCTTTGGGTCAAACATAGGAAAACTGTGCTTTGTACCAGTAATACTAAACTTGAAAATAAATTTTCAAAAGGTGAATCAATGCAGCACGAAATATAATAAGACGGAGTTTTGTACGCGGCAGATCGAACTCAAGTTCCCGTGAAAAATTGCGTGAAACAGTGAAACCGCCGCGGCCCTAAACCTATGGTTTTGATAAAAAATAAGTCATCCTTAATTTTCTTTTCTATATTATCAGTGAATCTTTTAGGATAATTGAGCTTTTCGTGGATATGGTCGAAGCATAAACCAGCTCTTCGTTCCGTTTTTTTCTTATTTTTTTTTGGCTGCAAAATTTAGCCTATATATATGCACGCATGCGAATTTAGTTTTCGATACGTAAAATGCCAAGACAACGTGGAACTGCCCTGTTTCTAAAACAACAATAAAAAACGGTCAGAACGATCATATCTTTTCTTTTTATATTTCGTTATCTTATGTAAAGGGAAGAAAACAATCTTAAGTTATGTTTTCGCCAAGCAGACACAGCAGCCAAAAACCGTAAAAACATTACATTTGCATAGCAACTTTCGTTTTATACAAAAATAAATTACTCCACGTCGCCAGCCGCGCTCTATATCTGTCAGAAAAGTATTGACAGTTTCTCCTAAAAACTGTACCTATAATGAACCATTCTATCTGAAAGAAAAAAAATTAAAACTATTTTAAGAAGCGGTACAAATCGAAATCCGTGCTGCTTGTCACGTTCAAAGTGATGGATTATGTTACATGTGAAATCATGCAGAACGACCTTTGAACATCGACGCGCGCTCGTTTCTTTTATACAACATTCGTAAAAACATTTTCTGTAGGGTTTAGTAAACTCTGACTCAATAAGCCACCACTAGTATGTTAAATTTTTCTGCCCACTTAACTGAAAACTGCACCAGAAGCAAGAGTGCCCGGCCGGGCGACTGCGAACTTTTTTTCAGTCGCCCGAAGCTAAATGTTAGTCCGGGCACAGTTAGAGCACAGCCTTGAACTGTGTTTATCCTGGGCCCAGTTGTACTCAACTATCTGACAAAACTACTGAGACAAAGCCTTCGAGTTAAAAAATCTTCTTTCTAACCTTAAAAGATCGCTGAGCATTTAGCATTGTAAATAATATTTTCTTTTCGTTTTTTCTTGTTTTTTTTCTCTAATGTACTTATTATTATTAATATTATTTTGTTATTATTTCTAATAATGCATTCAATGTATATATATTTTTTCTATATTATTTTTATGTAGCGTCAGCTCGAACATATTAGCTTGTTAGCTACTCTAAAATTCGAGTGTAAATAAAGTTTTATGTATGTTTATGTTTTATGTATTTTTGGTCGTATGGTAATTCTTGCCGTATTGTTTCGTGATGGTTTTACGAAGGCGTTGATTATTTATGCGTGACGTCATGCGTTATTCTCACTACTACTACTACTAGGACGCATAACTTCTCTTCGGATTACCACGAGATATGATGCGGAACAAATTAAACCAACCGTAGCAGAAAACAACAAATAATCCACAAAATCCTTGCGTTTACGATGACCGCGTTTGTATCTAAAAGTATCAGATTCATCTGTTTCTCGTAACATTTCACCAATAGAAACTTTCGCTCTAAGAATTGAGCTTATTGTTAACATCACGCTCGGTAAATTCAGAGCGAAATGTTGCGTAATAAATTCAGCAAAATCGCCCCCAAATTAATGGTTCTCTTTCTCAAAGAAAAGAGCGAGATTGCTGGTTAAAGAAGATAAGACACGATTTACAGAGCAAAGTAAAAAACACGTCTGTCTGACGAGAAACCCCAGTGTGCTTGATCAGAAGCATATAACCCAATGGATCAAAAATGTTGCCGGCACGATCGTGCAGTCTAGTGGAACTCTTTATTCAAAGAAGATAGCTAAGTTATAATAAAAGACTGTTCTTCGTATTTGTAAATTGTGGCTAAACTGAAATGCACTGCTTTTACCAAATGCACAAAGAAACGGAATCATATTACTAGAGTGCAGCTTTATACTGGTGTTCAAGGACCACAAGGAATATAAGCTTATCTTCGTATTCTGAAGTAAGACAAACGAAAATATAACTCAAGATACACTTACCGAAGTCATCTTAGCAGAATGGGTGTTCCGAGAAATTTAGCACAACTTAATAAATATTAACTCGACGGTAAATGTTCCACACGCTGAAGTCATTCAAAATTCATTCACAGTTCTAATATCAGAATCCACTACTACAACATTCCAGACGCCGGAAATGTATGAGCTTGCAAGCCACAAGTTGTTTATTTTAAGAATTAAAAATGTGACTTTACAAAAGATATATCAATTCCTGTCTATTTTTCTCTGACAATTTCTGTCAAGTTCTACAATTGTGAGAGCATTCAATTCATTGCATTTGCTTCTTGAAATTTTTGCTGAAAAATGGGGTATGAAGCTGGTTGAGCCATTTTCTGGTAACAGTCTGCCCAAAATGTTGTTTACAAGTTGATAAATAGGCTGGTGTATATTCCTGATAGTAAATTTCATCCACTGAAATTCATGGAATTGCTGCTAGACAACTATCATATATGTAATAAACAACAATGATAACAATATATATATAAAGTCAACTCGAGATTTCACTATGCCCCATGAGCAATGCGAATTTCAAGAAATTGGTAGACGTCAGGCTGACAAGTCCAAAACTTATAGGACTGGAGAGCATTGAGTTCTGATAATTATTTGGTTCCAACAGTATTTCTTTGATACACTCACTTTGGAAAACCCATACAATGGCAGTAGCCAAAACCTTTCAGATCAAAAAAAATAACTAAATGTAACAATAAACTCAACCTGAAAATTCTAATAGAATTACGAACCAGTCGTAGAACCAACCAACACTCAAGTTTCTCATGTTCAATATTTTGAAATTTTGCATGATAGCATAAGGGGCACAAACAAAGATAATGACTGAACATTGACAGTGTGATATTGGGATATAGTTCCTGAGGGGCTAAGAGATGATTGCCCTATTTGTGAGAGTGTTTTGTGGACAAGCATAATATTTGAACCTTTTAATTGTACTTACCCTTATACAAATGTATTACACAAAATGTTTCATCCTCGGAGACCCAGGGGCAGATAGTGGGGGCGAGGGAAAGTCTAAACGAGTGGAAAAATGTGGCACGAATAAAAGTAAAGAACGGCGAGAAGCATCCTCGGTCGCCGCCGTTCTGCCTTCTGATTGGGCAGAAAAACACAACAGTTTTCTGGCACCAATCAGAAGTCAGAACGGCGGCGACCGTTTGGAACTGGTCTGGAAAGACATTGTCCCCAGGGGTTCTTGTCGCCGTTCTTTACTTTTCTTCGTGCCATATTTTTCCGACCGTTTAGACTTTCCCTTGCCCCCACTAGCTGCCCCTAAGTCTCCGAGGATGGGCAAGAAGAGCCCCTTGGGACAATGTCTTACCAGACCAGTTCCAAACGGTCGCCGCCGTTCTGATTTCTGATTGGTGCCAGAAAAGTTTTGTGTTTTCTGCCCAATCAGAAGGCAGAACGGCGGCGACCGTCTGGAACTGGTCTGGTAAGACATTGTCCCCAGGGGCTCTTTTCGCCATTCTTTACTTTTCTTTGTGCCATATTTTTTCAGATGTTTAGACTTTCCCTCGCCCCCACTATCTGCCCCTGGGTCTCCGAGGATGAAAATGTATACAAATTCAAACATTGAAGTATACATCACATTGTATACCTTGTGTACATTTATGAAGTATACATTTTGTAGTATACATTTGGAACTAAACTGTGTACAAAAGGTACACTTTTGTTTACAAAAAGTATACAAGTCAAAAAGTATGTTTTTTTACGCCACAATTGTCTTGGATTCAACGTGATGTATACATTTTATCAGAAATGGGTTTCTGATTTTATATACAAAACAATTGACTGCAATCTGCTAAATCAACATAATAGTTGTATACAAAAATTATACAAAAGTATATACTTGTTGTATATGATTAGTCTTGATCTGTACCTGAATTTGTGATTTATATATAACAGTAAATTTTTAAAAAGTTGAGTATAAATTAAATAATTATTGCATTATAATGAACAAAACATATAAATGGCCATTCTCTTTTCTACTTATGCCATATACAAAAGGTGTTTTTGGATTGTCAGTCAGAAAAGCCTTTAAGGCCATTTTGATGTTGTTTCTATATTCCAATCCAACTGACAGTGCTCAATTATATTTGTAAACCTTATTTATGTACAATTTAATAATGTTTTATTATCGAATTGGCATCCATTATCAAACTTTGATTTATTAACACAGGTAGTGGTCACCTTGGTGTCTCAAAACATAGTAATTATCTAAACAAAAACAAGTAATTGAACATACCGTAGAATATTTATTACATATCAAGGGCTGATATCTGTGGTATATGAAAGATCCATGGACTGATAAGGTTACTTTATTACTTCAGGTCTCATATGAAACTAGACAAAATCAATCAGATCCTGATTGATGATGGTTTTTGCAAAAATGTAGAGATACTCACATCAGTAGTCTTCAAATAACCACAAACGTTTTGTCAGATGCTCTGGAATGAATGCTATATACTGAGGGCTTGGTTCAGCTTGGCCATCAAGGCACAGACATTTTTACAGAAGTCTTTATTACTGTTCAGAAAAAAGTATTTAACTTCATTAGTTAAGTAATTTTAATAGTCAGGCAGGTGACAGAAAAAAAGTAGCTATATAGTTCTGCAAAAATTTGAAAATCTGAAAAACTAAAAAAGAAAAGAAAAGTTACAATTAGCTGGAAAGGGGTTTAAGGATTAAGTTTTAACACCATGAGGGCAGCTCATATGAATATGCTTCTTATTTGGGCTTGGCCCAAATAGAGTAATGGAAACGGCTTGTTTTGACACAAATGTGCAATAGGCATGCAATACGTGCTAACGTAAACAAGGCAAGTAAACAAGCGAAGCGAGGCGAATGTCTGCTATGCGAACGTCTTGTACAAGGTAAGAGGCATGTGGGAAAGAAAGCTCTGCTAGCACACAGCAATTCATCGCACTTTTACGATCTCAAAAGTTATTCTGAATCTTCATTATTTTTGCCTCATCGAAATTTGGAAGTCTGAAGTCCAGGGATGAAATCTATCAAGAATATTTGGAAAATTAACGTCAGGTTTCGGTCACAATAAGATCACAAGCAACGAACCTTGAAACACAGAAACCCACAAAATGTATCCAAATCCACCAATCACAAATCACAAACAATGACCTTTTGAACCCGTTGAATAAAACTTTCGTTTCCTCAGAGGTCCGCTAAGATGATTGGCGTCTGACACTTTTTTGACGAGAGGATCGAAATGCACCAATCATAGAAACACAGTTTTAATTGCATGTTTCCTAAGAGGTCATCTGAATTTGCTATTTTATGTCCATTTTCTTTTCCTTATTTTGTGATTGGTCGATTTTGTGCGTTCGAGTGGATAATCCAATGAGGGACGATTTGGATATTGTTTGATCCGAAATTTTTCGAAGAAGCAGTTTGGAGAACATTTGGCCACGGCTTTTCGAGGAACGTGTTAGAGCGATTTTCGTATGACCTTGAAAAATGGTTCCGGTAAGTGTTCTTTATTCGTTTTATCAGCCAATGGATGAAAAGATCAAAACATGGCATCTTTGTTTTCCCGCCCAAAAAAGCCTAATATGGAGAAGCATTGTACAATTGGCCATTCGTGTTGCAATATGACGTCAAAGCGAAGTATTGATTGATTTCTAGAAAGTTCTTGGGCATGAAGTTTTTTCAGCCGAGCGTTCGCTCAACCAACCAGTAACCAAGCGCGTTTGTATCCATTCTATAAACCAATCAAATCGCTCTACTTCCGTTCGTTTGCTGTTTCTGTTTTGTTCGCGCCTTTTCATTTCAGAGTTAACGAAAATCGCTCTAATATATTGTTCAATCATGTTATCCCGGGTTAAACTTACAAATACACACACTGTTCGCGGTAGGCCCACACTAAAAAATAACACTGAGTGTTTTCGGAATGGGCTGGTCTGCGAACTCAAAGAAAAACAAAGGAAATTATTAAGACATTCAATGACATCAAAGACTCATGGACCCCTTGGACGTAATAACAAATTGGAATATCAGAAGTGTACGTGTAAAATGGATAAGCGTTTGAACAGAGGAATGTTTAACAAGTTTGAGAGTCGCGAGATTTGTGTAGCTGGTTATCAGTGTGACTATAGCGATTTTGATTTTTGCATTGCAGAACACAACGAGTGGCCTGTAATAAAAATCTGTTCCTATGAAGGGAGAGACGATTGCCAACAATTGAAACGAAAAGGGAATGAGGCTTCTTTTGGAACTACTGTGATAACTGCAACAATTGTTTTTAATATTTCAATTTTGTTTAGCAGGGTGACGGTTAATATACTTGTTAACGCATTTCTAAACCAAAAACCCAACTAACAAACCAGCCATGAATAACAGAAGACTCTTGATAGCAGCTGTATTTCATTTTACAAAAATTGGACGTAGAGCGTGACCAATGCGTAGCCATGGTAAGAAAAGGTCTTCCACGCCTGTATTTTAAAGAAAAAACTGACTGAACTTTGGCGTCCGAGGTCAGTTCGAAATTAGAATCTTAACAGTTTCGGGGTCATAGTGAAATAAACACAACATAGTTCATATGAATCACTGGAAAAAATAAATTTAAGCCTGCGGTCTTTTGAAACTGGTAACATGTTAGTGGATAACTTCAAAATAATACTCGAACTCGATGGGTTTTACACTTGAGCTCACGGTACGGTCAGGTGATAATGGTCAGCGGATACCCTGTTCTGACAGCTGTCAATTGATCACAACATTTATGTGCAATTAGTTTTCTCCCGGGCTCCCAAACTAGCGAGAAAGTGTGAGAGTAAACATTGGTTTCCCTGTGGTGCGGACCGACGGTCGGGCGTACGGTCACGTGATTACCAAATTTTCTTGGGTGGGTAGATTTCCACATTTACTTAGCTGTGGGGCTCCGTCCACGCGCGCAGGTGAAGCTCTGCTATAATCACTCAAGCTTACCTTAAGCTTTTAGAAGGTATTTGCATGATCCAAATGAAAAAAATGGCCTCTCATTGAAATTGCATTATCACTGTGGTGCATCCAAAGCCATGAATTAGTTTAAGCTTATAATCAATGGGTTATTAAGAACATAGATTTGTTGGGTCACAAGTATTCCATCAACAGAGTCTCTGACAACAGTCTCCAACTGAGACAAAATAAATTCTGCGCTTAGTTCCTCGAAAATTTATTCTGCTAATTTTAATCAAAGGTTCTTTTTGTCTGCATTTTGTGATTATATTGACTATATACATTTTCACTTGCCATTGAAGTGAAAATAACTTCTCTTTAACTGTTCAATGTTCCTTTAATACACGTTTTGCACAAAGAGTAGTTTACTAGGAATAATCATAGTAAACTACGAAAAACCTAATTTTAATATTTAATGGCGCACTGTCATTATCTCTATTTTCACTTGCCATTAAAGTGAAAATAACTTCTCTTAAACTGTTCAATGTCCCTTTAATGGACTATTTGCACAAACAGTAGTTTACTAGGAATAATCAAAGTAAACTACGAAAAAACTAATTTTTACTTGTAATGGCACACCATATCAAGGGTTAGCTCTTTCCGCCTTGAGTATCATAATGAGCCCTATGTTTGGAAGTCTAAAATTAATGTGCATGACTTGTCTTGTAGCAAGAGTAAATTTCATTTTAGTCTTGCTGCTTCATGCTTTTTCTTGCTTGTTATAAATTTTTGCTGAGGTGGTCGAGCCCTTAAATCCTTCCTTGGAAGTTCCTTTTTATGGTGTGCCCTTTTATTTTAACCCTTTCACTCCCAAGCAAGAGTATGGTCACAAATCCAGTACTAAGATTCAAATTTCAGTGCAAGTAAATACTTGTATCCTAACACTGCTGATCAGAGAAACTTCATGTCAATTGTCCCATCATTATGATTTCTTCCACGGTCTTGAACTGCAGAGTTGCAGTATATTCCCCTTAACATTTGCTTGGAAATTAAAGAATGTGAGTCATACTCATCCTATTAATTTCTGTTCATTACTTATATTAATTATTTGTTTATTACCTGCTCACTGAGTTGCCATTTCACGTCGATTATCTCGATCACCATTGTTCAACTACTTTCTCTTTTTGCCTTATACTGACCATTTGTTTCACTTATATTTTAATCCTTACGAGAGATGTCTGCCGATATTGCTCTTCTTTTACTCTGAGGTTTATTTTGTCTCACTGAGTAGTTTTCTCTGCTCCTTATCTAACCCTTCTAACAGATTCGCTCAGAGATTATAGCAACATATGCGTTATGTGGTTTTGCCAACTTCTCCTCTATCGGAATCCAAATTGGTGGCATGGGGCCACTTGCGCCATCAAGAAGATCAGACATGGCTCGTGTTGCTGTACGTGCACTGGTTGCAGGTACCGTAGCCTGCTTCATGACAGCATGTATTGCAGGTGAGATATATGTTTTTGTTGTTGTTTTATTCAAACAGATTCGTTCTGAAATCATTGCCACGTATTCCCTGTGCGGGTTCGCAAATATGGGCTCAGTAGGGGTAGTGCTTGGTGGACTCGGTCCCATGGCCCCAAACAGATTGCCCGATATGTCCAAGATAGCAATCAGGACCCTTGTTGCTGGGACTGTGGCTTGTTTCATGACTGCATGTATGGCAGGTGAGGTGTCTGTACAGCATTGAGAAAGCAATGTCTAACCCTGTACCAGGGAGAATTCCAATCAATAGTCAACAAAGATAAGAGAATTATCCTAAAATGCTGATATTCTACGAAATTTCGTATTGTTGGTCATCATTGGAATGGTCTCAACATAAGGTCTTATCCACAATGTCAAATGTCACATGTTTAGTTTAGTTGTATTGATTCTGGAAGTAGAGTATTTTTATGCCGAAGTGAGGAATGCAAGTAGCGTTCACTCCCTGTGTCAAAGATAATTGTCATAACCTTCCCCGCTTGTTGATGCTCCTGTAGAGAACTGCAGACGTGACTTCAGAGACTGGGTTGCCGGGCTTAGCTCAGAGATGAAGATCTGAGATGGAGCCATATTAACCTTTCTTTTCCTTATTTTGCCATCTTATCATTTTCGTGGCCATGTTTCTGCAACAGTTTCCTCGTTTGCTATGGCCTCAATGTCTGCTGTAATAGATTTCCTCCATACTCATGGTTGTGATTTGGAATATAGTCTTAAAGTACTGTACCGTGTTCTGGTGTCAAACTTTCATCCTTTTTGAGATCTTGACACACGTGATATGCCATGTTACATTTCTTTTCTATTTAAAAGCTTGTGTAGGAAAGTTAAAAACAGTCATGAATGTCTCTTGGAAAGACCATTCCTAAGACTGTTAAAGGAGAATGAGAATGGCTGGACTAAGGGGAGTGCAGAAAAGTTCAATATGGCGATGGTGATGATGCATGGAAAACGTTTATCATAGAATACTGCTAATGGTGTTACCTTGCATTATGCGTAGGATTCCTGACCTACTCCTGAAAACAATATGGTGTACTGTAGGTGTTTGGCTGTCTTTGTATTACTGCGTTAATCAGTAACTAAGCTTTCTGTTTTCCTCCTCAGGTGTCCTTTATGATGAGACACTGTATGAAAGTGCAGTTGGTCTTACAACCACTGCTGCCACCATCAATGGCACAGTAATACCAACCACAGCCTCTTAATTGTAGTGTACATCTTTTCTGTTAATAGCTTAGTAACTTTAGTCTTTGGGGGTCGGGGGTAGGATTAATTTTGTCATGTAACAAATTATATGAGTATTTTCCTACATGTATCGTGAGATCATTATGCTATCAAACAAGTCAGTCAGCAATTTTTATAGGGAGTGGGTGTTTGAAAGCCTGTTTACACTGTGCAATTGTGTCCAAAGGAATGTGCTTACAGCAAAACTACAACCCGAAACCTATCATGCGAATCAAATCTACAGCAATTGCAAATGAGTTTTAGGACTGATATACAAAATGCAATTCGTGTTGTAAACGTATCGCAAGCACATTACTTGTGACTTAGTTGTGCTTTGTAAACTGTTTAAGTTTGAGAAATTGTCGAAAGTAGTATCACAAGAATTATTAAGAACAAAAAGTGTTTGCACCACCAATACTTTTGATCTTTCTTGCTCCTGTGTGTTTAATGAAAAGCATATTTTTTAACCAAGAGTTAAACAAGGGGAATTGGTTTCCTTTCTTATGTTTTTTATTATTTCATTTCGCAAGTATGATTTTTTTATTCTTGCGCATTTTTTATGTTGAAATAGAGACATATTTTTACCAAAATTCCACGGGAAAATCGTTTTGAAATAATCATAATAGCTATCGTTTTCTCAAGCAAAACATCATTTTATACTTAACTGTAAGTAACAAATGTCATTTAGTGTACTCTCTTGTAAATAAAAGTGTCTTCAGATTTTGTTATATGGAAGATGGTTGGAAAGTAAGGATGAATATATGTACTGCTTTATGAAGTTTTGTTAACTTTTGCTGTTTAAGCCAATCAGAAGTAAGTACAGACAATAGAAAAGTTAGCACCTTTTTTGCATTTCAACATGTTCGTTTCCGTTGTTGCTATCGTTCTTATCTGTACCGTTTCTTAAAGACCTTGTTCACGATACCCGATAACGGTCATGCAAAATGAACAGCTCTAGTTTCGACAGAAATTAGGTCATTATTGTTTGCTGCGAGGATATCTACAGTCGCTGCTGCATTCAGAAAGGTAGCAACGGGCATTTCAAACCATAATTTACCACAATCGTCTTTAACATGAAAGGTTTTGTATTTTTTGTAGCCTAGAATAAACAAACTCGACAGCCATTTCTTGCACTTGCAATTTCTTTTCACTTATTTGCCCCTAGACCTATTTGGCTAACTCAATGTTGTACCCAATTGACCACTCGAGAAAATACCATAACATACCATAATACTCTTAATTAGTCACTCCAGGATTTTGCATAAGCATTGTCTTTAGTTTCTCTTGGGTGTTAACATGGCCCCAAGAGAAACTGAAAACAATGCTTATGCAAAATTTTGGAGTGACCAACAAAGAGTATTATGGTATGTTATGGTATTTTCTGGATTGGTCAATTCAAGCCCTTTGGAAACAAATTAATTTGTTTCAGGAATTTCCATATCATTTAAATGTGAATGCCGCATAAGGCAAATACAATACACAAAGAATCTTTACCCCCATCTTTACCCTTTATGTTTTGACAGTCTAAGGTTGTGATATTTGTATACTCTCGTTATGTATCCAAATAGCAAGCCTTTTCACACAATGTAACGGTATCAAAGTTCTGAGATTTTGATAGTTACAATTACAATTAGTATCATGATACGGTATATCCAAATAACAAACCTTTGCGCGATCTAACCCTATCAAACTTGATATATTTTGATAGTTGATAGAATCAATAATATTCTGATAATATGATAATAATCTGATGTTATCATATCTCAAAATATCAACCCTCAATGCTCTTCAGACCTTTTACTCAATGCAGAATATGAAAATATCATTGCTCTCTATGGTCTATCGATGTCACAGTATACTATCAACATTCATTTTAATGTCTCACCTCACTCGACATGTTTCCTGTGTTCGTTACCTTCAGAAATGTAGTTCGCATTTGCCTTACAATTTCTCTTTTAATTAAAGATTTCTTGACAGCGTGTGCCACTGAAGTAAATTTTCTCTTTTCTATCCCACTCGTGTCTCGCGCAGTGTGCTCGCTCCCCCACCCCTTAACGTCCCAATGATGCTGATGTTCGCGCTACAGAGAAACTATATATTAGGGCATGCTTCCCAAGCATATTAAAGTAGACCATCGAGACCTTTGGAATGAAAGCAAAATAAATGATACTTTCCAAAATAATGAATACAAGTTTCCGCAAAGTCGAGAGTCATTCGTTTGTATGGTTGGGGCTAGTTTGTTCGTTCTCTCACTTTTGACTAGCCTGTTCCAGGCTCCGAGATAGTCGGGTCCGCTGAATTGAAAAAGCGCCAACACGAAAATAAAACGGGAGGAAACTTACCCACTCCGCCAACTTTCCGCGTGCCTTTTTCTTTAGCGTCTTCTGTATCTGAGAGCCTGGAACTGGCTAACTTTTGACATAATTACTCTCAATCTTGGCAAGTTAACTGATTTCAAGGCGGTCTTTCCGGCAGTCTCGGAGGGGTTTCTTTCAAAAGAAACGTTGTAGGATTAAAGTTTAAATATGACTTAAGTTTTATCAACTTATTTAATCTTCTCACCCAACTTATTTATTCTTCTATTTCTGTTTTAAATGTTCCCACCAGATTGTATATAGCTCCAACATCGGTATAAAATCCACACAAAATCCACAATCTCCTGATTCGCCCTGGCGGAGGGCTAGACATGTACTAGATAACTATTTACTCCACTGTCCTAGGTTTTCCTCCCGTAACGGTTGTTTAAGTGCCGCATGTCAGTTTGGTGAAATAGAAATAATATAAAGTAGAGAGATGTTGCCTAATGTTTGTAGAATGACCTGTTATCATTGTTTCTTTAATCAGTATTAAAAATAAGTCATACGGAGTGTACAAGCTAGTAATGATACAGTAAAAACCCGCGACTTAGAACCTGCATTTTTTCAATTTATCCTAAACAGGTTCTTACATAAACGGTAATCAGCACAAATTTTTGCTACTTTGGTTCTTAAATGTGATTCTTATTTTCTGAAGAAAAAAATACATTGAATTTAAGAGTATTTAGTGTTTTTTTCAGCTTTTTTCGTATATAAAATCTGCATACCATTATTATATTGCAGTTGGAGTGATAAGACACAGGATTCTGAACGTTGGCTATCTTATTTGCCCAAGTGTACAGAATTGTTTTTATAGATTTTAGAAAATAAGAACCTGTTTCAAATTTTAGGCTAAACAGGTTCTTGTATAGAGGGGGCCTAACTGGCAAATTTTTGCCCAACAGGTTCTAAAATGGACCAGGTTCTTAGGCGCCGCTTTTTGGCTGTATTCACGTAGACTGTGACTTCACAAGCGATAGACTATACGTACAGCTGACTATTTAATTTTTTAGCTAGTAATTTAGGCTTTCCAACAATTTGTTGGCCATCAGAAATATAATGCAGATCGCGTCACCGTTACTCATGACGAAGTTTTGAGATGTTTTAACGTGTTTTTTTTACAATTTTTTTAAAGAACTTTGATGGGTTCCACATAACACGGAACCAGTCAAAATCAATGTTGATTTTGAAAGGGGGTCGTTATTATCAAGGATTACAAATGAAACAGTTTTTAATGTGAAACTTATCAAAGCTGTCAACAGTTGTTTAGAAAATTGTCAAAAACAATTAAATTGCAATAGTGATGTAATCTGCACTATCTGTTGACGTTATACGATTTTCGAATGTTTTAAATCTTTGAGCATCTTCATTATTGAAGAGACTCAAGCAATTGTTCGTTTTGTTAGGAAAACCATGGTAGAATGACAAGATATTAGTGCAATAGTAGGTATAGTAGGTATCGTATTATATATAGGGGTCGCACTGTCGTTGACAGTGACTGACATCTCGATCCACAATCATTACGGTAGTCAACAGCAGGGTCACAATAAGTTGTGTGGAACTATCCTCAGCTGATGATATTTGGCTCATGTTATTGACCAATCGCAACGCAATTTTATTGGTACCCTGTCAGTTAAGCTTTAATGTTATTAGCTGTTAAAAGTCTAGAAGTGCAGGACGATCCAACTACTTATAAAACGATTCTTGGGTTTAAACCATTTAAAATAAAAATATATGCCGTACATTTTGTAATAATCGATCTTTTATCCCGACGATCCAACCACTGCAGATTGTTCATTTCCTAGAGTAGATTTTAAACTACTACTTGAGAACGATAACGCCATTTGTGATCATCACTTGTTGATCAAATGTTACTTAATGATTAAGAGCGAATGCACAGAAAAATCGAGCAAACCGTGGCCACAGCTCAAAACCTAACCTACCCTCATTTTAAGTTTGTAATAAGGTTTTAATGAGTTTATAACACTGCTGAGGTTTAAATTTCAAAATGCGGCCGAATTTGGGAATTATTTGAGATTTTCGATTTCAACGGTCTGCGGGCCTAAAATTAGCCGCCGAACACGGCAGTATAGCCTACAGAGCCTAGCGACAGAAATGAGCTGACTTTCATAAACGAGCGAATATATTGGCAATCTTCCGCTTAAATCTCAAAAAGCAGATATTAACAATTTCTAAACAGCACATTTTTTAGGATTTAGAGAATAAAATATCGACGAACGAGCACAATTTTGAAACGTAATTTGCATAATGCTTATAAATACAACAATTTACCGCTAAAACCAAAATCGAATTTTCTATATGGGGGAATTCTCCAAATCACTCCAAATCCCGCTTACTACTTAATGAGATATAGTACTTCAACATTATCTGAAAGTTAGTCTGGTGTTCTCGCGAACGCTTGTAAAATAGATTGATTATTTTGAGGTTATTTTGCCTCAAACAACCGCTAATTGACCCCAGGGTCAGTTGACACGTGCACGTCACCTTAGTTTTATGCATCGATTTGAGCTCGTTAAAAGGGAGAAACTAACAAGATTCTTTTAATATGTACCTGTTTTAATGAAGTACACGCAATCTTCAAAAGGAGAGGCAGTTCAATGGGTAATTTCTGTTCTTGAGATCTTGTAGATTGTAGCATGGCGTCTGCGAGTGGACCTGAGTCTAGCTCTGTTTTTCCGTGACTGCGAAATCAGAATAACATCATGAAATAATTCTCGCTCGAACCTTCGTAAGTGAATCAGCTTTGCAGTGCCTTACCTGAGATAAAAAGTAGGCCGAATAGCAAAACATTCTAGCGGAATTTGGATCCTTTGCAGCACGTAGTGTATTTGCTAAGCGGCGATGGTATCAGTGACTTTTAATTAGTTACTCACCTTCGATTGCGTGACCAGGCAATTATCGATTGTCTCCTGCGAAAAATAAGTGCACGGGAAACCAAAGCTTTCGGGATACAGTAAATTCATTTTCCTGTATGACCAGGTGTCCTTTTGTCCTATTTTAAAAGCGGTTAACTAAGATGATTAGCAAACATACTGTCCCACTTTTAAAAATGGTACAGTAACTGAATGTTCTGTTCTTCTGATTTTACCCCCAACCCCGGAGTGTTCAGAAGATATATTTGCACTACGCATGAAAGGCAAATGGATTAAATTTGAAGGTTCAAGGCGGTTTTAAGGCATGGGTTACCAGTGGATTAGTCAGACTTGTCACAAGGTGCATTGAACAGAAAATTACAGGCATGATATCTCTACTATTGTCCATTAAGTGATTTTCCAGCAAACATTTTTTTGACTTTTTTACCCCAAAAGTTTTTTCCGTTCAATTCTTATCTATGAGATCTAAACTTAGTTAAATTTCTGTAATTTGTTGTTAAATGCAATTCTGCAAACAACTAAGTATTTAATTTTGCGTAAAAGCTACATGAAATTGTACTGTTTAGCCGTAAATCATAAAAAAGAGAAAGCATCATGCTTTCTCTTTTCAAGTCTAGTAGGACTTAAGCAGTGGCATTGCTTAAGTCCTAGTAGTTGTTCTCCATGTCTGCTAAGGAGGAAATAGTTTGCTCTTTTCAAGAAATTGTTCTTGCCTATTGTGGTTTCAAACCAAGGATAGCAGCAAGTCTGTCGTGGTCATATACTGCTACTTCAGTGCAAACGAAGCATAGGCGCACAAGTCAGCGCTTGCGGTCAGGTGCCGAAAATGAAGTGGAAACTTAACCCTAAGGGCGTCCATCTTCGCTCCGGCTCGAAAAGGTAGAATCAGTTGTGCAGTAAAAAGTAATGCGAAAAACCTGCGGGGGCTGGGGAAAGAAAGGCGTCTTATTTTTCTTTGGCTTGTTCTATTTTCGCGACGTGGTACAGGCTACGAAATGCTGACAAGCTCAGTATATGTCTTCACCGCCGAGAGTCACTTGCCCTTAGCTGGACACGCCCCTCACGTATCATGTTTCGTTCCTAAAGTTACTTCAAAGCACAGACCCAAACCTAATCAGCCGCCGAAGGCAGAAAGGGGGATGAGCAAACGGATGTCACAGCATATTTTGCAAGAAACTGGTATTCTTGTGCCTATCGGCTTAGGAACGATTAATTACTACTAGAATTAATATGAGGGTCAGAATTTGAGTGCTACAATGGGAGGGAAGGAAGAAAAGGAAACCGCCGCGCACACCTGTTAAGTCTTTTATAAACTTTCTCATCCTGACGGTTTCAAGAAAGGGCGTTGTGGCTCGAATTAATCTTACAGCAACTGGAAACGTGGCCACGCCTGCTGAAACTGAGATTGCTTGTAGGATGAACGGCTATAGTTTGGTATATTCACGAGCGCGTTTTGTCCAGTGAACTGAGTGCGTAGTTTTTCTTAACGAAGGGATGGGGTGGGTCAAGCGAATAGTTCGGGGAACGTTTGCTCTCTTTAGCGGGGGAGGGGGGGGTATATTTGTTGATATCAGGAGTTCTGGCCTCGATAGAGTCGTTGTAAAGCTATTTTTGCTTCGGAGTATCAGTTTACCGGAAGCTGAGCAAGGAAAAGTCAATGGTGCATTTATGGAATAATAATAGAGATTCTCATGGTCTAACAGTGCGAAGATTAGACTTCTGGTAAGGTGGCAACGATCAAGGCCCGCATTATGATTCATGATAACTGAAGGTCATGATGTGGAAAAAGCGACTAAAAGGGTGGATGCCATGCAATCCTCTCGGGTGGGGGCGGCGTACCTGGCCTTAACGGTTGCCCCTGCGACAGAAGGCAAGCATGCCCAGATTGTCCACGGGTTGCTAAATGAGACCGTCCCTTTCTTAGTACCCGTTCCCTTTCTTATAATTAGACCCGGGCAAATTTCTCGAGATTGCACCATCATTTTGGGCTTAAAGCTTCCAAAGTCCAACAATAATAGCGCATGTTCGCGACGGTTTTTTAAGTCAGTCAAGTTCTTAAACCAGGCCTTAAACGGCCAGTTTTAAGCGTCGATAACAGTTAAAAAGGCATACAAGCTTCATGCAAAAGACAATGGGAAGGAAGTGCACATCGGTGATGGGGAAAAAGGAGTAGCCCACAGTTATATATTTAGGGGTGGATCTTTCGAAACATTTTTATCCTCTTGGACAGATATGCATTGTTTAAAGTTTTAGACAAACCAGGTGTAAATTTATAGTAACAAACTGCTAAATATACATCAGCAAGGTTTTTGCGAATCCTATTTTTCGCTGGAGACTATCGTTTACTGGCTGGTCACGCAATCAAAGGTAACGTACTTTCCCACGTTTGTTTACTCACCTTTCGCTCAGCAATGTACTGCGTTCCACAAAGGATCCAAATTGCGCTAGAAATGTTTTGTTATTCGGCCCACTTTTTATCTCAGGTAAGGCACTGCAAAGCTGATTCACTTACGAACATTCGAGGGAGAATTATTTCATGATGTTATTTTGATTTCGCAGTCACGGGAAAACAGACCTAGACTCAGGTCTACTCGCAGACGCCATGCTGCAATCTACAAGATCTCAAGAACAGAAATTACCCATTGAACTGCCTCTCCTTTTGAAGATTGCGTGTACTTCATTAAAACAGGTACATATTAAAAGAATCTTGTTAGTTTCTCCCTTTTAACGAGCTCAAATCGATGCATAAAACTAAGGTGACGTGCACGTGTCAACTGACCCTGGGGTCAATTAGCGGTTGTTTGGGGCAAAATAACCTCAAAATAATCAATCTATTTTACAAGCGTTCGTGAGAACACCAGACTAACTTTCAGATAATGTTAAAGTACTATATCTCATTAGGTAGTAGGCGGGATTTGGGGTGATTTGGAGAATTCCCCCATATAGAAAATTCGATTTTGGTTTTAGCGGTAAATTGTTGTATTTATAAGCATTATGCAAATTACGTTTCAAAATTCTGCTGGTTCGTCGATATTTTATTCTCTAAATCTAAAAAATGTGCCGTTCAGAAATTGTTAGATATCTGCTTTTTGAGATTTAAGTGGAAGATTGCCAATATGTTCGCTCTTTTATGAAAGTCAGCTCATTTCTGTCGCTAGGCTATATTGCCGTGTTCGGCGGCTAATTTTAGGCCCGCAGACCGTTGAAATCGAAAATCTTAAATAATTCCCAAACTCGGCCGCATTTTGAAATTTAAACCTCAGCAGTGTTATAAACTCATTAAAACCTTATTACAGACTTAAAATGAGGGTAAGTTAGGTTTTGAGCTGTGGCCACGATTTGCCGATTTTGCTCGATTTTTCTGTGCATTCGCTCTTAATTACTGAATAGTAATATCAAGCCATACTGTTTGATTGACTAAAAGTTAACAAGTAAGCCCTAACTTTTTCATCTAAGATCACTAAGGTTCTACTATGTACATCAAAACAAACAGATTTGTCAAGTAGTTATTTGATTCCTTCTCATTTACTAGGAATTAAACTGTCCACTAATATTTGGTTAATTGCCACTTACCGTTTGTGCCATTGAAAAAGTTAGGACATTGCAATTACCTTAACTTACCACATCCGGTCTGTCTTGTTTATCCGTTACTGAACTTTATCTCACCAGACACTTTTCTGCTTTTTATTTAACATTTCTAATAGATTCGCTCAGAGATTATAGCTACATATGCATTATGTGGTTTTGCCAACTTCGCCTCCATCGGAGTCCAGCTTGGTGGTTTGGGGCCACTTGCGCCATCAAGAAAACCAGACATGGCTCGTGTTGCTGTACGTGCACTGGTTGCAGGTACAGTTGCCTGCTTCATGACAGCTTGCGTAGCAGGTGAGATATTTACTTGCCTTTATATGTTTTCAGGGTTTGTACAGGGTCAGGAATTCTTGAAAAAGTCTTGAAACTTGCCCAGCAATTTTCCCGATCTGGAAAAAGTCTGGAAAAATGGTGAAAAGTCTCGAGTTTTTTTCTCAAAGCTGCAACAAGTGTCTTACAAGTGATGGTTCGTTTTGGTCTTTCTTAACCCTTTAAGTCCCAATAGTGCTCAAAATCAATTTTCTCCTAACGATATCTATAGACTATCATGAGGAAAGTCTATGAGAATTAACAAAATAATCACAAAGAGAAACGTATTTGATCTTTTACCAAATTCTCTCAACTAATTCTTCAAGGAAATGTATGGAGATTAGTTTGGAGAATTTATATGTGGATATCGGGACTTAAAGGGTTAAATGCATTTATGCTATTATTGTACTTAAGAAAAGTTGCTTTTTGTTTTGCGTTTCAGGTCTTCTCTATGACGAGTCACTATATGATAGTGTCATCAATATTCCGACCACTGCTGCCCCCATTAATGGAACAGTTGTGCCCACCAAATCGTCTTAATTTTTTTATAGCCGTTAAACGTTACCTTCTTGGTGTGGGATGGGATGACCTTATATTGCTATTTTTACGTAGTATATAATTCAGTACGTTATCCAAAGGAAGTCATAAAAGCTTATTAGGAAGAAATATATTTAATTTTGATAAACTATCCAAGGAAAGTACCGTTAGAAACGTTGAGAGAAAAAAAAAAAAAAATACGAGCTCATTAGTAGGGTGGCAGCAAGGAGAACACCTCAAAACTGTAGTTTTGAGGAAACACAATCTGTCTGCGCGTGTGCTGTAGGTATATGTATATTTCTTTGTCGTCCTGTTCTCAGGGGCTTCGCCGTTATATTTTTAATCATTATTTTGCAATATGAAAATTATTTTAAAATTTGATTTAAAACTCAAATAATATTTTGTAAAACATGGAGAACAACCGAGAAATAATGACAGAATATAGATGACTAACGATCGGCTTAACTACAACGCCTGAAAAAATGGGCTACATTCTTCACTTTGCAAAAGATGAGACTTAAGTTGCAACTGTTAAGCAGTGTTCAATCTTTAGGGTTAACTCTGTGATTGTCTTTTATGTTATGCTATGGGTGTTTTCTCACTGTCTGTTTGAGTTCATTATTTAATGTTGATCGAAACACCAAAGAATAACCAAATTAGCTCATCTTCTGAATTTTGGAAAGGCAGATCTTAGCAACGGCTAATCAAATCCATAGAGAGATTTTGGATTAAGCTTCAATTTTTGAAAGGATAATTACGATTAGGGCGCTTGAATTAGCCCTTGCCGAGATCCAAGTCCTCGCCTCTTCATGAACTAAGCAAAGCGCAAAAGTTATCTTAAATGTGCAGCTTACAAATGCGAAAAGGTGAAGTGAAATGATCGACCGGCTTTAATGTTCATGTATCATAAGTCCGGTGGAAAAAAAATAAAATATTTTAATTACGTTTAAACAATAAATAGTGTTTTCTGGCATATGTAGTTTTATAGCGACTTTCTCTTCTTTCGGATCTTCTTTCCTTCGGCACTGGCTTTACTGAACGTTAGAGAGGTGGAGTCATTACGTTACGTCGCCATGGTAGCAAAACTTCTGGATTTCAACAAACTGTGGCAGAAAAAACAAAAAAATGACGTGCATTGGTTTCCTGTGCATGATTGCACTCAAACAAAATCACAAAACGGTAGTCCATAATTTCCTTCCAACGTACGAAAATGCAAATGCCCGTCTCTGTCAAGAAAGATTGTTAAGATAAAGAAATTTTGCTACCATGCTAAGGTGAAGTCCCACTTCTCTCGATGTTTGACAGTATTATTGTACCTGCCTTTTTAACCCGAGATCAGACTTTATTTTCGTTTTGACGACGTAAGACGGAATGTATGGAAGCTGCTAAAATTGGCCCTGATCTTAGGTTACGGCCTTTTGGATCAACTGGATATTTAACAATTATTGGACGAGGTTAAGCAAAATATCGTGATTTGTCAGTGGCGTTCAGATCAATTATCGGCTGAGGCAAATAATTGATCTGCGAGACAAACCAGTGGTAGCGTCGCCAAACGTCGGCTGTTTGCTCAGGCTAATTGATCTCATGAACTTGAAAAAATGAATACAACAGAACGGGGACATTCACCAAATCGAAGATGCTGTCTGAAAACGTTCTTTTAAATATGTCTTTATTGTGTATTTGTCAATGACAATCCAAACTGAATTTGGAGTTTGCATTTTATATACAACCTTTCATTATGTAGCGTTTATTTTAAAAACATACGGATAATATATTGGTGAGATATATAAATGCTCGTTATTGATTAAAATCTTTGGGAATTCATTGCTTGTATTGTGCTCTGTGTTTGTTTCTATTTGAAACTAAGAATAAGCAGGTTCCCAATTATAGCCACACATACAGATAAAGCTGAAGATAAAAAGAAGCTTAAAAAATATTTTTTTATGTATTTTATAGAGGGAGACAACAATTTACTCTCGCCTTTTTTAATCTTTAAAATTACAACCTTGAAAACCATATGATATCCTAAATTGATCTACAATAGATTATTTACTACCGTTCCAACCCCTTGATCTTTCTACATGGGGCCACACTTGGAAACTCTAATATCATAAAAAGCAAGGTGAATGATACTTGATGTATTAATATAGTAAAACGACCCAGGTTTGGGAAGGGGATGAGGGGATGGGCCACTGATTTTTGTGTAAGGATTCAAAGGTAAGCTACATTTAATTATGCTTAACTAGGAAGAGTGGGCAACAAAAAATGTGTCTTCTGAGGTTCTATTTTTCCAGCCCACCCCCCTCTGTACCTTATGACCAGCCCCTGAACATATTTTATTTGTTAAGATCCCCCCCCCTCCCCGCTATGAAGGTTTGTTAAGGTTCAGACCGAACATTATATGGCGATTTTAAATATAGTTAGCTCTATCTTTGCAAACACAGCTAAAGAAAATTACAGCCATTTGACTAAGGGACTGTGCAATAATTACCAAGAGGGGGGGGGGGGTGTAAATTTAACGGGGGGACCTAAAATTAAATTATGGTGTTGGGTGGTGGGGGGCTAGATGTCGATTTGTTAAACGTAGAAGGGGGTGACAACTTATATTGATGTTTAAGTGGCACATAATTTATTCAAACTCAACTTCTTTGTTATTGACTGACTTCTACGAATATCAAGAACAGTACATGACACATCTAGACCCTGTAATAATAAAAAACTTTGAAATGATGCATAATATGCTAACTGAATAGTCTATGTCATTAGAGATTTCATTAAAAAACTGAAGAGCAAACATGTCACAACGTATGTGTAGTTTGACATAAATCACAAACAAGCAAAACAAACATTACTAACCATGACAATTTGAGGCGTAATTAGTAACAAACGCTGTGAACGAAGTCCTTGGCTTTCCCAATAAAGCATTTGCATGCAAGTAGATCACGCAAACAGGATTTGTCAGTTTGTGAAGTAAATATTGAGAGAGTTTCTTCTTCCATATGATCTAGTTGTGGGATCCCATCGATATCAGGTCTGTACTCATTGGTGGCTTCCCCCTGCAGTCTTATCTTAAAAGTGGGGATTAGAAGTTATTTTACATCTAGCCGGTAAAGGGGGTGAGGGAGGGCGTAACTTCGCTTAAAGGCCTACTTTGCTCATTTCAGAACCCCCTCCAGATAATTATTGCACAGTACCTAAAATATGGCCAAGACGCAAGATTTGGGCGTCTGATATGCCAGAAATCACACTAAAGGAGGAAGAGGAGGGGAAACAGAAAGAATGAGGAGGAGGCGAGAAAAGAAAAAGCTGAATGATCGATCATCAGGATCATACTCTTAGTTCTTATTGGCTACTTTGGAGAACGAGATAGTTGGAAGGACAAAACCTAGTTGATCGACAAGACCAACAAGGACTGCACATTTGCTCACAAACATTTTCAAACTTATCAGTTGTTTGTTTTCTTTGTTCATCTCGCCTTTTTTAAAAAACTGTTTTGTTTCGTTTCTTCTCTTTAATATGTTCTTTGTTCTTTGTTTTTTTTACCCATCCAGTTCTTTTTTTTAAGTTACCGCGGCCGCTTAATTATTTGGTTTGTAGTACTCGTGTATTGGTTTTCGGTCGAAAAAAAAAAAATACTTGAAACACATCCCAGGATCCAGCCAAGTCCAAAAACGCTTTCAAATATTGAGGGACTTGTTTTGTATTCTGGAGCGTGTTTTCGGATATGGTAAGAAGTGTTCACCGTATTCGGGCTGGAGTCTACCCTGCGAACAGAGTCTCCTTCGATCTTCCTAGATAAGTCTTATCTGGGAAAGATCGACGCAATTCTGCTAACAGGGTAGCTGGAGTCACGCAATGCTGGGAGAATTGCGTGACTCTGAACGAGCCCTTTCATGGGAGACTGGACACTAACAAAAAGGCCACCAAACATTTATCACCCAGTTATCACACCATTTTGATCGTGATTAGACACACGCGTAGTATTTCTGCTCGAGTGCGCTACAAACGATTGTATTTGAAGGCTAGGTAAGTAAAAATTGAATACTTCTTTCGGTTCTTTTGAACTACAAAACATACAATGAAGCTATGCTCAAATTAACCGGCTGTTATGTGGATGGAAATATTTGGCCACACAGTTTATACCGAGCAGAGGTTTCTGTAAAATTTTCGCGTTGCATGAACTGGTGTGCAAAAGGTAGCACGCCAAAAGGTAGCTAAAGTGTAGCCTCTGCTCGTAGGGTAGGCAGTTTGTCGCAATCAATCTTATAAAATGTCTTTTTCTCCTGCTGAGACGCGTTCACGAGAATGGTTTGAACGTGACGTCACGGCGGCCATGTTGGTGGCCAAGAACAAAAGCATTTCTCTCCTCTGGGAACTAAACTCTGTTTTCATGTAAATTCTTCAAGAAAAAATTCTACTGTACCAACCCCCAACATGGCTGCCTTGTCACATGGCTGCAAACCAAGAATTGCATTTAATATCTGTACCCCAGTACAGCTGGTTAAGGAACTATGGAATTCTTCATTCTGCGGAATTCTTCATTGGTGAGTTATAAGAAATGAGTATTTGAATTGAGAATTGAGGTAGAGTAAAAAATATTGAAATCTTGGAGGTGAAGCTTTAATTTTCATGAAATGCTTCAGGGATAGACCCATAGGGTTGGTTATTTGAACAAAGTCTAACTTAAGCCGCGGTTTAACAGATGTTTGGACCTCCAGATCTCTTCCTTAGTGGGTTATTTTAAGAAGATAATTGCTTGTCTAGCCTACTTTATATGCTTTGATAAAACTGTTGAAAAAAAATAGTGTTTAGATAAAACCGTTGGGGAAACTGAAAATGGCTGAGAACGCGGTTTTCTTATGCAGGCTAAACTACGTTTAAATATCTGGCCCATTTTCTTCAGGGATAAACCCAAAATTTATGAAAGACCTCAGGGGTGAATGCAATCTTCAGGGGTAAGAAGAAAAAAGTAAGTGGGGTGGGGTACAGTAATTAAATGCAATAGCTTAATTTACATTGTATACTCAAAGCCTCAAAACCCTGTCAAAATGTGTTGAATGGCCATGATGAACTTTACCTTATGAGGTTTGTGATCCAAAAGTGCCAGTTTTTTAAAAAATAAAAGATAAAATAAAAGATTCTTTTGAGGCAATGAAATGCCACAGATGGTTATCATGTTTACTTTGCCATGAGGGACATGTTCGTTTGAGCTGTCTGTAAAGCAACCAGCCAGGCAGTGTTGGAAAGTTGCTTACTGAACAGTATGAACTGAACAGAAGTTGTTTACCTTTTGGTTACTTCAGTTCAAGTCTTGTTAATTTTCGTCCTGAATGCCATTCAGCTATATGAACTGGGTGCAATCAAACTGAAAGGTGGGTTTTTTACATCTGTAGTCTTCAGTTCAACTTACCAGGTACTTACAAAGTCTCACAAAGTTGTTCATAAAGATTTTGTTTTCGGAAAAAAGGATCAGAAAAACACTCAGTACTTGTCAAAAGAAAGCTTCTACAATTTGTCTTTATTTTGAACAAAGTAGACTTTCATAATTGTTTTCCTACTTCTTTTTAACTTTAAAACTACATATGAATATTAAGAGGCTGTCCGCGTAAGAACCGATAAGGCAAATTTCGGTGTATCACAGATTGCCCTGATTTTTTCAGTGGAAGATAACTATCCTATCCCATGAAGAAATATCACATTTATTTGGACCAACTCAAGTTTTTCTCTATATTACAGGAAGATTTTCTCGGTCACCTAAAACTGGCCAGTTTGCCGTCAGAAGTGCTGCGATTTTGGTGAAACTTTAGGGCTCTGTCAAACCTACCTTACAGAGCCGAATAAACTGATTATTTTACACACAAGAGTTTTAACTCTGATTAACAGTGACGACGTTTAATGGTTGCATTCTGTGGAAAGTTGGCTGAGATATGATTTTTTTAAAATGACCTTTAATTTGCTCAGCAGGAAAAGTAATTTGCATAACTAGAGCTGAACGGTAATTTCGCAAAAGTGGCACCTGACCCAGACTCAAGTCTATGATAAATCAGAAGTACTAAGACCAGTCTACTTCTTAATGCAATAAAATTTGTGGGCACTCTTCTCTGCGCGCTGTACAAAGTTCCGTTTAATGTTCCAAAATTCGCCATTTTGACAGCAAAGCTGGAATTGTAACGGTCCGCATTTGATCGACTAATTTCCACAGTTTTAACGTTTCTAGTTATCACCAAATGTCATTAGACCCTTTAAATGTTGGACTTTTGAAAACATGAGGAGAAAACTTGTTAATCGCTTTTTCTTGGTTTTTTCCTCGTCGACGATCAGAACGCGACTTCATTCTCCGTATGCAAATTAGCCATAGATGCGTCGTTTCAACAAATTGACAGGAAACATAACTGCTTATATTTCACATTTTTAAAGGAAAAATATCTCTTCTTTCCACGGAAAAACACGAACGATAAGACTTAGAATCCTCTTAGGTCTGTTTCTTTTATAGAAGGGAAGTGGCAGTTGAAGAAGATATGTTTAAGCGAATTAAAATAATTTAATTACTTTGGCCCGTCACGCATTCCCCCGAGAGTGGCCGTGTATCGATCAGTTCTTTTATCTGATTATATTTTTTGAAGTGATAGTTATTGATAATCATACAATTTAATCACTATTAATTCCGATTCTTTACTGGATGGGAAATACCGTGCTGTTGTATTTATTCATTCTACGACCGTTTTAACTGAGTCAGTATCCCCGGGCGCCAGCGTGAGGATAGGGTTTAATATGACAGCCCATGGTGTAATACACGACACTTAGCTACAAAGTAGTCACTTGGACACGGCCACTCTTATTCACGAGCACTAGCACAATATTTTCAATTACAGAATTAACAATTAATATTTTCGAAATAGCTCGCAAACAACTTCAGAAATACCGTGCGACACCACAGGACCACACCTGCAAAGTCCTATAGGCCCCAAATTTCCTAGATCCCTATCTAACTATAGGCTACCCTACAAACTTTAGGGTGGTATTAACAGAGCATTGTGTTTATCGCCAATTAACAACATTTCAGTAAAAATGAGGAATGGCATGCAGAAAAAGGCATAGTTATTCATTGGTCCGTCTCCTGTCAAATCCCAAAAGTTTTTTGCCGGCTGTTAATTACACTAAATTAAGGATCCCTATGTTCACTCCTGAGCTGATGGAGAAAAGCAATCTTGTATGAAATACGAAAGTTTGTCAATTAGGTCTCCTTTTCTTTCCCTGGATTTGAATGGTACTTCAAAGTGACTCAAGATTTTTTTAGCATTACCACGTTGAAATGACTAGGTTGTTCTTCCTTTCAGTTTGACATTACACATAGGTTGAAAGCTTCTGCTTGAGGGTGTTGTGGTCTCAATTCTTCAGCGATTTCTGTAACAAGGTTTTACCTTTCGAACTCCTCGTCTTCTTGCAACGGATCTCTATGGTCAAGTTCAACTTGTATACACTTAGGACTATGTATACGTGTTGACTCAAACGGGCCTTTTAGTCCAACATGGGCTGGCATTATGTGAGCACGGAATTGGAACGGGGCTGGGGGAACTCCCTATGATGGCCTATATGGGCAGCATCTTTGGCGTTTCTTAAAGAAAAAAGAACTAAGTTTAAGAATTTAAGGAAAAAGTAGAATGACTTAATTTTTTAGAAATTAATATACACGGGAGAAATTTCACCCCCTTAAGTACAAATGCTTGTAAAAGTAGAGGTGGAACAGTGGGGACAGGGGGTGGATGGTAAAGCAGGTTAAAAATGGAGAGATGAGATGGAGCACATTGTTCAAGAGGGTATAAATACAAAAAAACCCCAGCAATCTGGAGGCATTTTTGAAGAAACGTTATCAAAACAAGAAAAACAGAGAAATCTTGTCCAATAAACGTCTCCGGCAAATGTGTGGACATGGTTGCTGACTGTTCAATCGTACTCTTCTCGACCTTCGGCGTCAAGTTTTTTCAAGTTTCTTGCGACAGGAGGAGTAAATCGACTATATAAAGTTGAACGGAACACTAAGGTACTTTAAAGTCTCACTAATTTTTACAAAACCAGAGATATGTTTTAAACACTGTTTAAGTTCAAAAAAATTATTTTTATTGCAAGAATGAAATACTTTTCAATGATACTTACGTGATGGAACAAAACTTTGACTTATTTCGCTGGCTATTTGGAAATTTACGACATGTCTTCCTGCCACAGAAATTATTTTGCCAGTATGACCCAGAGTGTGACCGGGGTATTGACAAGACCTTAGGCTCGAATTCCGCCGTCTCCCCGTCCGTTGGGTTTCATTTTCCAGAACAGGGGCTTACAACCGCGCCTAACAAGACCTTGGCGCCCGCAAAAACCTGCCGAGCAGGTGTCTGTGTCTTGGGCAGATTGTCATTTTAGTGTTAGCCTGTGTACACACTACCCCCCTCCCCCCCCCCCGCTCCTCGGAGAAGGAGCCCCTTCTCCGATTTTTCCTGAGGGGAGGGGGGGTCTATACACAGGCTATTTAGAGTCTGTGCCTTGGGCAGATTGTCATTTCAGTTCCGAATACCCACCAAGCCTCGAATACGTACTCTGCTAAAATGAGTTCATTTTCATTGGCTTTGCTACACTTGCTACACTTAGACAAGTGACAGCTGGCTTAGTGCGAAGTAATATCATCCATGCACTCTGTGACCAACACATTTTCCTCCACACCCCTACTGGGACCTCACTCTGTCTACGATCTCGCGGAAGAACTGCTTGATGAAATAGCTGAAAAAGCCATTTTTCACAATTGATCTCTTCGGCGATTTCAAGTTGAATGTCGAATATTTGAAACTGGCACCTGTTGCATCATAATTCAATCAGATTGAAACCAAAACAAGATCATTGTTGGAATTCGGATGTTATACCCTAACAAAAACTAAAAAGATACTCCCTTTTGTGTTTATTCACTGAAAAAAGGAACTATTTTTCCCGTTTCATTCTGCTACCGATAAACGCTTTAAAGATTTTTGAATGAAACTGAAATTTACTGCTAATTTAAGATAGAAAAAGTGTGGGGCATTTTTTTTTTATCACAGTGCAAAGCAAAGATCTACCTTCTCCTGATTAGCAAATATCATAATAAAGCTTTCGACGTTAACGCTATTTTCTAAGGCACGCAAAAAAGAGTGCCCAAAAATTTTCGTGTGCTGACAAGAGGACTTACCTTGCAAGTGAACTCTTTTTTTTATTATTATTATCAATAACTATCATTTAAAAAAAGGTGATAATATTATAGAATTGATCGACACAACGCTGTTGTTTTCTAATCGACCACCCCTCTTTCGGAATGCGTGACAGGCGACAATAATTGAATTATTTTAAGCCACGCAAACATATATCATGATATATTATTCAGCTGCTTCTTCCTCGTTCAAAAAAAAAGGAGAGAAAAACAGAGCTTAAGGGGATTTTAAGTCATGGTTTGTGTTTTTCTGTGGAAAGGAGAGTTATTTTTCCCTTAGAAATGTGAAATGCAAGGATTATATTTCCTGTCAATTTGTTGAAAAAACGCACTAAGGCTAATTTGCATACGAAGAATGAAGTCACGTTCATCGTCGACAAGAAAAAGACCCAAGGAAAAGCGATTACTAAGTTTTCTCCACATGTTTTCAAACGTCCAACATTTAAAGGGTCTAATGACATTTAGTGATGACTAGAAACGTTAAAGCTGTGGAAATTAGTCAATCAGATGCGGACCGTTACAATTCCAGCTTTGCTGTCAAAATGGCGAATTTTGGAACATTAAACGGAACTTTGCACGGCACGCAAAGAAGAGTGCCCACAAATTTTATTGCATCAAGAAGTAGACTGGTCTTAGTACTTCTGATTTATCATAGACTTGAGTCTGGGTCAGGTGCCACTTTTGCGAAATTACCGTTCAGCTCTAGTTATGCAAATTACTTTTCCTGCTGAGCAAATTAAAGGTCATTTTAAAAAAATCATATCTCAGCCAACTTTCCACAGAATGCAACCATTAAACCTTGAAACTATTAATCAGAGTTAAAACTCTTGTGTGTAAAATAATCAGTTTATTCGGCTCTGTAAGGTAGGTTTGACAGAGCCCTAAAGTTTCACCAAAATCGCACCACTTCCAACGGCAAACTGGCCAGTTTTAGGTGACCGAGAAAATCTTTCTGTAAAATAGAGAAAAACTTGAGTTGGTCCAAATAAATGTGATATTTCTTCATGGGATAGGATAGTTATCTTCCACTGAAAAAATCAGGGCAATCCATGATGGACCGAAATTTGCCTTATTGGTTCTTTCGCGGACAGCCTCTTAAAAGCTTATCTGAATGGCAGTTTTGATACAGTACAATTTCTAGCAAGTCATCTCCACTTTCAGAAACTAGGTGTTTTTGTTCAGTTTCCTCTGCTTGAGCTTTTTGTAGAGACTCCAAACAGGATGCAAGTCTTACATCAGAGAGCATTCTGGCTATTTTTCTAGGTAGACAGAAGGTGAATCTTCAATGAAACTAAACTAAAGAAAAGCATTGAAGTTTGGCATTCATTCTGCAAATGCCAGGTCTTGCATAAATTAAATTTTATGTGTCTGCGCTCCTATGGATCATAAAAATTAGGCAATCAGTGTGCAAGAAATAACTCAGTTATTGTAAAATTACATATTTAGCAATAATTTCGCTACAGGTGAAGCAAATGGTAGATCCAATACATTTACTGTAAAAATTACAGTCAATTGCACACAGATTGTGTGGGTGCCCTGTGGGGGGACTTGAGTGTGTTTCCAAAGTAGCTAATTAGTGAAGTTTTTCCGTTGAAACAGGTTAGAACCGAGACCCATTGTATTCTTAGATTCCTGTTTAGATCTTATAGTTTGCCAGTGTGTTACCTATATATAGCATCATCATAGAAAAACTGGTAGACAATCTGACTACTAGCCTGCGTAGCTGGCGGTATTGTGTAGTAGTCGAGTGAGATTTGACGGTGGAGCCGTCACGAGCGGCGAAGCCGCGAGAACGCCTCGTCCCTACTCCCTTGTTTTGGAACATGGCTCCGCCACCAAAACTTTAATCTTGCACCCACACAATACCGCCAGCTACGCAGGCTATCTGACTACATGTACGTTATTTACATGAAGCAATGTTAATTGGCTTGTAATTGAAAAATGGACTGAGAAATAAGCAGTAACTTGAATGAACAAAAACACTCTTTTTCTTTTTATTCACCACACGACTTATGGGTAGACCCCATAAACTACATCATGTAACAGTTCTCCTCTTTTACAGGAACTAGAAATAGTTGACGTTACACTGTCCCACTCTGTATGTTGTCGGTCAGTCGAATTTGTGGTCTTTGTGTAGCTCTAATAAATATTTATTCATATTGAAGATTTTCACACCTATTCCATACAATAGGTGAGTTAAAAGCAGGAAATACGAGATTCCATGCAACCATTCACCCTGAGCAGAGTGCAGAAAATGAGAACCACGTTGCTCACATTTTTAATGTACAATTTGTCTGCCAGCGATGGGAATTAACATAAGGCTGATACTTGTTTTAACCCTTTGAGCCCCAATATCCACATATAAATTCTCCATACTGATCTTCATACATTTCTTTAAAGAATTAGTTGAGAGAGTTTGATAATAGATCAAAGCATTTTCTCTTTTCTGATCATTTTATTAACTCTCATAACCATTGCTCTTGGCAACATATGGATATTGTTAGGAGAAAATTGATGTTGGTCACTATTGGGACTTAAAGGGTTAACAAACATGGACTGGAACCTCCCCCAGAGGAAGTAATGAAAATGGTAGTAAAAAATATCTCGAGGGGATTCTCAGCTATTTTAGGCATTTCAAGGGATAATGAAATCCTATATATGCATTATCTGTAAAATAATGTAATGATCGAATTCAGCCTTATCCATTGGTGTACTTGTAGAAAATACAATACTGTTGTGAACCTCACATGCACCAAATAAAATATTGTTAAAAATTATTACTGTCCGAGCACATTTGTTTGCTCTTGAGGTTCTATTTTTGCCTAGTACTAATATAAACATTTATTCTGCATGATTTCAGAATTGAATTCCTCTTTGAAGTTGAATCTTTTGAGCAAGTGATCAGGTGGTGTAATACAAGATCTAGTATCCTTTTGTTCTTTGACTACATAGACAAGGACATATGTCATTATAGAAACCATTTACTTGCAAAATGTAAGGGTTATTTACCTGGAACAAGAGGTATGTGATATATTCACTTGGTAACAGATCAGTACCAGGTGAATATATCACATACCCGCAAAGACAGGTAAAATGCTTATTTTTCACTTGCGAGGTTTCCTGATGCGAAAAGCTTTTAAAAGAGCTGTGAATTATCTCCCTAGAGATGGTTGTTCCCAAGAGTTGTTTGAGGCTGAATTGTAAAATATGGAAATTTATGTGGACTAGGTAAAGACTAGTTTTTATCAGAAAAAGACGAGTGTCTCAGAGGAAGAGGTATCCTAGAGGTTAAGGCAAAGCAGTTTTACAAGCTCTTTTGGACCATCCACTCTGACAGATTTTTATGTCAGTCATCGAAGATCGTCCGACGAGTCACATTGGAAAGCAAGATGTTTGCAGTTAGACGTTGGAGATGTTGTGTTAAATTTGCTCGGCCAGTCTCATAAATTTCTCACTTACTTTGTGCTTGAAGAAATGTCGGCAAAGTAAATGATGTCCAAGAAAATGTGTTAGGTTCATCAAATCGTAATTCACTATTCTGACTTTTGTTGTTTCATTGGGAAGGTCTAATACTTTGGGGAAAATATGAGCAGGGGAAATATACAGCTATTTCGAGAACGTTTGTCGGAAGAAAATGTGCATGCAACCATCCCGAAAGGTAATATGGGATATATATATACACTGTAGCTGTCGAACCTTCTTTTGTTGCTTTCCTTTAGGCTCGCAAGCAAACGTCCATTGCCCCTTGTCCCATTCTTTCAAATTTCTTTGAAGAACAGTGAACTCAAAACCACCCACAATACCTTTTAGGATTGTCGCGTGCCCTTTTTCCGACAACCTTTGTGGAAATAGCTGTACATTGCATTGTTTTGTTACTGTTATAAGCTATTGTTTCAGCCCCACACTCCCATGTTTAACAATCAATCCCTCCACCAACCAGTATTATAATTATTCCCCTGATAAGAACAAAGGAAACCGAACAAAGTGAATAATAAGAGAGGATTTTATTTTTGTAAGACTTAAATCAAACCTTTAAAAAATTCTCTAATCTGATTGAGTATCGACAGACCTGATTCCGGCATCAATTGGACAGTAAACCAAGACTATTTTTCCGGTGTTTTTTTTTTAGGGAAAATTGTGCGTGCGTGAGGCAAAACTCCTGACTGTAACCCTTATAGCACTAAAGGCCTCCGTGTTTTTCTTGGGTTTAGAGCTCGAGTACGTCTTGTAGTTCCCCTTGGCTGTTAGGGTGTGTTTTAAGTTATCTTGAGTTGTTTTATGAGGGTTTCAACGCATTTTGGACACAAGACCTTAACAATGTGAAAAGGCAAAGGAGGAAAAACACCACATTGTCGGTACTTAGAAGGGCTTTCTCGTCGCCGCAGTGAAAGCGAAGAATTACTCGACAACTATATAAAATAAGCCATTAAACACATTTCACACAGAGATTCGGAAGAAGAAGAATTTGACATGGCTTCCTGTCATGGCGATGTTACCAAAAACCCAATCGAGTTCCGTCAGCAAGAACTGATTATCGCACGAGAAAATGGAGATAAAGATTTAGAAGGAGAGGCATATGTCAATCTTGGTAATGCTTATCGCCACCTCAGTGATTTCAAACAAGCAATCGAATTCTATCAGCAGGGCCTTAGTATCGCTAAAGAGATTGAAAACAAGGATTTAGAAGGTTCTTTGTACGAGAACCTTGGCAATGCGTATCGCTGTCATGGAGACGTTAAACATTCCATCGACTTCTATCAGCAAGGTCTTAGTGTCGCTAAGGAGATCGGAAACAGAGATTTGGAAGGTACTGTATATTGCAGCATTGGCGATACCTATCGCCGTCTTGGAAATAGCAAGAAAGCAATCGAGTTCCATGAACAGGGCCTCGCTATTGCAAAAGAGATTGGAAACAAAGATTCTGAGGCGAGTACATATGGCAACCTTGGCAATGCGTATCACGCCCTAGGTGATTTTAAACAAGCAATCAAATTCCATCAGTATGGTCTTAACATCGCTGAAGAGATTGGCAACAAGGATTTACAAGGTACCATATATTGCAGTCTAGGTAATGCCTATAGGTGTAGATGTGATTTTAAAAAAGCAATCGAATTCTATCAGCTGAGTCTTAATATTGCCAAAGAGATTGGAAACGAGGATTTGGAAGGGACTGTATATGATAACCTTGGCAATGCATACCGTTTTCTTGATGATTACAAAAAGGCAGTCGAATTTCATCAGCAGGGTCTTATTATAGCAACAAAGACTGGAAACAAAGATTCGGAAGGAAGCGTTTATGGAAACCTAGGCAATGAGTATAGCTGTCTCGGAGACTTCAAAAAAGCAATCGAATTCCATAGACACAGCCTTAGAACTGCGAAAGAGATTGGAAACAAAGAGTTACAGGGAAATGCATATAACAACCTTGGCAAGGAATATTGCTCTCTCGGTGATCTGGAAAAAGCAATCGAATTCCTTCAGCGGGGTCTTGATATCGCAAAAGAGATTGGCGACAAAGATTCAAAGGGAAGGGCATATGGCAACCTTGGCGATGCGTATCGTGCTCTCGGTGATTTCAGTGGAGCAATCGAATCCCATCAGCAGGGTCTTAGTATCGCAAAAGAAATTGCAAACGAAGATTCAAAAGGGAGTTTATATGCCAAGCTTGGCACTGATTATCATTCTTGCGGTGATTATAAAAAGGCAATCGAATTCCATCAGAAAGGTCTTCGTATCGCAAAGAAGACTGGCAACAAAGATTCAGAAGAAGTGGCCAATAGGAGCCTCGGAGTTGCTTGTTATTGCCTCGGCGACTTCGCTAGAGCTGAGAAGTTTTTTAAATCGAGTATTAAGCTGTTTGAGGAAATACGATTCCTTCTCCAAGATAAAGACGAATGGAAAATCAGCTTCCGAAATCGATATAAAGTTTATAGTCTTCTCTGGAGTCATCTATTACGACAAGGCAAGGGCATCCAGGCGCTTTTTGCAGCAGAGCAGGGGCGAGCACAGGCTCTCACTGATCTCATGGAATCACAGTACGGCATAAAATCAAGTCGATCATCTTCAGAAAAGCAGATGAAAAGAACATCTAACATTTTAAAACAGATTTCGTCACCTACGTTATTTCTTGCGGAAGCTCTCGAGTCAGTGAATTTCTGGGTACTGCAGGACGGGCAGCGGTGGCATTCTGCACGAAAGGAAATCAATTTTACCTTGGATTGTTTGACTTTGGAGACGTACAAGGAGATTGGTGTCTATAGAAGTGCAATGTGCGAGAATCGCTCTATGGACGAGTCAGCAGATGAGACGATATCTCATGGGAGTATGGATGTGAGGCCAGTAACACCACCCCAAGGTGAGGCTAATGCTTTGAAAACTCTGTATGACGTAGTTATTTCTCCGGTTTCACACTTAATAAAGGGCGATGGACTTGTAATTGTCCCGGATGGTCCAGCCTTCTTGATACCTTATGCTGCCCTTGTGGACCAAACTTCCAGGTATTTGTCTGAAACGCTACGAATTCGATTGGCTCCTTCGCTAACTAGCTTAAGGCTGCTGGCAGAGTGTTCCTCAGAGCGCCATAGTACGTCTGGTGCACTGCTTGTTGGTAATCCATGGGTGGAAACTGTACGCGTCAAAGGCAAAAAAATAAAGCAGCTCCCGGGTGCCGAAGATGAAGTAAAAATGATCGGACAGATACTACACATCGAGCCTCTCATTGGAAAAAAAGCTTCAAAAGATGAAGTGTTAAGCAGACTAAACTCAGTTTCTTTGGTACACATTGCAGCGCATGGTCGTGCAGAAACCGGCGAAATTCTTTTGTCTCCTAATCTTGGCAGTTGCCAAAGACCCAAAGAGAAAGACTTTCTTTTGACAATGGCAGATGTGTTGAATGCGAAATTGAACGCCAAGCTTGTTGTCTTGAGCTGCTGTCACAGTGGGCGAGGGAAGATTCAAGCTGAAGGCGTGGTTGGTATTGCACGTGCCTTTTTAGGTGCCGGTGCACGTTCTGTTATTGCGTCACTGTGGGCGATTAACGACGCAGCCACTTTAGAGTTTATGAGACACTTTTACGAAAGTTTGATGACAGGGCAAAGTGCAAGTAACTCATTTCATCAGGCCATGAAATGGATGCGGGAATCTGAAAAGTTTTGTGCGGTGAAGGACTGGGCTTCATTCGTGCTGATTGGAGATGACGTGTCTTTAAATTTTGACCAATGAAGGAAAGATTTTCATCCTAACCCAAGTTAAAAAAATATTTTGTTTTTAAAGGGATCTAAGCAGTGCAATTTGACAATGTATGAAGCATTCTTAATTTATAGTCACTGATCGTAAACTAGAGGGAAATCCAAAATCATCGTTTGCGAGTAGCTCAAGGGAAAAATTTGTAGACATATATATTTTTGTAATTTTCTGCAAACGTGAATGAAGGGTCCCTTTCCTTGAGCCAAAAGCGCTCGCGTATGCTTGTCTGAAACAACGCTCGCGTAGGCTTGTCTGAAATAACGCTCGCGTATGCTTGTCTGAAACAACGCTCGTGTATGCTTGTCTGAAACAACGCTCGCGTATGCTTGTCTGAAACAACGCTCGCGTATGCTTGTCTGAAAGAGCGCTCGCGCATGCTTTCAGCACAAAGAGATTTAGAGTTAGGGTTACGGCAAACGGCAAGTTGAGAATATCTCAAAATAGAAAAGAAGCTAATGAAAACAGTCCAAGAAAATTGTTATGGATTATAATAATGTGAAACTAACCATTTTTTGTATAACTATAGACAGTGAAAGACAAGTGAATGGAAAGCTTCGTCACGTGGTACAAATTCACATTTGCCGTTTGCCGTAAACGGCTTGGCGGGCCACCCCTCTGTCCGAGCCAACGTTTTGTTTCTCCTGTACATGGTTCCTGTCTCCCGTAAATGGTTCCGGTCCACGTGTTTGTAAGGAAATGTATGAAAGGTTGACTCGCCCAGTATAGCTCGGGTAAGCGAGTGTCCTTTCTACCTGGGACAGGCTCTCACCTTCACTCTTCCCGCCGTTTTTTGCTCGATTGCTATTTCGCTGCTTGCCCGCTTTTCTCGCTCGTCTGCTTTGATCGAGAGCCTGGAACAGGCTACTTTCGTTATTTATGTACACATAGATTGAATGAGGACATCTGATGACTTATATCGGAAAAAACCAATATAGAAGTTTTAAAATATACAAGGTCTATTTTAGGCAATCAAATTGATTTATTGGAAGTCGTTTGATTGACAGTTTTCCAATTGGGCCGGGGAAAATCACAAGTTTAATATAGCTGGTGACAAATTTAATTAAGTCCTAAAGCGGCCGAATATTTGATCAAAAATGTAATAAAGCTCTCCAATGTTATAAGGGTTGACCGCAAATGTAATAGCTGGTAATAACATTCGAAAACGTAATTAAAAGAGATTTTACCAGGATCGTTTTGAGCGATTTCCCAAAATCGCTTGTGCATGTATATACGTCAGGAAACTCGACGTCTAGTTTTCCTTTCAGTAAGCTCCGAAAACGCAACGAGTTTTGATCTACCGTGCGGTACGAAATTTTTGTGGGAGTTTATCTTTGCGGATTGGCGATTTTTTGTGTTTTGTGGGAACTAATTTTTACGATTAGGATTCCGGTTCTTCTTGCTGGGAATAAAGTTTTGCAATTTTCATAAAGTCCCGTACGAATCATTGATAATATTCTCGTTTTTTTTTCTCGTTTTTTTTTGGCGAGTACGTCCAATGGAAATACCGTGGTAACTCGAACTCTGAATGAGTGAAACGGAAAACAGTTCGAGTTATCGAGGTCGATTGAAAAATTCAATTTGCTATGTTAAAAATTGGTGGTTACTGATTTCTCAGCACTGCACTGTATTGTGCAGTTCAAATTTACTGATTTCATCAGAAACGGTAAAATGATTAGGCATTTTTATGATAAAACGTGATCTGTTCGTTTTACTTTTAGTGTTTTACCCTTATACAACCAGAAGAGTAAATAGGATGGGATCCGAGTGGAGTTAAAAGAACCAGAATTCCAGTTATCGGTGTGAATTTCAGTGACTTTTTGATCAAGGGAAAGGAATTTCAGTTCGAGTTAGCGGGGAATTCGAGTTATACGAGTTAGAGTTAACCAAGTAGAAATGACTGGAAAAGCTCTAATGAAGAAGTCGTCGTAGTACCTCGCAGTTCTAGTTGCAATAATCTGGCGATGAAATCAAAACTTTTGGCGAAGCATGGGTCTTACCTTAAGTGCTTTCATGACTGAAGCATAAAGCAAACCCAAACAAAGCAGCAATAATTCTTCGATTCACCGAGTGCATTTGAGTGATTTCGAACAAAAATACACTTATTAAAGGAATGACACTGTTTCCCCCGATAATTCGATAGCCACTGTTTTTACAGACGTCTCTGGAAGAAAATAAAGGCAAATCGCTGATTTCTACAGCGTATTTAACGAATATTCGTCTCCACAGTCGCCTCCTGCGAGATGTTCACTCCACGCTATCTTGACACAAACGATCAGATTTTGAACACCGCCCATGATGCTTAGTAGGGACTTTAAGATACAACGACGTGGACGTGACGAAAGCCGACCGGAAGTAAAAATACCCAAAATGACTGCCACTGCGCATGATGGTGACGTAAACAAGCCGCGTCCTTGCTCAAGACGAACGCGCTGAAGACCATTTTGACGTTGTTGACAAACTGTAAGTATTTCAACCTATTTTGACTTATTTAAGACAGTGAATTGGCACTTTTTGTTTGTATATCGAAAGCTTAATTATCCCGGCTATATTCCTCATGTTTTTTGTTGTTGTTTCCTTTCAGGCTCAGTTGACTCTCGAACAGTAATCACAAGAAACATCAGTTGCCATGGCCTCGAATTCCAAACCGCAGTGAGTAGATTTTTGCATTCTTCGTTCAGTGAATTACGGCTAAAGAAACAAAACGATTTGTTGTATAAAAGCAATGTTGTTCCCGATTATTTCCTTCTTGTCGAAGATTTTCCCATCCTGGTTAAATTTATTCACAGATCTTGGTTACTCGCACTACCCTTCATTTTGCGGCAATTTAATTCACGCACTTTTTCCCGCAGAAGTTGTGTAAGATTTTAAAGAAAAGACAACAAAACAAATTAATAGTAACATGTAAACGACTGTTTGCCAAATAAGTGCCTCTGACGGGAAAATGTTTGCTTTATTAAGCAGTTCCTACACTGAGAGTAGCGGGTTTATAACTTTACACACACTTGGCTTGGCCAGCCGACGTCCAAGACTTTGCGGCTGTAAACGATAGATTCAACTTATTTTCTAGAAGTGATTTCCGCATATAGTACAACATTCAAGGTTTGCTTTAATTTTCTTGTAGCTGTGCACGTATATTAAAAAAATGTATATGTCGCTTATTTTTGTCGGCAAGATTATGAACTGGACGGAGGAACATGATGTGGTTTTTTGCCGAGAAATAATCTTTGTAAACCCATTCAGTGCAAAGAAGAAATCCGTTCAGCGAAGTGCCTTGTGGCAAAGAGTGGCGGATACCCTAAACAGCATTAAAGATCCTGTTTTTTTTTTTGGATAAACGCTCAGTTCGAGACCACATCGGGGTTTTGGTGCAAAGATTTAAAAGAAAAGAGGCCAAGGAATTGAAGGAAAGTGGTATAAGCCCTACGAAAACTGAATTAGATGAAGCTATAGAACAAATTATTGCCATGGAAGAGTCTGCCGATGAGCAGCACGACCTGGAAGACGGCGAAAAGAGGGACAAGATGGAAGGAGACAGGCTGAAGGCAGAAGAGATGCGCAGAACTGCTATGGAGACATTAGGGAAAACACAGAAGAGAAAGTCCGAGGAGGGGCAGAGCAAAGCCAAAAAAAGCAGAAGAAGTGGTAGTGAAATGGTAGAGTTTCTTAAACTAAAGGCGGAGCAAGAAAACAGGAAAACAGGAGCAAGAGAAGATGGCTATAGCCCAAAATCAGCAAACTTATATGTTCAACCAAATGTTAAAACAACAGCAGGAACAGCATAAACAAATGCATGACATGCAATCCTTACTAATGCAGCAGCAGCAGCTGCAAACCACAGCAATGATGAAGATTATTGAAACACTAGTTCCGAAATAAAAACTCGGTTTTTTTTTTAAATTCCTTGAGGTGCTTCAGGTCTCGGTTTACTTTGTTGTTATATAAACTTGAACTAAGTTGCCTGGACTTCAATCCGGCGAAAGACAATCAGAACTGTAACCGTGTTAGATGTTTATTGACTGGAGTTTGGACTTTATTTCGACGTGTTTCGAAGGTTAAAAATTTACATTTTTCATGACTGGATTTAAATTGATGCTGACAGCCATAATAAAGCCAAGTTATTCGTTGTGTTTAATTTTATTTGACACTGATTTACTTTTCTTGGTAACTTCCCATATAAACGTAGAATAGTTTTTAGGTCTTATGTTGGGTGGTTACAAAACAGCATGATTAGGAAAAGTAATGCTCTAGAGAAGGTGGATCTAGGTCAAAAAACTGGGATGTTGAATTACCGTACAAGCATGTCAAAACATTTTGAAGGATTGCACAGACAATGTACATTTTGCCTACTTGGCTTAGCCGTATCTTTAAATTCCGTTTGAAATCAAGAAATTTGAAATAATTTAAAATATCAGAAAAAAGCCATTCAACGGAACAGCGAACGGCACTCATGGAACTGTTGTAAGCTTGCTGTTGGGGAGTCAGTACTCGCTGCCGGAAAGGTCCCTGGAGATGCATTCGAAGGAGATATGCTGGATCCCCGTATATACACATCGGTTGGCCAGTTGTTGAGACAGCATGCGCCCGGAGACTGTTGTAAAGGCCAGACTCTGACAACATTGCTGCGTCGTGCCTCCTACCTTCTGTTTAGACAAGATAAGAAACTTTAGTTAATAAAAAGAAAGCAGTGTTGATATGCTATCCATGCAGTTTACTTCTTTACTGACAGAGAGTGGTAAGAGAAAATGGGCCGGTGGGAGGTGAGGGTGAGGGTGGTCAATGGAAAAGCCTGTGAAATTCGAATTTGCTTTTCTCACAATTGTTTTAACCCTTCTTCTTATAATAAGCATAGTAATTGGGAGGAGACTTAAGAAAGAGTAAGTAATTAAAGCAATTTTAGATCTTCCTGTAGTAGGTTTTTTTGTAGGGTAACTGAAGTGGAGGCTTGCAAGCTAAAATATTATTTTTAGTTTGTTAGCAGTGTGGCTTACCTACTGGACCATACAAGTGTGCAATTAACCCATTTGGTAGGACCAAGGACTGAAACTTTAATTCATGTATGCGTTTGTGACCGTTGTAGAGTAGTCGCTGGTTTTCCCCAGGTCGAGTAATTGGGCGCACGGTTCCATCTACGAAACCAAAGCAATTGCTTAGTGGCGCACCTTTGTTGAAAACAACTTCCGCATACTTTTCCAGCTCCAGTGGATTTAAAATGGTTTGGTTCCACTGCGTGATTCTGTGGCTATGATGCGCATAAATCCAGTCTGTTACGGTGTTGCTTATCATACAAAGTTCTGGAACCGGTCGTCCAAAAATAGGTATCATGTCGGAGTATCGACAAGGAAAGGCATATCGCTTTAAAAGCATACAAAGCCCTTCTGTTCCTTCGCAAACCGTTCCCTGGTCGCATACGAAGAATTGCGGAATTTGAAGAACATCTTCTAACAGAGGAATGTGGTGCTTTTCAACCCTGAAGTTCGCCCTACACTCAGCTTCACTTTGGCTCTCCAAATTGAACGGCGGGTAGTTGTCGTAAGGGAAATCTATGTTGCTTGAACTGTTTTCTTCGAAAAGTAAAGAAAATTCCTCATCCGTATTGATACCACAGGCATAGCTAGCAAGCAAAACTTCTCGGGTTTCTTTAAAAGTCGCCATTTGCACTAAAAACACTAATATAATTAGTATCTGTTACTTCGGAGAGAAAAACAAATTCGCTACTTTTCTTTTCTATCAATAAGTGGCCGCGTCGCTGAATCCCGCCATCTTAACTTGTTTTTCCCGCCACAAACACGGCGTCCTCGACACAGGCCCCACGCGGCTACGGCGTCTTTGATGACGTCCGCGTTCTTGCATCTTAAAGTCCCTAGTGATCCCAGTACGCACACCGCCTGGGAATTTCCTAACGAAGAATCTCTGATAGCGGAAGGGCAGCTAACATGCGGGTGATTATACGCTTTATAAATAGCAATGTGACATCCTAAAACAAGATAATACAGTCAAACCTCTATAAAGCGGTCATCCCCGGGAATTAGCAAGGTGACCGCTTAATGGAGGTTGACTACTTAACAGAGGTTTTCTAAAAGTAGGCCGAAAATGTGGCAAAAATTGACCTAGAGGGTAAATTTATAACTCTATTACAATTTAGTGTTCACAACACCAGTAACGGGAAATATAACAAAAGTATTTGGATGTTATGAGGAGTTCACGACTAATGTGAACTCCTCAGTGTTACAGAAACGTCGTTCTTAGGTATTAGATCTGCTAAAAACCCTTCCATTTGAAAAATTTATTTCTCATATAGTAAAGAATTTCCCAAAATAAAAATTACACAAGTGTATCAAGCGAGGGGCGTCGATAAAACCTGGAACATGGAACATCCCGGAACATTCCGGAACCTTCCGGAACATCCCGGAACATCCCGGAACATCCCGGAACATCCCGGAACATGAAAAAATTAAAATATTTTTTAATGAAAAAATTATTAATTAATTAATTAATAATAATAATAATAATAATAATAATAATAATAGTAATAATAATAGTAATAATAATAATAACAACAATAGTAAAAAAGAACAATAGATAGAAAACAATTTTTGCAAAAATTTATAATAACAAAATAAATAACATAACATAAAAACGAAAAATAAAGAAACAAACAAACAAACAAAGAAAAAGAAACCGGTATCATCTCCGAGTATGAGAAAACAATATTTTGTCGCAATGAATTTTTTGGGCGAGTGAGGGTCCATTCAAATGACAGTAAAGAGTGAAGGCTTGCTTCTAAATTCAAAAAACATTAAAATGGGTCTCGAGGAGAGGGTTTTCAAGCTTTCCTCACACAGCCACCTCTTGTAAATGTTTGCCATGCGGTTTAACGGTTATCCATTTACGGCTTTGCGACCGTAAGAAGAGCTTAGGGGCTCGTCGCTTTCGACTTGGATAATTAAATTAAAGATTCACATTCGCCGTGAATAGTTGCAGTGGCAGTGGTAGCGCAGCGGTAGTTTCTAACTGTTATCAGTTAGCCTGAATTTTAGCCGTCTCCCTGCAAACTCCTCTTGCGACTCGAGGAGACGTCGGAAATATCAGGCTGACTGTAAACAGTATAGAAACTACTACGGATGTGAGTATTGTCCACTAAAATCCAAAGACAGGAGCCCCTATACTCTTTTTAAGTTCACAGGGCCGCCCAGTCAGTAATTCATGTCAACCTCAAGTGAAGCAAAGGACCTCAAGTAAGCAAATGTCGGTTACTATAAGGAGACTATATGTTGGCTTGAAATGAGCTACTTACCGACTTGGCTTGACATGAAATACTGCACCGACATTTAAGACCGTCGCATCCGCCGTAAATGGATAAGCGACAAATGATTAACTCATGGGCATCAATTACAAGAGGTAGCTGTGTGAGGAAAGCTTAAAAAAAACCCCTACTCGCCACCCATTTTAATATATTTTGAATTTAGAAGCAAGCCTTCACTCATTACTGTCATTTGCATTAACCCTCACTCTCCCAACAAATTTTAATTTGTTGCGACAAAATATTGTTTTCTCATACTCAGAGAGGATACCAGTTTCTTTTTCTTGATTATTTCATTATTTTTCGTTTTTTTTTTTTGTTATTTTACGTTATTATCAATTTTTACAAAAATTATTTCATTATTATTATTTTATTATATTTTTTTTCATGAAAATTGTTTTTATTTTTTCATGTTCCGGGATGTTCCGGAATATTCCGGGATGTTCCGGAATGTTCCGTGTTCCTGGTTTTATCGACGGCCTCAAGCGAAACCTGAGCTTTCAGAAAATTGGTATTCGAGGTGTCAATTTTCACACCTAAGGTGTGATTTCCCATATATCTTTATCGCAGGCCCAAAAAATCAAGAACTGCATTTTTCTGGCTTTCCCTCGATAACTAGGAATAATAAATAAAGTGGAACTCACTTACACTTAGATTGTTAATTACTGGGCTGCCTGTGCGGCCCAGTCATAAATTGGGTTTTCGGTCGTCTGCGGCGGAAAAAGGCCATCCGGGGGAGGGAAGACACGAGGGTCTGGTACCGAGAAACGATATTCTCACAAATGGTTTCATATGATTTTCTCTTGCACGGAGCCTTGCACGGATACCTTTTGTACCTCGTCTCCGCTCCCCCTGAAAAACCCACAAGGCGTTTCGAACCTGAAGAAGGCTATTTGCGTTGTTCGAAGCGATTCGATCATAGGAGTCACTCTATAATTTTTTTTTGTTCGAGTTTTTGTCAGTTAGATGATGTTGGCGCTAGGAAACTCAGACAAATGCTCACGTTGCATACAAACCGACACGCCGTTCACGGTAGGTTCACACCAAAAGATTACTGTGAGCGTCAGGTTTGGAACGACGGGGCCGCTTCGTGAACTCAAAGAGAGCCGGTAAGGAGCACAATTTATGAGCAAAGTATTTCACCAGTTGACGACACTATGACTGAAGACTTGATTGTAAGCTGTCGTAGTCAGTGAAGCGAACAACTCAGTTGCCGATGAATGCCAGATGAATCCTGATGTTACGCACGTCCATGAGCGGGGACGTGACAACTTTGCTTGAAGACTGGCTTTTCCTTTAAATATTTCCTTCTATTTAATTTGGAGGTCTAAATTTCGGATACTGAGGATAAAGAAGACACTGACAAAAGTAGGAACTCTGAGAATTTCGCACACAAGTTCAAGGCTTGACTTGAGGAAAATAGGAGCTATTACTGACAAGGTTTGGTGACTAAGTAGAGCATACAAGTGTAGCCCACGTCGAGGTTTCAGGGGTTTTGCTTTTGTTTGTATCTGTATCTTGCTAAGCTTTTATCATTAAATTTGTACATGATCTTGTGATCACAATTCTGTGTTTCCGCCCATTCAGCAAGCACGTTATATTGATGTCAGCATTACCGAGTTCCAGAAACATGCCTCTGAAAATTTTCAGCTCTCGTGATGTTTCTTGATATTTCTTCTACCATTTTATGGAGATGTAAACTGAAGTCACCGCAAAATGGAAACTTAAAAAAGCGTATAATCCATTTATCTCGAAACATAATACACATGACTTATATAACCTTTATTTTCCTAAAGGTGTTTTGAATACGAACGAACACAGAAACACAGTAAATGTGAGGGGCAAAAACAGCATTAATATACTCAGTAAATGAACCATAGGGTTTTAACTAAGGGTCAATTATGGTACATTGAGATGAATCGCTTGAAAGGAGAGACTTCGCTTGAAGATGTGATCAGAAGTAAACAAAGTCACAATAGTGCGTCACGTTCAGTCTTTTTAATATCCAAGGACTGTGAATAGTGATTCCATATTGTTTAGCTAGCACAAAAACTTCGGAGGAGTTATAAAGCGGCATAGTTATCGTCCATGAAGAAAAGTTAGTCATGGGTGAGACAAACAATGAATTCGAGCGAATTTTTAACTCATATCGGTATCAGGTAAAGAATATGTTGTCGATCGTTTCATCTATTTACATTGCTTGAAGTGCGTGCTGATGAAAGCAACATGCGAGCGAGAAATCATTAAAGTTTTTTAGGTCACAAAATGCAAAGGATTTTATTCCTTTAAGTTAAAGAAAAATACCAAGAGGAAAATCTTAAAACTGAATATTTTTTTATCTTGTGGAAAGAATAGTGCGTTTTCATGTAGACAGTAGACCGCAAATTAGGATCGTCTGTTCACTGCACATTTCACAAACATGCGAATTCTGAAGTTCAGAAGGCAACCGATGATTGCGTTTTTCGCTGCTGTCAATCATCTTATCTTAACGGACCTCTTAAGAAACAAAACCTTACTTCACGGGTTCAAAAGGTCATGGTTTGTGATTTGTGGATTTCGATCCGTATTGTGTTTCTCTGTTTCAAGGTTCGTCGCTTGTGATCGTATAAATTATGATTGACGGCAGCGAAAAACACAATTGTGAAGGTGGCTTTTGAAGGTTAGAGTTCGTATGTTTGTGAAAAGCGCAACAAAGTCTCAGTGCAGTCAGAGGCTCCTGGATCAGGCGGGATCAATGGGCAGTTGGCTGTCTGTGTTAGTATACTTCTGGCCCCAGTTGTTCAAACGTTGGATAGCGCTATCCACCGGATAAATCATTATCCAGCGGATACGTATTAGGGAAACCAATTGCGCTATCCGCTGGATAGTGATTTATCCACCGGATAGCGCTATCCAACGTTTGAACAACTGGAGCCAGGTTTTCATACAATACAATATTTCTGTCTCAGCCTCCTCCTCAGGCGCTTCGTTTTTCGCTTGGCAGAGGCGAGCGCGAAACGAGTGACTGCTGATGAACCGCAAGGGACCACGGGAAGGGTACAGACGGCAGGCGAAGCGCCTACCAGATCTTGTGTCGTTTCCTTGGCAAAAAAGTCGTTTTCTTGGCACGGCCCAATTTTTGGTCTTTTTAAGTCTTGGAAGCGATCAATTTTAGTAGCATATTGTTGTAAACTTTGAGTAGACAGGTGAATGGCTCAAAATTTCAAAACCTGAGGTAGAAATAACCGACAGGCTGCAAAGGAGTCGGATTCTGCTGGATTCTACGAATCGAAGACCTCGAACAAAATATTTGATGACTTGACGGTATTGGGTAAGTCTTTTATTTTAGTATTTAAACTTGTCGTTTATTGTAGAATCCGGATTAGTAAAGTACAGCGCCGGCGACTATGTTTCTATTTTTTGCTCTTTTAGGCCAAATCCACCGAACAACGAGCAAGTAACCTTGTGAATTGAAAGAGGTGCAAGGCGTAGCTAGATTGTGCAAGGTCAGGAGTTGATTATCAAGACCACATTATGTCCTTACACCAAAATTTAAGTCTGCGACGTTACTAACTATGAAACCAGGGACAGATGGATATATTTCAGTGGATGCTTTTGACAAAATAAATAAAAATGCATAACTTGTTGAAGCTTAAAATTATTTAACTCTCGGTATAAGATCCCTAGATTCTTTAGAGATAAGTAATGAACTTTATTTTCGGATCAGGGAAGGGGTTGAAGAGAAGGAAGGTGCCAGCATTGATCAATCCATCATTTTGGACTACCTCTCTCCATCTTGATGAGGGAAACGAAAATCTTCAGCTACAAAGGCAGTCTTTTCTAGCTGAATTTTTTTTAGTATTTGAAATACCAGGTGAGCTTTTGCACGAAAACTTGATATCTTCACATGTGAAAATATGACCTTTGCTATGGCTACATAATAAATCGTGCCTTTCACACCCAAAAACTATTAAAGTGAAATGGTTTGGTATTTCATTGGTGTTTATATAATCAATAGAACATTACATGGCCGCTTGGAGATACGAAATTTCTCTTCTCGTGTTGAAAAAATATTTCTTTGTTCGCTGCGCTCACTCATGAATTATTTTTCAACACTCGAAGGGAAATTTTGTATCTCCACGCAGCCATGTAATATCCTCTATATATTGTACAATAATTAATGCTAAAATATATTTATCGATTTTATCTTTTATAGGAGATTTTGTTATTGCTATCATTAGTTTTAACTTTATTTCATTTTATTTATGGGTGTAAAAAAATAAAATATTCATATTCCTTGCGATTTGATTCGATTTCGATTATTGCCTTTTGATTTTGATTATTTCGATTCGATTACATAAATGTTTCATAATTCTTTTAACATAACGCGTAATGTAAACAGCATGCAACCCTAAATCCTCAATATAAGAATAGTAACAGAGACAGGAGGATTCACAGTCGCTTGGTTCTTCGCCATGTTTGAGAACCTGACAAAGAGTGTGATGCATATGGCTAATTGCCTTATTTTGGAAATTCTCAAGGGGACGTTGAAGGACAGCATTTTTGCCAGGCAACTCAAAATGGCACACGAACTGCTATCTTCTTTGCTCATCAATCAAAAACGCACATTAAAGAGTTCTGGATTCTTATTTTAGAATATAATAACTCACTAGGGGCACCGTGGAAAAGGTGTGCAAAAACCGAACCAAAATTGAAATGCGGAAGCAAAGAATCCTGAATTGAACTGAAGGGTCATAATCACGATTAATCGAGAATTTGATTAATTGTTACACTACTAATTTGATTAATTGTTACAATACTAATTTTATTTAGCTAGGTGTGTGGCATGATGGCACCCCTATTGCAAGACTAAAAATGTTTGAATAAAGGTTGAATAAAGTATATAGTTCAGTTAAAACACAATGATTCAATGACCACACTACTACATCTCATTCAAACTACAGGTCTGTGGTCTCAATGTAACTTTATTGGGACACACAAATGTTAAAGAAGGGGAAAAGGCTTAACCCTTTTTTAACAGAAGTCAGTTCAATGACAACATGGCCATTCAATAATCTCAGTAGCCCATGTACAGCAATTTTTTCTGAGGGGAAGGGGCAACTGTACACATGCTTTTATTGCAGTATTAGTTCAAAAAAACACACATCAACCCAATTTTAAAGGAATTATAGGAGCAAAGTATTTTATTACTTTGGGCAAGACAGCTAGATCGATCGAGTTTAAGTTGGATTAGGGGTGCAGGTTTTCTCTTTTGCTGACCATAGTTCAATGACCTGACCACATCTCAGTTCAATAATCATGGCAGAAGTTCATAAAACATACATCAATTCAATGCCCAATGACACTAATTTAAGGAATAGGAGCAATATTTTTTATTTCTCTGGGTGAGGTGGAAGCAATGGAAAGGGGTGAGGGTTTTGCATGGCTGAGCTTCTGGTCCATACTCAAAACAGCTGGCATTTTTCATTGCTTGACACGGTTAATAGAGCTGACATCAGCCTGCTAATAGTGTAGTGTTGTGTTTTTTGCTGCATACTCTTCCAGTTTGTCCAGGGGCTTGTTTTTACTGTTCTTTCCATTAAATGCTTGTATCTTGATTATAATTTTGTAGTTAAAATTTCTAGGAAGGGGGTTGGGGGTTAGTAGTTATGCAGAACCATCTATACTTATCTTAACGCTTTTTGCATTTCAAGGTAATTCTGTGTCCATTGATAATTATTAGATGATCTTGTATTCCTCTGCAACTCCAAAGCGGGTCAAAAACTACCCCTTATGTTACCACAGGTTTGCCAAGAAAGGAACCATGTATAAGCAATCACAGGAACAGCAATGTTGAATCTGGGTAGAATGATCCCAAGAAATTCATAATACTCAGTCTTTCCTACCACCAGTGGGCATTAAGACAATGCAATCATTATTCTTTAAAATGGCATTCACAGCATCTTGTTTGCCATGAAATTTGAAATATTCAAACACAATTATTTTTTTAAAAAAGTGTCTAAGGCAACGTCTCCTGCCTGGCCAAATGGTAGTTACGATGGTATCTCATCAACTACATCACCCTCTTCAATCAGGGTATCAAAATTGTCTATCAAATTAAAACCAAAGTTACCAATAATTTATTTGTTAAGACACAAATGATGTGTTATAAAAGAGCATGACAAAACCCAATTGGTCTACTGTGTAATATCACAAAAACAACTAAAAAACAATACAGACAATAAGTATTTGCTGCACATTCGACAAAGCTTCGTCATAAAATGAGGTATATAAATAAAAAGTAAGTAAAATTTATTTACACCGGGCTGTGCATTCAGTGACAAGTCTAGTACCCAGTGAGGTAATCGAACAATAAAAAAATACAAGTAAAAAAAACCTGGAGGTAGTTTTGTGGCTGTTTTTCCTATACATAAGCTTACATTGTCGAGCAAATGATACACAATGCGAAATCCTGAGACAAAAATTTAACAGATTTAAAAAATATTTTATCATCTATTTCATAACATAACTTAGAGGTCTTGAGACTAGACTGGTCTGTTGCCTTTTCGAGTACTCAAGATACAGCGTGCAGCAAATAGTATTTTAAAGCTTTACAAAATATTTGGCTTCATTTGACTGTTGCAACAATTCTCAGCTCGCCATTTTTCACTTCGACTGAAGAGATCGTTTCATCACTGCGGACCTTAACAGAAACGATTACTAACTTACTAACTTTCCTGACCGGCTGTTACATTGGCGTGCGGCAGTTTCATTAAATTAAAGGCAGTACTGTCCCGTCCGCGGCCAGTAGTTTTTCGATTTAAAGTTCGGTAGTAAACATGATGATGCTTGAGTCCAATGCGTGGGGTGAAAACAGCTTCCTCTTCACACACACGACGTGGATAGGCAATGATTTGCTCAAAGTTCGCAAATGAACAGGGCTGAACTTATTTCAAAAATTGCATATTGGTCCGCCATTACTGTCGCCGCCATCTTGAAAACAAGATCTGCCAGACGTCTCACCCATTGTCTCCTTCCCGCCTTCCTTTGCGCGCACATTTTCATCCGAAGAGAGACGTCTGGGTACGAGGCAGTTTCTGTCTAGTGTAAATCAGCTCCGTCCGTCGCACTTTATGCCCGTAGAACGACAACGATTTTTGGAATTTCCGGTTACGTCAAATTGGTCACGTTATACTGTCACGCTATATTTTGGGGCACAGAGGGATTGAGGGAGGGGTGCGTGAAAATAATGCAAATCGTTTCCTGCTTAGAATTAATGGCTAACTTGTTTATTCTTATTCATAATGGCGGAATTTAAAAGTCATTATACGGCCCCCCCTCAAAAATGGTACTCTTTTCTTTGGTTACGAAAGTCTTTCAAAAGGGTACAATGTTCTGAATGAGTTTATGTTTCAGTCTCACATGAGATTCTGTCGCATGCAATGGTCGGCGACAAGGTTTTGTAGTAGCCTGAGTGTGTATAGCCGCCCCCTCCCCTCAGAAAAAGTAGCCCCTTTGCAGCCCAGTTAAAAATCGCCTTTCGGCGATTCTTGTTTACCTTTAAATCCCGGCATTCTTCGTCAATTGTTCATTGAGAGATAGAGACGGATTTTTTTTGTAATGCCAAAAATTCCAAAATGTTCCCTTATTGCCGGGAATTTAACACGTTTTTCCTCAACATACTTACTTAGGCCGGGAATCCCCCGAGCCGTCCTAATAACATCTTTCCACACGACCTAGTAGAGCATTGCATCTCTTATTTCTTTGGTATTGTCCAGTTGAGTGTCAGCCTTGGTGGTGTCAATGTATGTAGTTCTTTGTCTAACTTGATTTGGGCGACCATGTTGGGGCTCCCAAAGCAGCACTTTCGAAGCAGTCTCTTCATCGTGACCAGTACAATGGCCAGCTAATCTTAATCTTTTAGCACGAATTGTTTCACTACGTCTTGGGAGGCTCCCGTATAGTTCCTGGTTGTTTATATGTTGTTACCAGTGTACATAGACAGGGCCATTTGCAGCATTCTGGTGTTGCATCCATTGACACTTTTCTCCGGCTTCATGGATAGGGTCCACGTTTCACTTCCATTGGGATACCCAGCGAGAGCTTCTGCAGAGGAGAGAGCGTCGAAACTGCTTCGTTGACAAGCAAGTGTTTTCGTGTTCTAGTCACGGCCAAGTCATGTGCTTTCCGCGTATCTTTGCTTGTCCTGTGAGTGTGTTTCTGTTTTAATTATTCCACATTTTTTTGGCTCTTTAGTCCCACTTTTATCCTTCTTTCCGTTCAGGAAATAATGAAAAACATAGGGACCCTTAATCCTTGAAACTCGATAATCGATTTTTCTTTTCCGGAAACCACGACGAATCCCGGAAAAATAGCTAGACTCTCTTGTGATATTGGCAGTACAGTTCTTCTATGACGTACACTAGGTCACTTTTATCACGGAGGTCTTGTCCATCTTAGCCTGTCCACTCAGTCCACTGACGATCTTCGTCTTTTTTCCTGCTCTTTTCTCGACAATTCGACACCGAGCGAAGCGTTCGCACGAGAACTAGCGCCAAGCGCGAATAAAGAATAAGAAACAATCAAGCCTTCTACCTTAAAGATTTCAGTCTTAGAAAGGTTATGTAATCTCGAGCCTCCCAAGTTCACAAGGTCGGCAAAGCTCTTAGTTTTAAAGAAGTTGTGTTTTGCCATGCAATACAAATTGACGTGGCATACGCCTCGAGGCGATAACAAGCGCTTCGACTTGCACGAAGCAAGCTTCATATTAAAGTCGTTGACATGATATTGACGAATTATCGCCGTTTAGCCAAAGTTATTTGTTTTTTCTGGGAAAAGCAAGTTTCAGTTGCTTCCAAAGATCTCTACAGACCGTCTATTTTCTCATTTCGCCACCCACAGCCCCTCATGCTTGCAATGAATAAATTCCCCACAGCCTTTATTTTCATACGCGCACTCGACCATCTCTTAGAGAAACGAGAAGACGCCTGAAGGCTTTCACGCGGGATGTGTTGGTGTAAGTAATAATTAGAGACGGAGATGTCCTGTTAAATAGTATGGGGTAGTTCACTAAAATTTGCATTCCGGCTTTACTAATATCCCCAATAAATGTACTTCTACATTCAACAATAGCATGTAATGTATCAGACGTCTAATAGCTACAGGGCGCAAGGCTGCGCTCTAAGGAAAATTTTCAGGGAGCCCTTCGGGCTCCCAAGCATTTTAGCCGGGGTGTCAAGGCCTAAAAGATGGTCGCCCAAATTATTAAATCAGTGAGCTGTTAGTTGATTATTACTAAATTAAACGAATTATTTTCTAAACAAATCAAGCAGAACTTTGTGTTATGATTTTTTATTTTCATGAAAAATCACATCCTTTGACCTCCTGATCATGAGCGTGCGAAAAAAAAACGCACGTTGTTCGCGCCATATGAGAATCAAGGGCAACCGCGCGAATATTTCATGTTTTTAAATGGAAAAGGGGTCACGGGGGCCCATTGCTAGAAATCTTGGACAGGCATGCGCTCTCGAGACAATTTTTGCGTTTAATTGCGTCACAAAAGGCCACAATGTTTATAGGCTTTATTGGGAGAAAAGGTATAAAATCAATCCTACCTCATTAACTGAATGAAAAATCCATATTGTTCACTGCGATTCTGCTAGCAATCGAGGAAACCTAAAAGTATTGCAAAGAATTGCACCTCTCCAAGTCGTAATTATGGATGCGTTATTCATCTTTGAATATTCGAATAATTTTTCCATGAGGACAGTATGGCGGAATGCTCAAAACAGTAAATTCAGCTTTTAATAAATGGCTCCCGGCTCGTGCCGTAACGTAAATTGAAATTTGTTCATTGCGATTTTGAATCTATTGAAGCCAAGCTTTAAGAAACGCTACAGGACATCTCTCTGCACTCTAGCTCAATCTGTTGCTGTTGCGGTTTCTTGTGGTCTAAAACAAGCCAAAATAGACCGAGCCATTCTCGGCTAAACCTCGAGATCGTCGGTGTGCCATTTCCCCCAAAACCACTCGTTGAAAAGCTTTTCAGTTGGACCACAAATAAATCTGAATGTCGCTACTCAATATGTCCTAAACCTATGAGCCCGAAAACACGCAAAAATCCAGCGGAGTTGTCCATTGCGTGACAGACTGAATGTAAATCTCACGAAATTAGATGTCCGAGATTTCTAGCCATGCATAAGGGACACAGGAGGGCAGAGGGGACACAGAGGACACAAGGGACACAGGGGACACCAGGAACACAGGGAACACAAGGGACACAAGTGGACACAGGGGACACAAGGGGACACAGGGGACACAAAGGGACACAGCGGACACAAGGTACTCAAGGGACACAAGGGACACAGGGCGCACAGGGGACACAAGGGAACACGGGACAAAGGGGAAACAAGGGAACACAATGGACACAGGGGGGACAGGGGACAGTAAGTAAGATTGTGGTCTGTTTATGCAGTTTTTATAAAAATGTTTGGGTCAAAAATAAGGACACTATTCTTGTTACTAATAATTTAGGTTGAAAAGAAAATTCGCTTAAGATAAATGACGGAGATCCCGTTGAGCTTTCCGGGAAGCTGCTATGAATTTCAACGAAACCGCGGCCACCCCAAAACTATTATCTCTTTTGAATAGATCATCTTGTTGGAAAGTCGTCGTTTTATATTATCTGTGAAATACTCAGGACAAATGAGCTTTTTGTTGATTCGGTAGCCACTTAGCTCTACTTTGACCGCTAAATTTAGCTTTTGCGTATTTATTTTTAGTACGTGATACGTAATGACTTGTCACGACACAACTAGTGACCTTTTTCTAAAACAATCCAATAATACTCTTACCTTTTCTTGTTTTAATACATCTTTTATTTTACTGGAATAAAAATCTTAAGTTATTGTTTAACCTCGCAGACCGAGCAGTTAACAACGTATTTATTCAGAGATTATATTGATCTTAATTCCATTGGAACGATCTTTGAACATCAACGGGCGTCCGGGACCCGTATGCAACAAAATTTTGTTTTAAAAAGCTTTTTGATAGACATGCTGCACACAAGTTGACCTCAAGAGCTTCTCACGCAGTAAGCTTAATTTTCCCTTCTTTGCTGACGCACTATCTTTTTTCTGCTAGTGCAATCCAACCTGTCTTGTATGTGATTCGAATTTGCAGCGAATGAAAATCACACAATTTTCGGGACGGGCACGGGATACGGGAAAGTTAAGAAACAAGGAAATCTTGGACTCCCACGAAAAATACGAGAGGAATGCGAAATTTAATGACGCTGGCTGACTAGGTCATACCCGTAAATAGAGGGTGTGTGAAAACGCACGTCTATCTGGCTAGACGTTCGAGTCTATTCGAGGCAAGGGATACTTTGCGCCGAGAAAGGTTCTGATATCCACCTTTAACAAAACAGAGCATTAGTGGAAAAATCACCTCGAACAAAAAGATTGTACCCAGGCCTTAGTTCGTGGATCGGTTAAGAAACATTTGATCCTTCTCCCGCGTGAAAATTGAAGGCTCTTGAAACCGGAAGTTGCAGTTGTGGTGATCGAAGCACAAGTTCTGTTCGCGGTAAGTTAATAATAATAATAATAATAATAATAATAATAATAATAATAATAATAATAATAATAATAATAATAATAATAATAATAATAATAACGAATATTTATACAGGATAGCCCTTCAGTGCAAGAGCACTGTTATCAAAGGGGTCCTGTCATAATAACATAATATAAAGATAAAAACTAAAATAAGATAAGAATGACTACGCAACTAACTAACTAGACTATACAAAAAATTGATCTAAAGACTCCCTAAATAGTATCCTACAGCTAATTTGCTTGATTTTTAAAGGTAAAGAATTAAAAGCTGAAGCGCCTAAAAAGTAAAAACTTTTCCGAGCAAAGTCAAGTTTCACTTTCGGCAAAGCAATGGTGGTCCCGCTGTTCCTCGTATTAAAATCGTGGATTAAAAGATTAAAATAATCTTTGAAAGGACTACAAACATTGCCTTTTAGGCAATCAAAAACAAATAAACAAGCCTTTTTCTTTAAAAAATTTTCAATTGAGGATAGACGGAGTTCACAGTTTGAACATTTTGAGTTTTGCAGAATAATCCTGTGGCTTCGTTGTTCCAGGTTTCTTATTTGGCACCTTCGTGTCTTTGACCAACCAAGCGTAATTTGACCGCAATAAGTAAATATGGGCATTATCATTGCTCTGTAGATTCGTTCAGCGCTTAAGGTGTCAGTGTTAGAACGGATTCGTCGTAATAAATTCACTCTTCCTGCAGCTTTCTTCTATGTTTTGTAAAAGTGCATGTCAAGATTTAATGTAGGGTCCAGATAGACACCTAGATACTTGTAAATTGTAGTCGTGTCAATACGAGATCCATTTACTGAGAGGTTTAGTTCTTTGCCATCGAAACCACTTAATCTTTTTGCTGTTCCGAAAAGCATTACTTCAGTTTTTCCTTTTTTGAGATTAATGATAAGTTCGTTATCTCGGAACCAGGAGGCGAGGCTATTGATGTCTTCGCTAAGATTCTGTTGGATAGCACCCAAATCTTTCGAGGATGTGAAAATTACTGAGTCATCTGCGTAGGTGATAATCTTAGAATAACGTAGCGATTTGTGGACGTCATTAAAATGAATTAGAAACAAGTTCCTTAACTTGTTCGAGATTGAACTCAGAGTTTTCTAAACTTTGTTTACTAATCACTTTCTTAAGCAAATTATTCGGTCTTGAAGTCAGGCTAAATATGGATAGGAGGGACAGCGAACTAGAATGACGATGCACTCTTGTGATAGCTAATCAGTTTCATGCTGACACGACTGTCAAAAGTGCTCACGACTCTTAATATTACAGATAACTTTAAAAAGTGGTATATCGTATTTGTTGTTGGAGAAACCCTTACTTAACAAAGAAAACTATGTATGTTCGTATAAAGCAAAACTGAACTCTTTTATGCAGTATCCGTGATTCTTGAAAATTTGAAAAACTCAGTGTGCTTTGCGCATAATGAAACGAGAATCGCCGAAAGGCGATTTTTAACTGGGCTGTTAACGGGCTTTTTTTTCTGAGGGGAGGGGACGGCTATACACACTCAGGCTACCATAAAACCTTGTTGCCGACCATTGCGTGAGACAGAATCTCATGTGAGACTGAAACATAAACTCCTTCAGAACATCGTACCCTTTTGAAAGACTTTCGTAACAACAACAAAAAAAGAGTACCATTTTTAAGTGGGGGCTGTAAAATAACTTTTACATTTCACCATTATGAATAAAAATAAACAAGTTAGTCATTAATTCTAAGCAGGAAACTATCTGCATTATTTTCACGCACCCCTCCCCCGATCCCTCTGTCTCCCAAAATATAGCGTGACAGTATAACATGACCAATTTGACGTAATCGGAAATTCCAAAAATTATTGTCGTTCTACTCGCCACTGGGCTAATTTACTCTAGACAGAAATATTGTATTGTATGAAACACAGAAGTTTACTAAAAAAGGAAACCAACTGCCCATTGATCCCGATCCAGGGGCCTCACTGACTACACTGAGACTTAAAATAGACGATCCTAATTTGTGGTCTACAGTCTACATGAAAACGCACTATTTTTTGTCCACAAGACAAAAAATATTCAGTTTTAAGATTTTTCTCTTGATATTTTTCTCTAACTTAAAGGAATAACATAAATTGCATTTTGTGACCTAATGTTGCTTTCATCAGCACGCACTTTAAACAATGTAAATAGATGAGAAGATCGATAACATTTTTTTACCTGATACCGATATGAGTTAAAAATTCGCTCGAGTTCGCTGTTTGTCTCACGATACCCATGACTAACTTTTCTTCATGGCAGACAACTATGCCGATTTATAACTCCTCCAAAGTTTTTGCGCCAGCTAAACAATGTCGAAACACTATTCACAGCCCTTGGATATTAAAAAGACTGAACGTAACGCACGATGTGCCCTTCTCAGTTTACCTCTAATCACATCTGCAAGCCAACTCTCTCTTTTCAAGCGACTCATCTCAATGCACAATAATTGACCCTTATATTAATTAAAACCCTAGGGTTCATTCATATTAATACCGTTTTTGCCCCTCACATTAACTGTGTTTGTTCGTATTCAAAACACCTTTAGGAAAATAAAGGTCGTGTAAGTCATGTGTATTATGTTTCGAGACAAATGGATTATACTCTTTTTTAAGTTCCCATTTTGCGGTGACTTCAGTTTACATCTTCATAAAATGGTACAAGAAACATCACGCAAGCTGAAATTTACAAAGGCATGTTTTTTGAAACTCGCTAATGCTGACATCAATACATTTGATATATCGTGCTTGCTGAAAGGGCGTTTGTGATAACAAGATCATGTACAAAATTTAATGATAAAAGATTAGCAAGATACAGTTACAAACAACAGCAAACCCCCTGAAACAATAATAATAACCTTATTTTAAGAGGGTGACACCAATTACCATGAAAAGTATTTTCCCTAGTGGCCCTCTAAAAATAAAATTGATAACAATAAATTACAACAATCATGATAAAAAATCTATTTACAAATAGTAATTATAATAAAAGATCTGAAGAATGCCAGTATTCTACCTCCATAGTGGCCCTCTAAAAGCAAAATGACAACAATAAAATTTACATTAATCATGATAAAAAGCCTATTTACACTTGTGATTATAATAAAAGGTTCTTAAAAATTCTAAAGATTTAAAAAATTGAGAGATGTTAAAAACGGAAGTGAATATATTGGTAAAAAAGGAAATCCAATCTACAATGATATTAAAAAAAAGCACGGATTTTAAAAATCAGAATAACTTTTTAACTTTAAAATACCGTGTAGTTTGACGCGACGTTATTAGTCAGTGTTGCCTTCTTAAGCTAAAGGAGGTGGTTGGTTCTAAGTCAAGAGCATTTATTTCTTTAATAGTGGAATAAAAAAAAATCACCTTAAAAGTCTGTATAATAGTATCTTTTATGTAAGTGAGAAAACCAAACCTTCAAATAGAATACATGTTATTATTTATGTTACACACAAAAAAATATAAGCCTTGCCAATACTTTGTCTTATATAAATTAAAGAGTCATTAAATACTGTCAGGGAAACTGACTAAATGGTTGGAAGCGTTACAATATATACACATCCCATGTGCGTGTAGGGAGAGAAGCGACGACCGGAAATGCGTCTGCTGTTCGCAGGCTAATGTGCGTGCCCCTGTAAATTCTATCCTCACTTTCCAATTAAACGAGGATGATACGATTCATGTTTAAATCTATATGTTCATCTTCAAATTGAAGAGCTGGTGCTTTGTGCCTGAATGCACTATCAAGGAAGGCTTCTCAGTCATGAAAAACGAGTTGATTATGCACAACTGCGTCACATTCAGGACAAACCCCCTTCCCATCACACTGGACACAGCGAATTGACAGAGGCTTTAGATGGCATGGATTCACACAGTGGTGACACTGTTTCAGACCCTTCCAACAGAAGAATGGTTTTGAAAATCCATGGCCTTGACGCTAGCCTGTGTACCGGACGCACTCTCCCCTCAAAGAAAAAAAAAAACCGATTTTTTTTAGGGGAGGTGCCGTCTCTACTTATTCTACCTTGATACCTCCCAATTTTCGTTCAGATTAGCCATTCTCTTTTCCCACTTCCCTTCCACCGAAATATTATTGCATATTTATCAAACATCCAAAGTTTGTAATTCGATAGTAAGTACAAATTCTATGCAGCTGGGTTCAAGAGCGACAATAAAAGATACTGGTGTCATCAGCAAAAAAGCAGTAAGAAGAAATGAGTTAAGCATGGCTTTTAATCACTAAACCTTGCTTGTTTCACTTGAAATATATCTTTCAACTCATGTTACTGCTCTCCTAGACCTACGTTTCCAGTCCAAATTTCTCTCCTCAGCAGAGACGTCTTTGCTTCGTAGGGATGGCTGGGGAGAAGGAGTAAAAAAAGCGCGCGAGGAAAGATGGAAAGGGGAAAGAAAGGAAGCGAGGCTTCTGCCATAAACATCCGGTTCTCTGGCTGGATTTGCGGTTCTGTGGTTTGGCTAAACGAGGCGACTGTTTGGACGATTTTGCAGAAGGCTGTTGGGGAGATAATAGTATATAATCATATAGTATTAAACGTTCCTTTTTGCGCAGAGCCTGCATGCCAGCTTACAAAGAGGCTAAAGTGGCCGGACCAAAGAACCACTGGCCGGACCGGGGGCCTTCAAACGGAGCGGTCATTTTCTATGAAGCAGAATTTTTGGCAAAGCTTAGACGTAGTCGGTTTGTCTTAAGTTAGTAAAATGTTACAGTCACTAACAGAATAATTGTCAGCTCGCTACTCTTCTAAGATTAAAAAATACTCATTTATGTCTTTTTCGTCAGGACCAAGAACCACATAGTGCAATTAGTTTTTTAAAACTGACCGAAATGTTATTAAATTTTTGCCAAACATCCAAAGTTTTCAATTCTTTATTAACTAGGGTCCTGAGTGACAATAAAAGATACTGGTATCGTCAGAAAAAAGTAGTAAGAAAAAATGAGTTTAAGTATGTTTTTTTTTTCACTAAACCTTGCTTATTTTACTTGAAATATATCTTTCAACTCATGTTACTGCTATCCTAGTTTTCCGGTCCAAACCTCTCTCGACCGCCGTCTTTGTGTTGTAGAGGTGGCTGGGGTTGAAGAAGAAAAGTAAGCGCGCGGGGCACGATGGGAAGAGGAAAAAGAGGAAGCGAGGCCTCTGCCAATTTACGTGCAGTTCTGTGGCAGGATTTGCGGTTCTGTGGTTTTGGCTAAACGAGGCGACTATTTGGGCGATTCTGGAGGCTGTTGTGAAGATAATAGTATAAAAGGGTAATATGCGCAAGCTGATGGAGTTTCGATTCTGTTTCACGGATTTTTTACCATTCGCCGGTTTTTGGAGCGCTTTAGAGCGATTGTCCCCCATTTCGGATGATCATGTTCAGTGTTTTAACGGTAGTCCTCCTCCATATAATTTATTTACTTCAATTTCAGTTTTGAAAGTATAAAACGCAAAACAGAATACAATGTTATTGAATAAAAGCTTTTTCGTAGTTATGAACGTACCAAAGTTAGTGTTTCTGCTATGTAGACTTTAGCCATATGAATGCAGCCCCTTAATTTCTGTCAAGTTGCTTCGCTTCTGGTGATGTTAAATTAATATCATGGTATGTACTAAGATACTTCATGATAGTTCATGAGCGAGTTTCAGCCCCTCTTCCCATCTTCCCTCGCGCGCTTTCTATTTTTCGATTATCGCTATTTTCATTGGGATACCCAGCGGGAGCTTCTGCGGAGGAGAGAGCGTCCAAACTGCTTCGCTGACAAGCAATTGTTTTTGTGTTCTAGTCACAGCCAAGTCATGTGGTTTTCGCGTATCTTTGCTTGTCGTTTAAGTGTCTTTCTGTTTTAATTATTCCTCATTGTTTTTGTCCCTTTGATCCCACTTTTATCCCTCTTTCCGTTCAGGAAACAATAAAAAAGATAGGGAACTTTAATCCTTGAACTTCGAAAAATAGCTAAACTCTCTTGTGATATTGGCTGTACAGTTCTATGAAGTACCGTTTATCACGGAGTTCTTGTCCATCTTAGCCTGTCCACAGCAGTTCTTCGTCTTTTTTTCTGCTCTTTTCTCGACAATTCGACACCGAGCGAAGCGATCGCACGAGAACAAGCGCGAAGTGCGAATAAAGAATAAGGAACATTCAAGCCTTCTATCTTAAAGATTTCAGTTTAAGAGAGATTAAATATGCTTGAGCCTCCCAAGTTCACAAGGATGGCAAAGCTCTTAGTTTTAAAGAAGTTGTGTTTTGTTGTGCAAATTGAAATTGACGTGGCATACGCCTCGAGGCGATGACAAGCGCTTCGACTAACACTTGCATAACGCAAGCTTCATATTAAAGTCGTTGACATGATATTGACAGGATTATCGCCGTTTAGCCAATCAAATTTGCTTTTTCTGGGAAAAGCAAGTTTCGGTTGCTCCAAATATAAATTTCCGCAGCTTTTATTTTCATACGTGCACTCGACCATTTCTAAAGAGACAATAGAGGGTGCATGAACAGGCTACTCCATATTGTGTGTTTTCACATGACGTCATGGCGGTCACATTTTTGTCCCAAAACAATAAAACGGCGGCCATGTTTGTGTCCTAAACCAGTCCTGTGGGAGCTGAACTCTTTTCTTATGTAAACGCTATCTTTTGTTACTTCGGCGGAGCGCGAAGTAAAGGATTCTTGACGCTAAGGAATGTATCAAAGTTGCAATTTTTCGACAAGATTGGGCAAGTAAAGACTGTAGGTTTTCGGTTCTATTCGGCTATTTGACGAAGTGAGAACCGAATTAGTTCGAGATATCTCGAGATCACTTCGATTTCTTTGATTTATTCTTTACCTTTTTCGAGGAAGAAATAATTATTATTTTGGCTTTTCCGGGGTTTGAACCGACTCACCTGCGTGACCCGTCAGATCAGAGGAGATTCTAAGTTGAGGGATTAGCCGATTGCGCTACTGCGACCCAAGGTAGTTTGGGATATGAAAAATAGTTATGAAATGATGTACTAGTTTCGGGACAAGATTGGGCGTACAAGTTCGTGACTTTTCGGCTTGTTTCAACTATTTCACGAAATAAGACCGGACTACTTCGTGATATCTTGAGATCACTTCGAGTTTAGTCTTTAATTACTTGAGGAATAAATAGAGGACATTTCGTGGCCGCGCAGGCACACGAAATTTCTTTTCGAGTGTTGAAAAACATTTCACGAGTGAGCCCTCCTTTCGAACTGTGTTACGATGAATTTAAAGTTACAAAATGCTGCACAAAGACATTTTGTCTTTGTTGAGTGTTACGTAGTAAAATTGCTTTCATGCGTTGCGTGACTTTCTCGAACGTTCTTTACGTTTTTGAATTACCCATGAATAATTAATTAGGTCATGTTTACATTTCAGCATGAGTCAGCAGATTTGCATCAGTTACTAAAATCATAAAATATGTCGAAAAGCTACTACTATTCGCCTGTTTTGTATTTTCTAAAACCTTATGTCAAACGGTATACAAGTTCCAACCGAGTTCTTTGGACGAACTAAGGTTTTTCCCACGAGCTGGACTGCTGTGTTTAGTCAAGTGTGACGAAGGTCGATTTTCAGGTTCTGTGTTTACAAGTTCGCGGAAGCCGTAAGATATCTTAAGTTCGAGTGAGAGTTTGTTATTATTGGTAGAGGCTGTTTAGTTTTACTCAAAGTGCAAGTCAAGTTTGTGTTAGTGGATGCTGTGTTTTAAAGTCCTGTAAAGGCTATGTTCCTTTGGTGTTAAACTTCCTTGTGTTAATCCGACATCCCTGCGTGCTGATAGTCAGTGAATAATTATCCTCAAAACATTCGAACTCGTGACTTTGAGTTTTAGCCAATTCCATGCTCAACGTAATTGACTCCTTACCCATGCCTTACATATCTTTAGACTGCCATGCTGTTTTGAAGCCTGATGTGACTAACAAAAATAGAGAATTGTTTTTTTAGAAGGATTTGTATTGAGTCATCAGAGCATAACTGGGCTAATATCTCGGAGACAATTTGACCCGAAATGCTAGTTTTTGGCAAGTAGGCCTCTTGGATGTTTCTCTTTTCAGAATATCCTGACAAATCCCATAATTTCACAAATTAACACCTTACTCTTACCATATTTGATTTCTTACTATTCCTCGGCATTTAAAATTAATTAGTTCCACAACCACGACGCCGAAGTGTACGCTCCGTAGCGTCTTGTTCCAATAAATTTGCACAGCTGCTGGCCACGTGAGTGAAAACACTCTATTCTCGGCTTGCACTGTCACGCAATGAAAAATAAAAATGCAAACCATTCAATACAGAAGGACTAGAATCTGGGAAATGAAAAAAGATAAATATACAAAAACCCTTGCCAAGAATCAGATCTGTGAAATATTTCAATTGCGAGATAATGGGAAAAACGGTTTACCTAAATTTATAAAGCTTTGTATGGAAACGCCATGTTGATGTGCCTTTCAGGAACACCAATATGGCCGCCGGATACCAACAGAAACATCTGTTTTCGAGTTTTCCTACTAATGCGTGAATTCTTCGCTTGAGGAACTCATAAAGATTACAGTAATATTTATTCTGAGACAAGGAATGTTTAGATTGCAAAATCTCCCAAAATCGGTAATGTTTTTAACCTACATAAGAGCTTTCCCGGCCGCCAGCTAAATACCGCGTCACGCAAAAGCCTGGAAATTTAAGCGTTCTCTCTCGCAAAACGAAGAACCCTTTCGAACCAAAAATTTGTTCATGTAAAGGTGTTTAGGTACGTGAAAGGTCGTGAAAGTAGAAACTCAGAAGAATCGATAGTTTCTTAGTTTAATTTTTGGTGACGTCACGTGCAACCCAAGAGGTGTTCGAGTCTATTTGAGGCAAGGGATACGTACTTTGCGCCGAGAAAGGTTCTGATGTCTACCTATAACAGAGCATTAGTAGAAACATCACCTTGAACAATAAGATTGTACCTAGGACGTAGTTCGTGGATTGGTCAAGAAACATTTAATCCTTCTGCTGCCTGAATACTGAAGGGTCTTGAAACCGGAAGTTGCAGTTGTGGTGATCGAAGCACAAGTTCTGTCCGCGTTAAGCTCCTTAGCTTGTTCGAGGTTGAACTCAGCGTTTTCTAAACTTTGTTTACTCATCACGTTCTTAAGTAAATTTGAAGTCAGGCTAAATATGGATAGGAGGTACAGCGAACTAGAATGACGATGCACTCTTGTCGTGATAGCTAATCAGTTTCATACCAACACGGCTGTCAAAAGTGCTCACGACTTTTGATATTACAATTAACTTTAAAAAGTTGTACTTCGTATTTGTTGTTGGAGAAACCCTTACTTAACAAACAAAACTATGCAGGTTCGTATAAAGCAAAACTGAACTCTTTAATGCAGTATTGCGATCTTGAAAATTTGAAAACACGTTGTGCTTAATTGCGCATAACAAATCGTCTAAAGGAGTGAAACGATTCTAACTGGTTATTGACGCGCGTAAAGAAAAATTCTGGAGTGGACGCATGGAAGTTTGGAATTGAGGAATTGTAGGAGTGTGAAAGAATGATATTTGAAGAAGTACCATAACAGCCCCGATTTTAAGTATTAGGCGACTTTGAAAGATACGTGCTTCACATCTTTGTGGCGGATTAGAATGCCGGCTTGGTCAGAAGCCCTTTGTTTAAAATATGGCGGGAAACTCGCAGCTTAAGGCAAGCACGTGCCTTGTAGCTGTCAACATAATGCTTTTTAATTACATTCTGTCATCATTAACAAAACCCGATCCATGTTTGATTGAAAGTAATTGTACAAATCTGGTACCAGACAAACCGCTTTAAAAAAAAAAGAATAACAAAACTAGTTATGGTTATTTCTCATTAATTTCACTTATCAAAACAAATACTGTAGGTACTTTTACCAGTTTTCCCGTTTCTTTCAAAACATCCTTCATTTCCGGGCGTTGTTTCACTGTAGTCAATGAAAGACACGTTTTATCAGTCTTCTTTTACGCGGGAATATCAAAATTTCCATCTTTCAAAACGCGATGAACCAAAGCTCGCAGAGTACCAAAGCGCCAAAGGCGCACGATGCATTCCTGGTGTTTTGTGAGCACCCGTTAAAAATATTAAACGCCAAAACTATCAACTTTTGGTACAACGAAAGGCAGCTAGTTTCTGTACATAAAGGTCAGTGCATGGACAGGCTATCGAAAGAAAGTAAAAGGGATGCTTGCCCTAACTACGCAAATAAATGTCTCATTACATCCTTGTCTGCGAGGTTAGTACTAAATTTACTCTCTAGAATACATTACACAACTCAATCAGTAACACTTTGCAAGTAGAATTGGCGATCAGTGTGCGCAATTTATATTTCTAAGGGACGTCCGTCGCACAAAGTCTTAACGCGGGGGTTTTGAGTCAATCACTGACATAAGAGTTTCCTCACAATCGACCCAGTTAGAGTGCGATAATGCATACGTGAACTATGCCTACAACTAGCAATAAGCTGAATAAACCGGAAGCTAAAAACTATGAATAAGTTACTCAATGAAGTCACTTAGGTTTTTAGGTGGATGTTAAAAATAGTATTTTCTCAAGTACCGGAGGGGTTTTTCGTGCATTTTTTTGCGCAGTTTGGCAGTGATATACCGAGCATCAGACAGGTAGTGCACCGAAAACCACCATTTTACTCTTCTTCTATCAAACGGTTTTCCTGCAATGGTCATAGTCCTGGTCCCTTGCCGAAGCCTTGCACGAGCAAGATACCGTAATCGAGAGTCGAGAATCGAGAATCGATATTGTACTCGGGATAAGAAAAGGTCGCCGTCAAAGGAACAACTGATGCCATGCAAGAGCTTCAAGCTGCTGAGAATCGCCAATTCGGGATTACAACCAGTGAAGTAACTCCTCCAAAGCGTCCAAATTAAAAAGAAACTTTGGAAGCCAGTCAGCCACGGTGATTGTCGCACCACGAATATAGAATAAATTTGTTGAAATGGTCTTGTCTTTGACACAAATCACGTAAAACTATGAAGAAGGTGCCAATATGAACTCTGGAAAATGAAAAAATTCAATAATACTATGGTTGACGAATGACAGTTTAAAAGAGAGACTACCTCCACCTCAGAATCTTGGGCGCGCCGCCTGTAAGCTCTGAGAAAGAGGCAAGCCCCATAATTTGGCCTATTTCAAAAACAAATGACACTCCAAAAATAACTTACAATAATAATTTGAATAAATGACTGACATTTTAGAAGAGAGACTACCATCACCTCAGAATCTTGGGCGTGCCGCCTGTAAGCCCTGAGGGATAGGGAAGCCCCATAATTAATTTGGCCTATTTGAAAAACGAATGACACTACAAAAATAACCTACAATAATAATTTGGATAAATGACCGACATTTTAAAAGAGGGACTACCATCACCTCACAATCTTGGGCGCTCCGCACTGTAAGCTCTGAGGGAGAGAGTAGTCCCAATTACAATTTGGCCTATTTCAAAAACAAATGACACAACAAAAAAAATCTACAATAAGAATTTGGATAAATGACCGGCATTTTAAAAGAGAGACTACCATAACCTCAGAATCTTGGGCGCGTTGTCTGCAAGCTCTGAGGCAGAGGGTAGCCACATAATTAATTTCACTTATTTCAAAAACAAATGACACTACAAAAATAACCTACAAAAATAACCTACAATAATAATTATATTTCCATTAATGACCGACATTTTAAAAGACAGACTACCATAACCTCATTATCTTGGGCGCACCGCCTGTAAGCTCTGAGGCAGAGGGTGGCCCCATAATTAATGTGGCCTATTTCAAAAAGAAATGACACTACAAAAATAGCCTACAATAATAATTTGGATAAATGACCGACATTTTAAAAGAGAGACTACGATCAGCGCAGAAACTTGAGCGCCCCGCCTGTAAGCTCTGAGGGAGAGGGTAGCCACATAATTTGGCCTATTTAAAAAACAAATGACACTACAAAGATGACCTACAATTACAATTGGGATATAATGACCGACATTTTAAAAGAGAGACTATAGACCATCACCTCAGAATCTTGGGCGCGTTGTCTGTAAGCTCTGAGGGAGGGGGTAGCCCCATAATTAATTTGTCTTATTTCAAAACACAAATGACACTACAAAAATAACCTACAATATTAATTTAGATAAATGATCGACATTTTAAAAGACAGACTATCATCACCTCAGAATCTTGGGCGCGCCGCCTGTCAGCTCTGAGGGAGAGGGTAGGTCCATAATTAATTTGGCCTATTTCAAAAACAAATGACACTACAAAAATAATCTACAATAAGAATTTGGATAAATGACCGACATTTTAAAAGAGAGACTACCATCACCTCAGAATCTTGGGCGCGCTGCTCTGTAAGTTCTGATGGAGAGGGTAGCCACATAATTAATTTCACTTATTTCAAAACAAATGACACTACAAAAGTAGCCTACAATAATAATTATATTTCCATAAATGACCGACATTTTAAAAGACAGACTACCATAACCTCATTATCTTGGGCGCACCGCCTGTAAGCTCTGAGGCAGAGGGTGGCCCCATAATTAATGTGGCCTATTTCAAAAAGAAATGACACTACAAAAATAGCCTACAATAATAATTTGGATAAATGACCGACATTTTAAAAGAGAGACTACGATCAGCGCAGAAACTTGGGCGCGCCGCCTGTAAGCTCTGAGGGAGAGGGTAGCCACATAATTTGGCCTATTTAAAAAACAAATGACACTACAAAGATGACCTACAATTACAATTGGGATATAATGACCGACATTTTAAAAGAGAGACTATAGACCATCACCTCAGAATCTTGGGCGCGTTGTCTGTAAGCTCTGAGGGAGAGGGTAGCCCCATAATTAATTTGGCCTATTTTAAAAACAAATTACACTAGAAAAATAACCTGCAATAATAATTTGGATAAATGACCGACATTTTAAAAGAGAGACTACCATCACCCCACAATCTTGGGCGTTTCGCACTGTAAGCTCTGAGGGAGAGAGTAGTCCCATAATTAATTTAACCGAATTTCAATAACAAATGACACAACAAAAATAACCTACAATAATAATTAGATAACTGATGGACATTTTAAAAGAGAGACTATCATAACCTCAGAATCTTGGGCGTGCTGCCTGTAAGCTCTGAGGGATAGGGAAGCCCCATAATTTGGTCTATTAAGAAGAAGTAACAATAGAAAGATAACCTGCAATAACAATGTTTGGATTATGATTGACATTTCAAGGAGACTAAAATGACTGATAATAGAAACCATATCTATTTGTGAGGTTGATTATACAGATCCCCCAAGCGAACACGAAGATGTTGAAGTGGAAGAATATCTGGAGTAATCGAACGTCTTGGGCTAATAATCTGCCAGCGAATAAAAGTTTGGCGGGATTTCAACAGTGCTTGGCGAAAAAAAGACTTGAATCCTTCGCCGGTTGATAAAAAAGGTCGTCCATTGAATCAGATGATCGGTCTTGCTCTTCCCCAAGGAGATGTGAAGTAAAGCTCGAGCTCTCGCATTCGTTTACACCGGTGCCTATAAAATGTGCATTGTTGACGGCCTTTCTCAAACGTTCAAATAGAGAAGATTTAAAAATTTCTTTGGTCAGAGTCTTTTCCACCCAGAGTTCCTGCCAAACCGGAGAAAGATGTGCCAGCAGAGAGTGTATTCCTACTTGTGGCTCCTCAGTAAAAACTTGATACGCCGACTTGCCGTTTTCGCTTCGAAGGTCACCAATGTTGACGCGGCATACTACTCTTGAAAGAAGTTAAATAAGCCATCGGAGCACTATTTTCTTAAAAGAAAGCACTTAAAAAACCATTGAAAGTGTATCAAGCCTATTTGAATCCAAATGCGTCGAGAAAACTGTAGTTATCAATTGCGAAGCCAGCCGCGAAGATCGACTTCCAAATTTTCAAAAACTGAGTACCGTAAACTGAGTACCGTAAACACCGGCGTATAAGCTGCACTCGCAGATAAGCCGCACCCCGAGTTTGGCAACCCAAATTTGGGAAAAAACGGTTTTCATGAAAAAACTCAAAAGAGATCCAAAGTCGAGTCTAAGAAGTCTTCTGTCTTCATCCAAGGTAAACTCGGGGACAGAGGTACACTGAGACAAACACTACCAAATGCCTACAGACAAATATAACAAAAATTGACAAAGAAGATAAAAGTTGGGTGCTCGAATAGACGCTGACCTAGACTGGTTCCAATTTGCAACCAACAACCAAACATATCTCAGAAGGCTACCCACAATTCAACCTAGCCAACCCAATCCTCTGGTCCCTACCTACAAAATAGCTATTTCTGTCTGAGATAACCAAATTTTATTACCTATGGTGCGACAGCTCCGCTATAAATTACACTATAAATTAAATTAAATTACGCTATAAATTACACCAAAAGGTGATTCTTTGATTGATCAAAGCATTTCCAGTCGCCATGATCAGAATTTTTTTTGTAGCCTAAGCCCGTCATGAAGTTACTTAATTTGTTGCCTTACTTATTTAATTGTTTTTTTTTTTTGGGCGGGGGGGGGGGGGGGGGGGGCATTTCAATCATAAAAAGAAACGATATCATAAAAAGAAAAAATAGTGGTGATAATGAATGTACTACCAAGGAAAAATTATAGCTGCAAAAGGCTTTTCCATAGGTTAAACCCCATACTACTAGGCAGACCAGCAAATGGACATTAAATTTAAAACCTAAATCCCTAACTCAGCAAAAAACAACAACAACAAAAAAACAAAACAAGGAAAGCACAAAAACCAACAAACAAACATTAAATAACAAAGATCCAAACAAAACACGTAACTATTTTGATATTAAAATATCACTGATTATTAGTATATACACACTCAGTGATCTTGGTGATTCGAGCAATCTGATTGGTTCGCTATCTCGGACTATGACGTTATTCACCGCGCGAGGCGGTGAATATAAAGCAAAACAAAATCGCTGTCATGAACTGGGGGTTTTGCCAATTTTCAGAGTAAGAACTTTTTTAAGATACAAGAATATCCCAGAGTTGATGATTTTAAAGGTAGGAAAAGACTTCATGGTGTTTAGACAGCGTGATTTTATTGCAAAGTGATTTACTGTAGTTGACTTTCATACGCTGGAAGCATTGTTTTTATTGACCTGTACAGAGGAAAACGAGGCCGCTATTGTCACTGTTTCGTCTGTTTTGTGAACTTGGGATTTCCTCGCACGATCAACTTTGCCTAAGAGTAGAAGTTAATTTATGGAGAAAAAAAGGAAAGCAAATATTTTCCAAAAACTGTACGTGGCAGCGAGTTAACATGGCAAGGAACCCTGCACTGTAGATAAACAACGCTCACCTCGATCATAGCCACTGTTGACAGCATTTGCAAGAAGCGACCAAAAAAACTGTCTCATTCATGGTGATTTGACAGAAGAAAATAAAGCTCTATGTTTCTTCTCAGAAAGAGGAGTTATTTAAACTTTCAACGTTTTTTTCAATCATTGATGCTAAAGGTTACAAAAAAATTAAAACTACGATTTGCCATGTTTGAAAATACTGTAAGGATCCAACTGTTGTGCATCTGCTCTTTACGGCTACATGTTCACGCATTAATTCACCCGTGAATCAAACAAGTCGTTTTTTTTTCATAATTTCCTTTCTGATTCTGTTGAGATCACTTCGTGTGTATATACTAAAACAATTATTCACCTCAGGCGAAGTTAATATTGTTGAATAATTACATGATTATTCAACAATATTAACTTCGCCTTTGGTAAATAATTGTTAATTATTAGCCAATGTATTTTGTTATCTTTAAGGTAATTAAAGCTATATCTTCCTTTTTAGGTGTCAAGTAAGCTTGTGGCTTGTTCCAGGCATGGCCTCCTCAAGCGAAACAGACATAACACATCGACGGTGGTTGGTGGTTGGCACTGTTCTCAATAGAGTTCTCATGCCATGTCTCAGAATGAAGATTTAACAGGAAATGACTCCATTTTACCAAAATCTGGTAGCAAAATTTGGCATAGACAAGCAAATTTATCGCTCTCACCAGAAAACTTTTCCTACAAGCGCGCTAAGGCTGAACTACGAAAGCATCAACCATAATGCCGCCACGTTTCGAGACCCGCGTTACTATGACTATCGTGTACAGGATGAAGTGTCTTTGGCTAAGTTGTTTATGAAGCCTCACATGGCACATTTCAATGCATTTGATAGTTCTTTTGATGCTTCAGCAGCTCTAGCTGTTCTTTGCTGTGCTCCACCATTCACGTCTGCGAAGCTGGCTGCTGAAAGTGTGAGATCTGAAGTACGAAATGAATGGGCCCATTGTAACGATGCATCATGGACAGACGTGAAATACGATACATGTTTTGATTTAATGAAAACCTTGGTTGAAAACCTGGGATTTGCTCCAGCAGATGAAGAAAAACTCCTGGGTAAACTGCAGTTGTGGAGGGAACATGGTAAGATAGCAGTACAAATATTTTGATCATATAGTATTCAAAGTTGAACAATATATGCCTCAGCTTGTGGTTCTCAGGAATGATTTTGTGGAGATTTACGTCCCCAGAGTCTTGTGCTGACGTATTTCAGTTGACGCCAATATTCAACCGTTAAAATTGCAGATTACTCAAAAATAATAAGCTGGTCAATTTTCACGGCTCTCCAAATCACTAGATTTCCCCGAAGCTTGTTGGGGATCGGTTACCATTTGCAAAGAGGGGGATTATCCAATTTTTGAGCTAAATTTTAAACATCTGAACAATGTTGGGTATTTTCTGTTCTGACGATAATAATATTTTTCCGTTTTGTTGTGAATTTGTTTTTCATAGAGATCTAGCCTGCGTAGCAAGCGTTTCCGCTCGAGTTATTGCGCGAAAGCTGGGTGTAGTCTTTAAACATTGCATCATCCAGTCGAAGCGCTAAGAACTGTGGGACTTGTCAGACCACGCGGATCGAACTGTCTAAAGGATTCTGGATTTTCTAAGGATCGATTGCGTCGCTGTTTATTTTTCAACTTTTCGCCCTGTGACATGTGACAATAATCTGTAAGTTTATATTTGTATTTTATCCGTCGCTTTCTCGTAGAGTTTTAGCGTTTTGTTTAAAATGTAACAACAACGAACAACAACAATCTTTAATGAATTCATGCAACAAGTTACAGTTGCATGTCTTGTCCACACAGTTAGCAAAAATGCTATTCTATTGGCGGTACAGTAATAGTTTACAATTATACTTACAATAAATGGGTAGAAGAAATAACACACAACACTCACACACACACAAATAGAAAAGAAAGAAAGAAAAGAAGGGAAGGGAAGAGAAGAATGAAAGAAAAGAAAGAAAACTCACGATAATGTAATAAATAATTAAACAAATTATAGGTAAGAGAACACTATAATTAAATAGGAAGCACTATAAACAGGAGGAAGAGAATTCTTAAAATATCATTATAACAGAGCTAAATAACTATGAAGGTAACGATGACAGGGAAGAGAATAGCTTAATAAGGCGGGGGACTTCAGCATAGTCATCTTCAGACTACAGGAGGTCTTCAAGTAAACTCTTGATCACTTTCTGATATTTGGTTCGGCTAAATAGTTTTATTGAGGGTGGAATTGAGTTCCAAATCTTAACACCGACTGTTGATCGTTTCCGTCCTCGAAATTAAACTTAACATAAAAAGATTCATTGGAGCTAAATCTAGTATTACAATTAGGAATCGAAGACGTGTTAATATCATACGAGATAGCTGCATTCCTGGAAAAACAAACTGGATAGCGGGGGGCAAATGGATTTTAGAAAGAACGGAACGGCAAGTTCCTTTGATTTACCAAAGTAGATGAGACGGAAAGCCCTCTTTTGCAAGAGCAGAATTTTTTCTCGATACTTACTAGAGCAGTTTCCCCAGGCACAGATACCACAAGTTAGATAAGGGACAATTACTGAGTTATATATTTGAAGTAAAAGACGACGCGGGATATATTGTCGGATCTTAGCAATAATCCCTAACGATCTGCTGACTTTGTAACAAATAAATTCAGTGTGATATTTCCATGAAAGATTTGAATCAATCATTAATCCGAGATATTTAACATAGTCCTTCATATCAAGATTGGTATAATTGTTTGTTACGGAGTTAAAAATTTTGATGTTTGGACTAAAGGGAGGAAAGATTAACTTTATCAAACTTCAGATAATATTCGCTTCAGTTGAACCACTTCCAGAAGCTTCTTACTGTTCAAACAACTACATGAGTCTACGATACGGTTCAATGAGTGACAGCAAAAAAAAAAAAAAAAAAAAGGTGGGGGGGGGGGGGGGGGGCGGGGGAAAGGGGACGAAGATTTTATTTTCAAATCTCGGTCATTACGAGGAATGTTTATTTTTGTCTTATATGGTCACATCTGACGAAACACGTCAGTCAAGCTTGTAAAATTGACCCGGGTGATAGGGAAAACCAACCTGTGAAATTTTGTTTGTAAACAAGAGCATTCTTTAACCCGGTTACTCGGGTAACCTCGCTCAAGGGTCACCCTCTGTCCTTGAATACAGACCTTAAATCTAGCGGAGTTCAGATAAAGTCTCCACAACCGTCACATAACCATATTTGGAAATATGAGAAAACTTCATGCAAGAAAGTGATTTTCGTTCCAAGTCTCAGATTTTTGTACCTGGAAATGACCCATCCCTTCCCATGAAAAGTCAAACAAGTTAACCCTTATAAGTAAAGGAGGAGCTTAATCAAGAGGCTTACTACGTGATAAGTTTTTCCTTTTTTTTCGTAAACATGGAACTAATATATTTACGCAAGAATATTGTTTGGGTTGGGTTTTTCTTTGGGTTTCACTTTGCAAGAATTTTTTTTGGGACATTTTCCCTTGCTCGAATTTTTTTGGTTTTTCCCCCAACCAAATTATCACTTTTCTAATGGTCTGCCCCTTAACAAGCCTTCAGACATTCAGGGCAACTTAGAGTTGCCTCTCTCACGGGCCTTGTTGCGGTCTTTTTTTAAAGTAAGAAATGATTGATTTACATTCGTCCCACGACGATAAGTGATTCTAAAACCTTTTTTGTGACAATGCAACATCTACCCAATCCAACCGTAACGTATTATAAGAAATCAGGTGTGATGTACTTCGACGAGAAGGTCACACAATCGGGACAAATGTCTACTCCTCGCGTCGTTAAAAGGTGGCTCGATACAGTTTTTCAGGATCAATATCTCCCAAGTTTGAGCATAAACTACGTGTCCATAAACACAAATTATGAAAAATTGCCACCACAGTTGTATTAGATAAAGATTAAAATTTGTTATGATCAGAGTTGCCACGACATCGGAGTTGTCTTAGCAACGAAAAGACGCTATTACCTATTTCACTCGCAGCAGTATATCTCGGCACTGGGAACTGGTCTTCCAAAATCGTTCACGGGAGCTTTTTCCTCCGATAGCGGTTTCCTCCAGTTCTTACTTAAGAGGATCTCGAGAACCTTTCATCTGTCCCACAAGCCTTCCAAAACATTTCTCAATTGCATTTTGACACCGTTGGAATTGCTAAGCTGTTAAGTAATCTCGACATCAAAAAGGCCGCTGGCACAGATCAAATCCCAAGCTGGGTACTGAAAAATGCAGCACAAGAAATTGCCCCATTCCTGCAACGGTTTTTCTCACTTTCACTGAAGATAGGGGGTGTCCCGCAGGACTGGAAAAAAGCGAACATACATATTATGCCATCTTCAAAAAAGGAGACAGATCACTTGCCTCGAACTACAGACCCATCTCCCTCACTTCCGTTTCCTGTAAGATCATGGAGTATATTATATTTAGTCACATTATGTCCCACCTAAAAGAGTTCAAGATCTTGTCTGATATCCAGCATGGCTTCCTCAAATCTCATTCGTCTGAAACCCAACTGCTCATCACCCTCGAAGATCTTGCTAGAAACCTTAATCATGGCAAGCAAAGCGATATTATCTTGCTGGACTTTGCTAAAGCTTCAAGTTTTGATACTGTCCCACACCAACGCCTCCACGATATTAGGGAGTTTAAGTAAATCGCTACCGCGACCTCTACTACGACGGCCGGAAGCAAAAAAGCCCCGAAATGACGCAGTGCGCATGCTTGGAAATGACCTTTCGCCGTAGCGCCAAATCCTACGACCTGAAGAGCTGTCTTCTGGCGTAGTCGCTACTACGTGAGTATAAAAGTCGACTCTTCTCCTATATTTTACGATCACTGGTTTTAAAAGCTATCATAGATTGTTTTTCACTTTATCAAGAAAGTATTCGAGGCTTCTGGTTTTTCCAGTGAATACGTTTTCCTTGCGTTTTCTCAATTTGAGATTTCGATCCTCAAGCGAGTGTGTCATGATCATGAGTTCTGCCGCGCCATGGCCGCAGAAAATGCGCCAGTACAAACAAAGGCTAGACGAAAACCGTAAGCACGACTGTTAGCAATAAAGCTAAATGTCACTGAAGGTTGTTTAAACAAGAATAGAATAGAATATCTAAAACGTTGAATTTGTTGATTTGTTGTTAAATGCGGTACACAAGAAGAAACATCTCTAGCAGCTTACTCCGATCTTCATCTGTAGTTTTCTGTTTTGTGTACGAATCGCCCTCTGATGATGTTTACTATCAATATTCTTGTTGGCAAACGAAATTTTTAAATTGGCCGTTTTATTACTTGACCACCATTGAATTCCATTGTTGATATTCATTCCACTGCACTCGCGCTAATCGACTTGCATGATAAGATCTCCACGGCCTTTGACCGAGGTGAATTTTCCGCAGGTATTTTTCTTGACCTGTCAAAAGCCTTTGACACTGTAAATCATATCATCCTTTTTGATAAACTCGAACATTACGGTATTCTAGGCTTAGCGCTGGACTGGATATGAAGTTACTTTTCAAACAGAAAGCAATATGTTGAATATAATGGCCACCGTTCGTTAAGAAATGAAATCTCTTGTGGGGTCCCTCAGGGTTCTATCCTCGGACCTCTATTTTCCTTACTGTACATTAACGACATCAACAATGCTTCTAATCTATTAAATCTGATATTGTTCGCTAACGATACCAATGTATTCATGTCACATAAAGATCTGAACTATCTCTCAGATAAAAACTTGGAGATGGACAAACTGTCAATCTGGTTTAAAGCAAACAAGCTTTCTCTAAATCTTAAAAAGACTAAATTTATGGTCTTTAAACCAAGACAAAAGCGTTCAATTTGTAATATTCAAATAAGTATAGATAATCAAAATATTTTTGAAGTAAAGGAGACAAATTTTCTACGCGTAATTTTGGATTTAAGCCTAAATTGGAAGTCGGAAATATCACACGTTGTAAGTAAAGTTTCGAAGTCAATCGGTATAATATCTAGATGCAGCTTCTTTCTTCCTAAATCGTTTTTACTTATGCTCTACTATTCCTTAATTTATCCTTATTTTTACTACTGCAATATCGTTAGGGCTTCGACCTATAAAACCAATCTCCGCCGCCTTGTTATGCTACAAAAGCGCATTATTAGAATTATTAATAAATCACATTTCGATGCTCATACTGAACCCAGCTTTACTTGCATAAGGTGATCACGCACAGCTTACAATAGGGCAGAGAGTTTCCTTTCCCTGGTCAACTTTCTCCTTTTTGAGACGCCTCGCCCCTTTCTCCCGAACAAAAAATTCTGTATTGAGAACGAAGTTAGAGACCTCGGTGTCCCTTTCTTTTAAAATTTTATCCTGAAGTATCAGTTCGTTAATGCAATCTGTAAAATTTTGACCAGTCTTATAGGCCCTTTGCAGCTTGCTATTCTCGTGGTACAAAACCGCCATGCTGGGACGAAGAAGTCGCACTGGGAAAAGACAAACAAAGGAAATTACCATTTAAAACTATGTATGCCTTTTGTTAGTCTTGCCCCAGTGCGACTTTTGCGTCCCAGCAAGGCGGTTTTATACCACGTAAATGGCAAGCTGCAAAGGGCCTATTAGTCTGGTTTGTCGTCAGATCGATTTAGCTCGCTCCCGTATTCTGCAGTTATGAATTATATGGTGCCTGAAATCAGTATTGCTACTAAACGATATCCTGAGATGTAATTTGTCCGTTTGAGTGATTTTTCCAAGACCTGAAATGAAACTTCTGCCATTCACCTCATTTTCTAGTGCGTGCTTTAAGGTAGAATAAAAACTCTCACATTTACTGAGAGCTCAGAGGTCAAGCTTTCAGTTAATTGCGCTTTAGACACCTTGACCCACTTTTTACATCCCAATTATTGAGCTTAGTGAAACTTAGTTTGCAGTTTTGTTGATTCTAATAGCTTTCATCGGGCTCATCAACCTTCAGCCAAAATCGAGTCTTTTGAAGTCAACAAAAACTTCCATCAATTTTTAAAATTCCAGGGAGGACGTGACACTTTAAAGAAGTTGCTTTGATACACCCTCCCCCCCACCCACCCCTCCCCCCTAATTAAGACATCGCACAACTAAAGCGAAGCTCGACCAATAAGGTGCTGTCGTTAAAATTGGTAGATTTAAAACAAATCATTGATAGGGCATGTACGGGGGTTTCTGACTTACCTCAGCTCATGCTTGTAAAAAATTGGTGACCAGGAATATCCATTTATAGCATGAATTCCAGTGTCAATCGGAGCTGTCCGCCAGATCAGACGATTCTTTGAATCCACCCTCTATTTGGATGTAATTTGAATCAAAACCTCTTTCAGAGGAGTATTCATTCTTTTTTACCTGTCTAATCGTTCAGTTTAGAATAATGGTAATTGGGTGCAATTAGTACAGGTATGCTCGTACTGATTTGTTAGTGGCCTAATGACCGCTTGTCTGTTCTCATTCTGCGTAGGATTAGAATTCTGTGTTGGTAAGTCCCTTGATGACTCTTTCCTTCATGTGATACACGATGAAGTTCAAGTGCTCTCTGGTTCGTTACCTGATTGGCTAGAAAAAACGAATAGCGATATAAGGCAGGTACGTGACATGCTGAATTCATTTAAGTTTGAGTTTGATAAAATTCATGCAATGTTTTGCTTTGGCGAAACCTTGGAAGTCAAAACGCCATTGATTCCGAACGTTTGGGATAAACTTCTTTCAAGGGATTACAGTGATTTTGCGGAGAATTACAAATCGGAAGTGTTTGATGCGCCAGATCAAAACAAGTGGTTTACAGGAAGACAAATGGAGATAGAATCGCTTGAAAGGTGCCTCGCTTTGGAAAACAGCGACCACGACTTTAGAGTGGCGGCTATTTGTGGCCTTGGTGGATGTGGAAAAACGACTTTAGCAGCTCAATTTGCTTGGGAACATAAATCAGAATACGGGGGAGGTGTATTTTGGCTCTCAATGGAGGATGAGGAGAAGTTTGGCAACTGTGTTAATGACCTGGCTTTACGTATAGGACTGAAGGCAGATTTATCAGATTATACACTGTCAAAAATTCTTTCGTTTATATTCCATCAAAAAAAGCGCTGGCTAATGGTACTTGACAACGTCGACCAACCACAACTTTCTGATTACATGGTTAAAGTTTTGTCTGGAAGATGGAAAAGAGAGTCAAATGGCCATATGATAATAACAACAAGACGGGAAAGAAAAGAAATTTGTCAGTGGATAGATCTTGAGCCACATTGTTGTGTAGAAGTCTTCTCTTTTTCTACCCAAGAAGCAAAAAAGGTTTCTTTTAACTCGTGCTGGTAGTAACAATGCTGCAGGCCAGGAGAATGAGTTAAATGAGCTGGTGGTTGAGCTTGGCTGTCTTCCCCTTGGTTTAGAGCAGGCTGGTGCGCATATCCGATCGCTTCAGTGCCCTTTAGGTAAATATCTGGAGCAGTACAAACGTGAACGGTTACAGTTGTTGAGCGAGCATCAAGCAAATCCCTCCTGGGAATACGAGTCTCGAAGTCGTCTTTCAGTCCACACTACATGGCTATTAAACTTTGAGTATGTGAAGACCTCAAAGTATGGAGAAATAGCAACCAGATTTGTACATGCAGCTGCTTTCTTTGATCCGGATGAAATATACGAAGGACTTATTAATGCGGAGCTTCTTTCTGGTGACGTTCTAGATGGAAAAGAAAGGGAACTCCCTCTCACGAATAGCCTCATAGTAGAAGTTTTGACCAAGTTTTCACTTTTCCAGAGAAAGTCTGTTGGATTTATTAGGATACATCGCGTGGTGCAGGAAGTTATTCGTGGAACAATGAAATCTGAAGAATTCACAAAGGCAATGCGCACTTCATTTCAGTTGATAAAGAACGCCGCTTCGGTGAACAGTAAATCGTCGACAGATAAATCTGTTTTCTCCACTATCCGTCACTGGCTGTCATTAAAGAGACATATAGCGTACCATTTGTCTCATTTTGGACATAAACTGGATCTCTCACTGACTAACGAACTGAAGAGATTAGTAGAAGAAGGTGCGGGAGAAATAGTGTTCGCAATTACTCAAACTTTAGACTCTGATTCAAAGCAAACTCCTGCAAATAATCGTAGATTATCTGCGTTGGTCGATGGCAATTACGGCAAGTATCTAGCTGGCCGAAGAGGCCCATACCGTACAGACAGCTACTGAGGGGTTATTTTAACCCATCGTCTTGAAACACTTGTGTAATACCCTGCCCAATGTTGATTGGGGTTTGCAGTCATTTCAGTGCTCGAAAAGACGCTCGGCTCAACATTGGGGAAGGAGAGGGGCACATTTGAATGAGAACAAAGGTGTGAAGAGTGAATGTAAGAAATTTGGAGAAAATTCAAGACAAATGACTCATGTTTCAACGATTATGAAGGAGTGCCCACTACAGATTTGATCAAGTCAGGACAGATTGAACTATAAAGTGGAAATGTTTAAACTATTTTATGACGCAAATAAGGATATCCTACCAGAGTGCCTTTCTTAAAGTATCTCTAGATTATTTTAAAGACTTCCTCTGCCTCTACATCTCGATACAGAGAGTGATTTCGTGTAATTTTTAAAAATTAAATGAATATTTTAAGGCCATAGATTAATACTTTGTTCTTAGGTTAGTATTTAATATTTCATATGTATATACTTCAATTAATGTATTTTAGTTCAGTAGTATACACGACCCCACGAGCTTTTTAGCTTTAACTCAGTCTTTTCGTGTCAAAATAAAGGTTTTATGTTATGTAATGTTATGTCATGCTATTGATAGGGGCATGTATGGGAGATAACGTCTCTCAGCTCATGCTTTCTTATAAGGGTCAACCGTAGTCAACAATGAGTGACCAGGACAGTCCATTCAAAACATGAATTGTAGTATAAATCAAAACTGTCCGCCAGATCAGTCGATTCTTCAAATCCACCCACTTTTTTGGTGCAATTTGAATCAAAACCTCAACTCTGCATTTTTCTTTCAATATATACGATTTTTATAATCCTTTTCATGAATGATTCCTCTTTCTTGGATTCTGTTACTTTATATGTATATTATGTGCATGTCTTGTTTATTCACAATATTACTTATACGTAAAATACTTACATAACCTCTTGTTATATATTTTTCTATATATATGTAGCCCTTAGCTTGTGGAAGCTTTAAGGTTTTGATAATTTTTTGTACACTGAAAGGGCCCAAGGGGAGAAACATTGAGAATTTTCCAGAATGTTTACAGCACGATGTTAACTCATTTCTGGTGTTTAGTGTTGTTATTTCTAATTTACAAATGAATTATTTCTTCTGTGAACATAAACTACATTTCTTGGTCACGTCTGAATAAGACCTAGGTTGTTTCACCTTTCGCCCAGTTGATATCATTAACTGGGCTGCCCTTACGCACGTTATAAAATGAGTAGATTTCTCCGTCAAAAAATGAACACTATCAATGATTAACCCAGTAACCCAGAGGGCGTTGCGTGATCCATAGAGCTTGTTTGTCCATCTTCGCAGAGTCTGTTTAAAAAATTCTTTCTTTGACACGCCTCTTTGGAGGTCTAAATTTCGGATCAGCATAAAAAGGAATTGCCCGTCGAAAACAGGAACTTTGAGAATTTCGCTCACACATTCATTGCCGAGAGGGCAAATAAGCGGCGAAGCATTGAGAATGCAAAGCTTCAATCACCGGGAGCTTCAAGTACCAACTTGAGAGAAATAGAGTTCTAATAAAGGCAAGTTACTTACTAGTACAAGGTTTGGTGAGTTAGCATCCTAGAGCTTACAGTTGTTCTCAATGTGGCCCAGAGTTGTTGCTTTTGTTTGTAACTGTATCATTAAATTTGTGCGTGATCGAGTGTTATGCTTCTCCAAATTTCTGTGTCTCCGCCAATATCAACAAGCACAATTGATGTTAGCATATGCGAGTTTCAATAAACTTTGAAAGTTCCCAGCTCGCTTTAACATGCATCCTTTTTATGTAAACAACCCATATTTTAATGAAAGAAAGGCTGTAAATGTGAGGAGGTAAAGTAAATTATATAAAGTTTATGTAGGGTTTGAAACTATATTAGGATCAATTTTTGAGTACAATAATTATGTGTAGTCTAGGTTGTCGTGAACGGGTCTCCAATAAATAATAAATCTCGATATGATTGTATATAGATTTTCTTTTAATAATAGATTTACGGTCACAGATTTCCTAGGATTGTGTGTCACGTAATGGTCGGCGATAATGTTTTTTTGTTGCCTGTTTACAGCCGCCCCCTCCCCTCAGAAAAAAATCGGAGAAGAGGCGATTTCTTCTGAGAGGAGGGGGCGGCTATACAGTATTATGGCAGCCCAGTTAACGTCACCTTTCGGCGAGTCTAGGTTCTTAATGTTCTATTGATTCAGGGTCCGTATCAACTTATACTTTAAGTTCGATTGCGTCAGTGTTTATAGCGAAAAGAGCATAAATGGTGCCTATACTATGAACTGCCGCTTATAAGCCCTGGGCTTATACATCTTTGCATGGGGTTTTAGGAGGGCTTATAAACAGAGGAGCTTATATCGGAGGGGGTTTATACATCTTCGTAAGGGGTTTTAGGAGGGCTTATAAACAGAGGAGCTTATATCGGAGGGGGTTTATACATCTTCGTAAGGGATTTTAGAAGGGCTTATAAACGGAGAGGCTTATATCCGAGGGGGTTTATACATCTTCGTAAGGAGTTTTAGCCGGGCTTATAAACAGAGGGGCTTATATCCGAGGGTGGCTTATACATCTTCGTAAGGGGTTTTAGAAGGGCTTATAAACGGAGAGGCTTATATCCGAGGGGCTTTATGCATCCTCATAAGGAGTTTTAGAAGGGCTTATAAACGGAGAGGCTTATATCCCAGGGGGGCTTATAACCGAATAGAAAAAGCGCCTCGAAACCAGCCATAGCGGTGTGATCAAAGTACGTTTTGCATGTACCGATTTCAAATAAAGTTTCAAAACATCCTCTAAGATTGAATCCATTCGAATAAATAAAAATATAAGCTAGAGGGATTCTTATATCCGTTATCAGGGGGGCTTATAATCGGAAGTATTTTTTTTGTTAATAGGTAGATGGGCTTATAACTGGGGGCTTATAAGTGGGCGTGCTTATAAGCGGTAGTTTACCGTTTTAAATGATGTGTCGTAAAGTCCGACGTATGTTTCTGTTGAGGTTGGTGTGGTGACTTCAGCCTGGTATAAATTATTTTGAACGTGACAGTTTCCATCCATGGGGCAAGTGTTGGGTTTGTTGCAATATTGCAGCTCTTTCTCTCTTCATCAGTGCACGTGGATTTACTATAAATTCCCTTTTATTGTGGTTGGATATAATGGCTTTAACGTTGCTCATAATCAAAATTTGCCACAGCACCCAACTCTTTGTCAAATAAACAAAAAAAGTATTGTCAGCGTACCTTGCGGTAAGGGTACTTTTTACCCGGCGTAGTCAATCGAACGTTCGGTAATTGAACCCAATCGAACTCCAATCGTTCGATTCACTTCGATTGGGTTCGGCAATGGAACACAATTGAACTCAGCCAAAAACTTGGCCGATCGAACACAATCAAAAATCGAACACTGCATTCAACAATCGAACATAAACCAGTTTCATTTGGTTTTAAACAAGGCGTTGCATTCAAATAATTTATGTATTGGCTTCAATTTCAAACATGAGTTCACAAAGATGTCACAGCGGGAAAACGTGAAATAAACAATTTTGGAAGCGATGGTTAAAGTCTATCACGATTGGTCTTCCGCCGTCGGTGTCGGTGAAAAGTTTCATATTAAAAAGAAAAGGGGAGATCCAGTTCTGAAGTAAATGACGATTGCCGCGGTCAACTTGGACGTTTGCAAAGTGAAATGGTGCATGTGCTTTCATGTTTCCCAATATCAATTAAATTTATCGATTTGGAATCACTTAAACAAACTGCGACGATCATTTCTTCATTTTCAAAAACGATTTTACTTAATAAATTCAGGGTTAATTGAAATATTTTTGTTTTTTAACTACTCCAAACATGAGGACCCGCACACGACTTTCTTTTGCACACCACATGACGCCGGCGTTGTTAAGGACGCTAGGTTTTGAGTGACAAGCAATAAACCTCCTACTGCGAAAAGCAATTAGTTTCCTCACCGTTTGATCCAACCATCAGTGGTCAGTTAGAATGTAGCGCAGTCCCATAGAGTATTGAATGTATTGAAGATCGTAGAACTCAAATAAAATTGGACGGATGCTGTTAGATAAAAGAGTTGGTTCAAAATGTTGATTATGTATAACCCGCAGTCCGTGAAAACACAGCATACTACTCATCGTAAAGGAAAGATAGATGCCAAAGCAAATGGCAATCATTGATCTCCGAGGCTTTGTGTGTGCAGATTCAACCAATTTTTTGGCCTGAGCTTGCTAAACTGCAGTTTCCGCAGTGAATCGCTTCACGCACGCGCTGGTGCGTTGTGCTCGTACTTTTATGGCCTCTCTCTGATGGAATCTTGTACATTCAACGCACTATAGTTAAAAATTTAACCAAAACAATGGAAATAATAATTGACTTTTTCTTTATATGGAAGAAGTTTGACATAATGATTTGAACTCTGTTCGAATAAAGCCGGCATTGCATTCTTGAGATGATGTAAAGGACAGTGTGCGTCTGGGTAGGTTTAGATGACATTAGGAGAAGAAGACGGTCTTCCTATGCCTTGAAAATGTTTCTGAGCCTAACGATATTACGATAAACGTGTAAGTGGTAATATTCATCGGCAGCCTGGTAGTCATTTTGATGTAGAAAACGTTAGATCTTCTAATCCGACTGCATTTGTTTGGTGACTATCATGCATGATCTGTCAATGATGTAAAACGTGTGCAAACGGGCTACATAAATGAAATTTCCGTTATTTAATGACGGATTTGCAGAAATACTATTGTTAACAGTTACTCGGCCTAAATTCCTAAAGATGTCATAGTAGAGGCAGAAAACACAAAGACCAAGCGATCAAATGGATTCGGTCGAATAGTGAAATCGTCATCCCGCCAAACCGTGTCCAAAGCCCGCCAAGAATTACCAAATCTCGCCGCTGCCGTTATTTAACTCGTTATCCAGTCAGGAAAAAGCTATGTATTGCAGGAAAATGAAATCACTTGCGCACAGAAGGAAATTAAGGGTTAATATGTCTGATATGTTTTACCTCGAGTTAGCGAGTGTTTTTGTAATGCCATGGTGTTGTAAACTCCTAAGCGCGATTTTTAAAGCAACAGAAACACTAGGTGGCGCGCCCGTGATTCTGTGAGTTAGACACCACCGTATTATCATATCACTTGCGCACAGACGAACATTAATGGTTTATATGTCTGATATGTTTTAGCTCGAGTAAGCGAGTGTTATTGTAATGCCATGGTGATCTAAACTCCTAAGTGCAATTATAAAAGCAACAGAAACACTAGGGTGGCACGCCGGTGATTCTGTGAGTCAGACACCACGGCGTTATGAAATCACTTGCGCACCAAGTGGAAATTTGAAGGTTAATACGTTTTAGTTCGAGTAAGCGAGTGTTATTGTAATGCCATGGTGTTCTAAACTCCTGAGTGCGATTTTTAAAGCAACAGAAACAGTAAGTGGCACGCCCGTGATTCTGTGAGTTAGACACCACGGAATTATGAAATCACTTGCTCACAGAAGAAAATTAATGGTTAATATGTCTGATATGCTTTTCCTCCCCTCCCGCGTCGCGTGACCGAGCCCGCGCGTTTCTCTGGCGCCTAAAAGTTCCCAAACACCTGCCACGCAGGCTAACAAGCTATGAAAGCTATATGTCTGTCTTAGAGTGTTTTGTAATTAAGAAATGGTAAACGTGCAGCGAGCAACCATGGAGTTATGGATGTACGTGGGAGGTTGCTAAGCACGAAAGAAGGGTAAGAGTCGCCTCGTGCGACTCTAGCTTCTTAAGTGCTTAGCAACCTCCCACGTACATCCATAACTCCATGGTTGCACAGCGGCAACGTTTACCATTTCTTTTATAACATAATCAAAAGAGAAAATTATTTTTTTTCCATTTGCCTTCGGTTGAGTCATCGGTTCTAGTTTATGTATGCTGCCATTTGCCCGCCCTTTTGAGTTTTTCTTTCGCTGAATCCACCGTTCGCCGTCTTCAGGTAAATTGCAAAACGTTTTTGGTTGTTATTCTGAACGGCATCTGTCTACTAGCTCTTAATATTAGGGTAAAAACTTTGAGGGAAAACTATAGCTGCAACTATAAACACCAACTAAAAAGACTCTAAAAAATAAGCTAAAACTAGTAAATAAATGAAACAATTATCAAGCTTATTTATGTGACAATTTTTGAAATAAACGTAAAGTAGAAATGAGAAAATTTGACCGTAATTCCTTTACAATAACAGGTAACACTAATTTTAAAAAGAAATTAACTAGCTTTGTATCGAAATCTGTCTGAGGAAATCCAGCTATGAAAGTCAAAGTTACAGCTGAAATTCGCCGACACACAGCCGGCGCTGAAGCTGTTGTTTTTCGGCCGTTCTCTGATCGACTGTTATGAATGAACTGTGAGGAACAAAATAATACACACAGAAGTTATCTTTTGCAAAATTTATTTGAAAACCCAAATGTTTCTGTACTCAAATGAAATTCGCTTATTCCAATGTAATGTGCCTGTTTAAACTCAACTAAAATTTTTTAATCGACGCGATGAAAACTTCACAACAAACTGCCGTCTCGAATTTGAGCGTGTTTTCTAAAATTTTTGCTTGAATTTAGCATCAGCTTGACCAAAAAGTCAATAACACAATGCTAATTAAAAAATTTACATTTCAAACAGACTTTTTCTTCTATAAAAAAACACACAAAATGTACCTTAAATCTTCGCTCGCTCGATTTTCCTTCAGCCGATTTTAGCCGCGAGGAAAACAGTGATTAATTCATTCAGGGCAAATTTGTCGCTTAGTATTTTCTTCAACTTCCACTTTTCATCTGTGCATTTCATCGGTGTATTTTACCGTCAGGAAAGGAGATTTGTTGAATTTGCCTAAATTTTACCGCGGTAGCTCAGTTTCTTGGCGTGCACTCATGGGCAAATGATAGTGGCTAACTGACCAATCAGAGCGCGCGATTTACTTTTGTTATGTTATAATAGGTGATTTTCTTGTAGGAGACCCTCCGCCAGTTACATTTTCCGGCATTTATTAGTAAAAGATTTGTTTTTTTGTTACAAATAAAACACGCGTAGTAAAATGTCCATTTCCGGCACTTTTAGTACGTCCTGGAAACTGGAAAGCACAGTACGTAGCTGGTTATTCGGAAGAAGGCTTTTCTTTTTCTTTTTTCTTTTTATTTAGAAAATTACTGTTGCGATCCGTTCACTAAGAATCTCTGCTGATGCGGTTACATTTCGAAAACAATATTTTTGTGGTCTCGCGTTCGGCCTTTTGCTTTTAATCATCTGGAGACTTTGGTTTGGTTTTAGTTTGATTATTTCACGTCGTATAGTTAAAAAGAAACGTTTCGGCGTGGCCCACACAATGTAAATAAATTTGAGTAAAGTGGTCGAGTGTTCTGAAGTTGCTCTGTTTGAAAAGACATTTGTAATTTTTACAATAAAATCGATGATGTATTTACGGAGGTTTCGGTTATCTTTAGAGGAGACAAAAGCATATTTTGATTGTGTTAATTGCTCCTGACCTGTAGGAATAAAATGTCATATGAGTTAGCGAGATTGACACAGGATGACGTGCGAGTAATAAGTTCCAGGGATTTCTTATAGTTCCCGATCTTCGGGTCAACACTTCCTTAGTTTGTTTTATATTGCGCAATTGGTCAATTCAGATGACCATCGTACACGTTTCCCAGGGGCACCCAACGAAGATATAGTTCAAAACCACTTAACATAGCATTGTTGAACGTATTTTAGTATTCAAACGGTAAATATAGGCATATTTTTATCCCCTAAAAACTTTTCATCTGTTGGGATTTCCTAGCTGAAAGTCTAGTGATCCGAAAATTATAGGGATAAAAACTTACCTTCTCGAAAATTTCAGCCAGGAAAAGGCTCCCGAAAATTCTTGGTGGCCTTTTTTAGGGTCAAAATCCGTTAAAAATGGGTAATTATACCATTTTGTAGATGTTCGAAAATCATAGGAGAGGCAGGCAAGCAAGAAATTTTACAACAAATGCTCCGAAAATTCTAGGCCCCTGGTTTCCAAGGCTTGTGGGTCTTCATGAGTACACACCACATGGCTTACCTAAATGGTTCTTTTCCAGTACCTCGTTGTTGTTGTGTACTATCTGGCCTTTGTCTGCTAACTATTCCCTTCATATTTTTGTATTTATTCAAAATATTCGAAAATAATCCAAAAATTCCCAAACATTTATTGTACCAATAACTTCAACCCTACTGAGCCTTTTGAGATTTTATGAATCTTAGCTAGATTTGGAAGAAAAAAGGCGAAAGTAAGCGAAAACAAAGGCTTACATATAAAAGGCATGGTTGGTATTGCACGTGCCTTTTTAGGTGCGGGTGCACGTTCTGTTATTGCGTCATGATCACTGTGGGCAGTTAACGACAGCCACTTTAGAGTTTTTGAAACAGTTTTTCGAACATTTGATGGCAGGGAAAAGTGCATTTAACTCACTTGATCAGGCCACGAAATGGATGCGGGAATCTGAAAAGTTTTGTGCCATGAAGAACTGGGCTTTCGAGTTCGTGCTGATTGGAGATGACGTGTCCTTAAATTTTGACCAATGAAAGAAAGTTTTTCATCCTAACCCAATTTAAAAAAAAATAGTATGTTTTTAAAGAGATATAAGCAGTGCAATTCGAAAATGTATGAAGCATTCTTCATTTATAGTCACTGATCGTAAACTAGAGGGAAATCCAAAATGATCGTTTGCGGGTAGCTGATAACGGAAAAAATTTGTAGATATATTTTTTTGTGAATTTTCTACAAACGTGAATGAAGGGTCCCTTTCCTTGAGCCAACAGCGCTCGCGTGTGCTTGTCTGAAACAGCGCTCGCGCTTGCTTTCACAACAAAGAGATTTAGAGTTACGGTTACGGCAAACGGCAAAGAGCAGATTCAACTTGAGAATTTCTCAAAATAGAGAAGAAGCTAATGAAAACAGTCCCAGACAATTCCTATGGATTGTAATAATGTGAAACTGATCATTTTTTGTAGAGCTACGGAACAGTGAAAGACAAGTAAATGGAAAACTTCGTCACGTGGTACAAATTCACGTTTGTCGTTTGCCCGGCGTAAACAGCTAGTCGGGCCACCCCTCAAGTAATTGAAACATCTGATGACTTATATCGAAAAATATATATATATATATATATATATATAGAAGTTTTAAATATACAAGGTCTATTTTAGGCAATAAAAATGATTTATTGGAAGTCGTTTGATTGACAGATTTCCAATTGGGCCGAGGAAAATAACAAATTTATTAACTGGTGACAAATGTAATTATAATAAGTCCTAAGGCGGCCGATGATTTGATAAAAAATGTAATAAAGCTCTCAAATATTGACCGCAAATGTAATAGCTTGTAATAAAAGCCATATTCGAAAACGTAATTAGAAGAGATTTTACCACGATCGTTCAGTGAGCGATTTCCCGAAATCGCTTGTGCATGCGTATACTTCAGGAAACACAAAATCAAGTTTTCCTTTCAACAACTCCGAAAACGCACCGAGATTTAACTTACCTTGGGACACGAAATTTTGCGAGAGTTTATTTTTGCGGATCGGCGATTTTTTTGTGTTTTGTGGGAACTAATTTTTACGATTATAACTGACTGATTTTTCTTCCTGGGATAAATTTTTAGAATTTTCACAAAGTCCCATACAAATTATTGATAATATTTTCGTTTTTTGGTTTTAGTACGGTCCAATGGAAATACAGTAGAACCCCGGTAGCTCGAACTCTGAAGGGAAATGAAAACAGTTCGAGTTAGCGGAGGTTTGAGTTATCGGGGTCGATTGAAAAATTCAGTTCGCCATGTTATTAGAATTGATAGTTACTGATTTCTCAGCACTTCAGTGTATGGTGCGGTGCAAATTTACTTATTTCATCAGAAAAGGTAACATGATCAGGCATTTTTAGATAAAACGTGATCTGTTCGTTTTACTTTTAGTGTTTTTACCTTTTTACAATAAGAAGAGCAAATGGGATGGGATCTGAGTGGAGTTAAAAGAACCAGCATTCGAGTTACTGGGGTAAATTTCAGTGACTTTTTGATCAACGGAAAGGAAATTTAGTTCGAGTTAGCGGGGAATTCGAGCTATCCGAGTTCGAGTTAACCAAGTAAAAATGACTGGGAAGTGGAGTGAAATCCAAGGGAAATTGGACTCAGTTCGAGTTGGCGGGGAGTTAGAGTTATCGGGGTTCTACTGTACATTTTTTCAGACAATACTGTAATTCGGTGTACGTACCCTATGTATAGTAAAACCGGTAAACCAGATTACTCTTCTTTTTCATTCATTCCAATCGTTTAGTTTTTTAACAAAAAAAGAGGTTTTAATTGAACAAACACGATTTCTGAGAATTCTTATTCTTAACAATTCAGAGGCCAACTCACAAGGGCGCCCACTGTTTTGGCAGAAAAGTAAATACAGTAAGGAGAATCAAACCCAGAGGCTTCTTTGACGCCTTTCGCTTTGTCAGCTCATAAATCAAATCATAATAATGTGTTTTTAAGGAATTTCCTCAGTTCTAGATTTGTATAGAGCTTTCTAATGTTGTTATTGCAGTTGTCCCTCTTGCTCCTCTTAATTATTGGGCTCGGCTCGGCTGCAGGTCACTAGCTTTGTTTAAAATACGTGATCTGCTGAAAAAAAAATCGCAGTTGTTTTGTTGCTGCAGCTGTTCTTTTGCAAGAAACTGTGCTGGGCAATGATAACCGTCCCATGTGGACGTAGATAGACAGAACTCCTAGTTTGAATTATCGTGGACCTTTGTTTGAATTAATTAAAGTGCTCAAGTTACATCATAATAAACTATGAAAGAAAGATTTTTGTTTCAGCATGATGACAGCTACAACGGTACCCTGATTCCGTGTAGGATAATACTTGTTGTGTAAACTTGAGGATTGTTCATACGATGTGACTGACACTGTGCATGGTGCAATGGTTATGGGTCTCGTCAGACTTCTTTGTTATATGTGTTTTATCGGTTTTTGGACTTTAAAGTGTACTGAACGTTCAGTAGCATGCATTCCCGCCATTGAACAAACTGACCAATGGAAACATCTTTTAAATTCAATTTGTCACAATTTGCGAACCAAAACTCAAAGATTGGCAACTGTCAGGGATCTCTTAACTTAAACTGTAGCACCGTTACGTTGTTTTCATACTTTTTTTTTATTTTTTTGCATTGGCTGCTTTTATCACACTCTTCTTGTAATTATGATGCCACATACTGTACATAAACAAGCAACTTTATCTTAGTACACAAAAATGATAAACAAAATATGATTGCCAAAATCCTGATCCCTACTGGTAACCCTGTGGTATGACTGACAGATGCAAGTTCAAATTAAGTCGGAAAATCGCTTATGAGTATTGAGAGAAAGTCATTTGAGGTCATTTTTTATTACATTTAAGGGCTTTATTACTTTTCGTACCCCATTTGTAGCTTGAACAGGGCCATTGCACAGATACCGATCGCGAGTAGTGTGGTGCTTACAAGATCGCTCCCCGAGGGACACTGAAAAGGTGAGTTCATATACCAACTGTACAAATAAAACATAGTTCCAATTTAGAAGTTCGTTAACACGATTGTCTTTGCATTAAGTCTCTTAAACGTCGCAGAAAGAAATTTTAATTGCCTCGAAGAAACTTAGTGGAGCAAGTGATTATTAAATTTACACAGTCTTGAATAATAGAACCTTTCTTGCAAGGAACTGAACAAGTAGATTCATCGGCAATATGATATGACAGATTGTCTAAGGTTAATAAAAAAAAATAATAACTCGTGTTGACCTAAAAAATACGAATTAGAAGTCGTTTTGTGAGCTAAGGTATTAAGGTCACCGTTTAGCATTTATTTCAGAATTTCAAGGGAAAGCTATAAATTAAAACAGTTATTCACTTCAGAGAGCTATGTTTTGTAAATAAAATCGTGGCATTTAGTAGTTCAACTTGTAACATGAAGAAAGTACAAAGGACTTAATTCCTGGTTAATGAAACACAATAGATATATAATTGGGTACACGTTTTCGGGCCGTGAAACTTCAGTCCAGTTTAAATTACGATTAGGATTGAAAGAGATCATTGCCCTGAATTGGAAAAGAGAAAATGTTCCAATAGTTTTGTCTTTTTTCGATAGCTTTAACTTCCATTTAGTTCTTGGCTTACTTCCTTTTAAAACCAATCATTTTGTCAAAACAAATGTTTTCTCTGAAGATAAAGTTGCCAAGGAAATGCACAGTTTTAGCCAAATGTGAATTCAATCATCTTTGTGTAATAATTTTGCTGAACTTAAAGCAAATGTCATAAGCACAAGTTTCTCCAGATAAGTTTGTTTTGTTCATGTTCAATTTTATCCAGTTGTGGTAGTGGAGAATGAGAGTCGAACGCAGATCAACAAAGCAAATTGAGTAAACCTTTCAACGATTAACAAACAAATAATTTGTAAAATGAAAGGAACGCAAACGAATACTTTTTCTATGATCTGTGGCCGGTTTAATTAAATTTGATTACGTTATCTGGCTTAGATTGAGATTTACGACAACTTTTAGGTCTGCCGTGTTTATAATTAGTTATTTCAAGAAAATATTAAATATTCAGTGGCGATATGAAAAGTTTTTGTTTGTTCTGCTCTTTATACCTTCTTCACACTCTTCACAGTAAATATTGGACCTCGCTAAGAATTGAACGCGCTTTGATTAAACAATTTTTAAAATGCTTTTGTACTGATCGGCCTTACTTATGGAGTCGATACACGAGTAACCCAGTACGTGGCGCATTCACTGGGAACCAAAAACAAATTTTAGTTTAGATTGAAAGGAAAATTCAGATTTCACATGAAGGGTAGCCGAGTCACCCTATAAAGAATTTCAAGTTCATCTTGAGCTGCGAGTGTAATTCTTTTGCCTTTTATATTCAAACAGAGTGCTCTACATTTTAAGAAGCAAATTTAAAACGCACATTAAATGTTAAATAAATTGATATCATCTTAAAAGGGACGATAACACAAATATTAGTTTAGCGTAAAGATAGAATTAAGAGTTCATAAAACTTTTAAACACACAAAGTATACTGAAAGTAATTAAACGATAACCTCATGAAGACCAAGCGTGAAAATATTATCGCACGCAGGCAGTCAAAGCACTCACAGAATTTGGCACAGCGAATCAACACATTAAATATAATAAATTACAAAATGTAATGGTAACGCAAAATGTAATAAATTTTAACCCAAAAAGTTGAGGGTGTCTGTAAAACCAGGAACAGGCCCAGAACACCCCAGAACACCCCCGGAACACATCTGGAACACCCCCGGGACACCCTCAGGCCCCCCGAACAACCTCTTGACGGGGTGGATCCCCGGAACACCTTTAATTACAAAAATTAGGCCAAAAAATAAAAACAAATAAACAAACAAACAAAAAATCATTAATGAATCAAAAAATATTTTGATTCTTGTCTTGTTTTCTCTGATTTTGATATTTTGTCTTTGATTAAAAAGAAACATATTTTTTGTTTTAGTGTTTAATTTTCGTTTTTCAGCTGATCTTTGATTATCAAATTGGGCAGATATTTAGTGAAAATATTGTAAATGCTTCATGGGCCATCCACTTGGGTCTAATCGAACTCTTTTCTTTTATTTAGTTTTTTTTTTTTCTTGACTTTATGAAGGCTCTTTGAGCTATATTTCAGACGAAAGGCTGGTAAGTATTCTTATAAAAGCCAACGGACTACTTTCTTAAAATCTTCAGAAGTCGTTAAGTTGCGTGAATTCGTCAATCTGACCCAATCTCCGTTTTCCACTTACAGATAAAAGATGCCTATTGATTTATTGGTGATATTTAAGGGGTTTTTTGGTTTTGTTATTTTTTTTTTTTGCATAATTGTTGTTATTAAGGGTGTTGGGAGAAGGGGCGGGGGGGGGGGGGGGGGGTCTGTTCTGGGGTGTTACGAGCGTGTTCCTGATTTTACGGACACCCAAAAGAGAATAACATTTGGCACAAAATGTAATATCGAACACGAAACAATGCATTAATGCAAACGAAATTGTTATTTTTTATTTCAAGAGCCATTATTATGGCTACAACGTCTCTTTTGAGTAATTAAAGTAACTAAGTAATTCAGTTATCGATTTCCATATGATAAAATATGGAATGGACTGGAGTGGTAAAACATGGACTAGAGTGATAAATCATGGAGTGATAAAACATGGAGTAATAAAACATGGAGTGACAAAACATGTAGAGTGAGAAAACATGGAATAATGAAATAAAATACCAACAACTCTCTCTTAAATGACGCCTCTATCAGACGGACACTTCGTGTTCGTTGCTCCCTTTTTCAGTCATATTACTATAAATAATAATAGAAGGACAACGGACACTTTAGGAGCGCTTTTTTAGGGAAAATACTTCAAACAGAAATGTAGGAAATGACCATGGAAATGTCATGATCAGCTCCTACATTTTCGTTTTGAAGTATTTCCACCGAAAGTAAAAAAGCGCTCCTCAAGTGTCCGTAATCCGTCTATTATTATTTACAGTAATATGACTGAAAAAGGCAGGAACGAACACGAAGTGTTCGTCTTTAAGACAGAGTTGACTGTATTTTGTTTTATTGTTCCATGTTTTATCACTCCATGTTTTATTACTCTATGTTTCATTACTCCATGTTTTATCACCCCGTGTTTTATCATTCCATGTTTTACTGCCCCATGTTTAATCACTCCATGTTTTATTACCCCGTGTTTTATCACTCCATGTTTTATTACTCCATGTTTCATTACTCCATGTTTTATAACTCCATGTTTTATCATTCCATGTTTTACTGCCCCATGTTTTATCAGTCCATGTTTCATTACTCCACGTTTTATCACTCCGTGTTTTATCATTCCATGTTTTACTGCCCCATGTTTTATCACTACATGTTTTATTACTCCATGTTTTATCACTCCATGTTTTATCATTCCAAGTTTTTTTACTCCATGTTTATCCCTCCACGTTTTATCACTCTTTGTTTCATTACTCCATGTTTTATCACTCCAGTCCATGTTTTGCCACTCTAGTCCATTCCATGTTTCATCATATGCTATCGTAGCGTAGTAAGCTAGCTTAGTAAGATGCGAAGGTGATGAAATACATGTTTCAAATATTGTTATTTCTTCAGACAAAAGGTGGTTTGGCACACATCCCGTAGCCATGATATTTGTTCTTCAAATTGAGATTCTGATTGTATGTTCAGCATTAGCCACAGCAATTCCATCGGCAGGTGAGTCAGTCAACCTTGCAGCATACTCCAGCTTGATGTCAGAAACAACTAATAAACAACTGATATACAACTAATATGTCATAAAATACTAATATAATAACTACATCATTATCTGTTCCCCTTCTGAAAGGCATTTCAGGGCTAATGAAACTAATAATTTAAATGAAACCGTGATTACAGTAAAATATCCTGACTAAGAACCTGAATTTTTCCAAGTCAGCCTAAACAGGTTCTGATATAAATGGTAGTTAGCACAAGTTTAGCCTATTTAGGTTGTTAAATAGGTTCTTATTTTCTGAACAAAACTGAAATAAATAATAGCTAAGGGTATTAAGTGGTTCAGCATATTCCTCCACGTATAAAATCTGCATACCCGGCCATTACGTTGAGGTGTAAGTGAAATAAAGCAAAGAGGGATTTTAATGTTGACTTACCTTACTTGCCGAAGTGCATGTACAGAATTTTTTCATAGATTTTAGAAATAAAGAACCTGTTTCAAATTTAAGGCTAAACAGGTTCTTATGTATAGAGGGGGCCTAACTGGCAAATTTTAGCCTAACAGGTCCTTGAAATCCAGTTTCTTAGTTGCGGGGTCTTACTGTTGTTAAGACTAGAAGGAGGAGATCTATTTGGCTATTTTACCATCGTGGCCGAAAACAAATCCAGCTATCCAAATTACAAGTACAGAGCTCTAACCGCTCTGCAACGCTACCTCCGGATAAATAAGAAGCAATAATTCAACTTTTTTCTATTCAAAAGTGTGTTAAACAGCAAGGCTAGAAAGAAAGGTGGACGCGACAGGTGAATGTTCACTCTGGGGTGAAATTTAATTTGTCCAAGTTTCCAAGACTAACGACAGTTTGAATACAACCACACTAAGTTAACTAGCTGCCAAATAAATATTTGAGTACGCGTCTCACATGTATTTGAGGGGGACGAACGGCTAAATAAGACAGAAAGTTAAAGATGAACTATCTATAATAGATCTCTTGTGTAGGAGTAAATGCTTAAAAGGAAATCCTTTTTTTGCGCGTGATAAAAACGATAAGCCTCATTAATGACACACGACTTCTCGAGAAGTGTTCCATTTGATCAGTCCATTTGAAAACATGATCACAGAAATATTTTCCCCTATCTGTTAGAATGTATATATTTTATTCTTTATAAAAAGGTTGCATCATTTGTTCCTCACTCAATGATCTTGCTGTGAAATAATCCATAGGGTGCTGCTAGCTGGCTATCTCCGAGTGACTTTAAAATTTATCGCAATTCAAGGCACACAAATGGAATTTCCTAACGAAGAATATCTGATAGCGCAAGCGCAGCTAACATGCGGGTGATTATACCCTTTATAAATAGTAATCTGACATCCTAAAACAAGGTAATCCAATACTGTCATAATATCTTGATCTTAATGATGCTTTAGGTTCCTTTGATTGTGGAAACACACCTTTGGACATCACCATCATGTTTCCGTCTCTTGGACACATTGGACGCAGAGGCGACTTTGACAAAGTGACGACTAGTATTCGCGATCTCGTCGAACAGCTCTCTGCTCTCGAAAATAGATCTCACATCGCACTGGTTCAATTCGCTGAAAACAATGCAATTCGTTTCCCTCTTAGCGATGTAAGCACAAAGGAAAAGAAGAGTAAACTCCTTTCACAGTTGGATAACACTGGCGACGAGCTGGGCTCAAAGGATTTCATCAACAGCGCAATAAACATGGTGTGTACAGATATCTACGGGAACGGTCAACACCGAGACACTGCTCTTGATGTCCTCATTGTCTTCACAAACCGGCAGGTGTCTTCTGATGATCCTGCAGAGACTGATGATGCCCTTGCAATTCTGGAGGTGAGTGTCATAACAGAGCCTTCTTGATTTGTATGAGCCCAGGCAAATGCTCGTTTACAATTTTATCATAAAGTTTCAGTTTACACAGGAAAAGTTTCGCCCAATGTAAGGGAATCTGGAATGCAGAATCTGAGAAAATTTTGCTCGTGGAATCCGGAATCCTGGGCTTTGGAATCCGACATACAGCTCAAGGAATCCGGAATCCCACTAACCACTCGAATCTGGAATCCAAGTTTCACAGACAACGAATCCGAAATACAGTACCTGGAATCCGTAATCCACGGCGTAGAATCCAAAATCCAAGGCTGTCTTGGATTCCCTTTGGGGCGAGTAAAAGTTACCATTACAAAAATAAATGTCAAATTTGTTATCTAACTTAGAATAACTTTAAAAATACATAGTATTAGATATAGTAAAAACTTAACCTAGCAAAGGAAAAGACCAATAATAAAAGATAATGAATAAATAAAAGGAGAAAAGAAATAATTTAAATATATAAAAGGACTTTCTGATACTAATGAAACAAACGTGTTTAACGTTTCAATGAAGGTGGTCTTGTCAAGAAGGAAGCTGTTAAATTTGAATGTACTTAAGGAACAAAGTCTTATTATTATTCTCGTGTGGTTTGACGGCAAAAATGAGAAAAAATAATCTTTAAGTGTTGCATTTTTAAACCTGAGCCTGTACAGCCAAATGAGATCAGATTTACATGTACTAGTAGTTAAGTCTTTTTTGCGTCGCTACTTCTTAGGAGAGAGTATCAGAGAGAATCTAATTAAGACAATGGGAAATGGAAGAATTGTAAAATAATTTATAATTATTAAAAACTTACCTTAAAACCGCCTTCAACGATCGTTATCTGGTCTGCTTCGATTCTCCCTCATGCTTAAAAAATAACTATCTGTATATAAGACGCAGTCCGGGTTAGTATAGGTAATAGCATGATTTGTGGTGATATTTGACATAAATACCACGAGTGATATTTCGAAATTGTTATACCTAATTTCACGAGCCTTTAGGCGAGTGAAATTTGAGACAATTTTAAAATATCACAAGTGGTATTTATGCCAAATATCACGTACAAATCATGCTATTATTTATTAATACTACTACCCACAAATGCAAATACCACTACTCTAAGCCAATCAAATTACAGAAATTTCTCATGTAGTAGTATAAACGATTGAAGAAACTACCTTTCAGAAATACGTACACTTGTAATTGTAGAGTTTTTACACCTGGCAAATGTTTCTTTTTTCCAAGGAAAAAGGAATATATCGTGTTATTATCGGTATTGGGAACGAAATAAGTGAAGGATATCTGCAAAAACTTGCCGGAGGAAGGGAAGGAGCTGTAAAACTTGTCAACTTTGCAGCTTTGTCAGGAAAAGCAAATGACATCCACAATCTAACCTGCAGTAAGTAGTGATGAAGAACTTGTTGAATAATTACCCTACAAGGTCTAGGAAATCATTGATTCAGATAAAAATCCCCCTCCTGACGGAGATAAGATGATTAATTTTCAACAGCGGAGCCCTATTAAAACCTTTTCCCGTTTCTGATTAGCTGTAATTCGACGAATAATTTTGACTAGATTTGGAAGATGTTTGCAATTATTCCGTGAGTGGCGCTAAGGAATGAATATTGGGTTGAGCTTTTTTTACTGAGTATATCGCATAACTCAAGAAAATGGCCAAAAAGTTCGCAACTTCTGTGAAGGCGAAAAAAAGAATCGCAAAAACATCATTCGATGGACATCAACTGGTTTTTGAGAAATCTCTACTAGAAAATCAAATTAGTATATTTTTTGAAACACATTTGAATTTTTTTCCCTGCGAAATGACGCCTGAGGAACAAGTGGAGAAATTCTATACTGATGATGCGTTACTACCCATTGTTGACATGTCATTTGAACACGCAGTAGACGGCGCGAGTGGTCGTCTTTTTTTCCCCAGCGGCGACGAGCGAAAAATGAAAATTATGCAACTTTGACTCGCAAGAAAAAATTATGAGAATGCTTGCGGTCTTCACACGAAAGTGGTGTTATTTACAGCTAATTATACGTGAGAATTCTTAGTGTGCTAAGGCTAACTGATTTATCTTTGCCAACAGCTAGTCCGCACGAACCCTTCTACGTTTGCCTCTAGGTTCTGCCCGGTACAGTCAGTAAACTAACATTTTTCAAACTTTTTCCGCAGATATGCTAAACTGTGAAGACCCTCCGTTGGACATATGCCTTGTTATTGATCAAACTCAAAGTGTCGGCAAACACGATTATGGAGTAATGATGAACGCCCTCGCGGAAAAATTCTTACCCTTGTTCACCATCAGTGAAGAGGCGACCCATTTCTCCGTTGTCACATTCGCTAATCAGGCAACCATACGAATACCTTTTAATCACACAGCGTCTTCAAGTCTTCAGCAATTGGCAGATCTAATCAGCGATATGTCAAATGATGAGCTTGGCCGTCCAACAAGGACAGACAGGGCAATAGAAGCTGCTAATGAAGCCTTCGAAGAAGCAAACGGAGATCGTCGTCATGCTGCAGACGCACTGGTTTTGTTAACTGACGGAAAAACGCACGTTAATTCAAAAAATTTCATCGGGGATCAAGGAGTTTTAAACCCAATCATAGTAAGTATCTTTTATTCATTTAACAGTTATTGAAATGTATTAAAGAATTATTTAGACCGAGGAAGATGTTATCGTCCAAGGTGGATAAAAGCCTCTGAGATCTGCATAATTCTTCATGAGTACGAAAGCCTAATTCAATGATTGTTCGGCTATTCATTCAAAATTAAAGTTCTTAACAATCTTACCTTCTCTAAGACTCTCTTGGAAACAGTTGCCTGTTTTTCGGAGCGGTTCCAGGATTTAAACAGATCTCAGCTTTTTCTGGCAGATACTTCTCATAAAGTAGATGACCTCAATCAAGCAAGCGTATTCGTGCAATTATTCCGTTGAGTTTCAGTCAGAAATTCGGCTATTTCGTCTTCGGATAGCAGAGAACTCTTTCGCTAGTTTTTGAGTTTGAGTTTACTAATAAGGAGGTTGTTATTTTATATTGGGGCAATATGCCATTTTGTCGGTGGTACATTACCTATATCTTCCAAAAGTGGTGAGCGCGGGTGGATATGAAGAATTCAGCAGGTGCAAACAGACGCAACAACTCCCAACGTTATTGGCCCAACAATGTTACGAGTTGTTGCGTCCGTGTTGGCAGTGGTGTGCAAACAGATGCAACAACTCCCAACAATTTTGGGACCTGCAGTGCATCGTGGAAAGGACACAACCCATAAGACTTTAGAGCGAACCATGTGCAATCTGTGACCAGCTCCCAACATCAGTGGCTTCATAGCTCAGTTAGTTAGAGCTTCGCACCGGTATCGCGAGGTGACGGGTTCAAATACCGATGAAGTCGGGAAATTTTTTTCAGGCTTCTTACGCAATTGCAATTGCATAAATTGTGTTCACAATTCTGAGGATCATTCTTCACTTGATTTCATGATTTATTTCATATACATGCATCTACCACAATGTTTCGTCTGTTTGCAAGGCCTCTCTCTTGTTCTTGACCACAGATTTGTTCATAGAATGTTATTACGTATTTCTATATTTATATATCTGTTGTAAATGGAAAGAGAGAGAGACAGAGACGCCTTAAGGATAAACATTTAACTTAGTGTTTTCGCACTATTCTCCTCGTGGCTTTGTCACTCACTCGCGATCCCCAACGAAACCACCAGCTCTGACGCAGGCTAATGAAAGCTAAAGACTCATGTTCTCAAAACGTAATCCTTACATCGGTCCACGGCGTCAAATTTTATAGGAGAAAAATGTTCATCGTGTGGTTGTTGGCATTGGTAGTAAAGCTAAACAGTACCGGTATCAACTGGAAGAGATTGCTGGCAACACTGATAATGTGATCGATGTACAGTCCTTTCAACAACTCTCAAAATCGCTTCGAAGACTCCGAGAAGTCACCTGCAGTGAGTATCATCATGTTTCAGTTTTTCTTAATCTTCGGCCAAACGGGCAACAAGAATGTGCACCTTGTTTGCAACATTGCTGCAGAACGAGTAGAATAGCGATGTAACGCGTTTTACCACCCACGTTCAAACCTGTTAACAACCTGATGATTTGTTGCAAGAAAGGTTTGGTGTGGATGGCAAAACTCGCAACATCCCTATTCAACTCGTTTTGCAGTAATGTTGCAAGACAACGGTTGCAGGTTTTTTATTGCCCGGTTTTCCGTACCTTTAAGTTAATTTACATTGTATGTCGCATGTGACTTTTCTTATCTATATCGCAGTTTTATAGATGCCTATTAACAATTTTTATGCGCGCTCATTAGTTGCAAAATGTTGACATGGCGGAAAAGACAATGGAAATAACGTGATGAATGTGCATTTTCTGCATATAACAATACACATTCACTTTCTGTGATCCATTATTGTTTATTTTATAGACGCCTGTAAAGGCAGACGCCAAAGTTATAAAATATATATAGTAGCCTAATTTTCCGAGGGCTTCTTAAAAATAACGACCGGGTGCGAAGCGTGAGGTTATTAGTTCTGCATTGTTTTAGAACTAGCCAATTAGAGGAGCAGGATCATTATTCTGCGGTGCCACCCCAGTGACCTGCTCTTTCATTTATTGAAAATAATAACCTGAGTATTGAAAAGGTGCATTATTATCTTATTCACGATACCCGCCATCTTTGCACGCGCTCTAGGATCGATGGGATAAAAGCTATGTCACGTGGTGTTTCATGGGGCAAACAAGTGATAAAATTTCCCAATACGAGTAATCGCGGTCGAATTTATTTATTCTATCAAAACGTGACGACGATTTCATAGTCATGCAAAATGTACATATCGAGTTTTTGCAAGATTTACGTCATTACTGTTTGCTATAATTACTACTACGGTCGCTACTGCATACAAAAAAATAACAATTATCACTTCCACCCATATTTTGACATTATCGTCTTTAAGATGAAAAGGTCTTCATTTCCTGTTGTGTAGAATAAACAAACTCAACCTGGATTATTTCCATTGGCATTTTTTTACTTGTTTTCGCCATTATCTGTTCCATTCACGCAAATTTATAATCAATGGATTGAAACTGGTATAGTTCCAAATATATTAAAACTTTCACAGGTTACTCCAGTCTCTACTGAGCAGGCCGTCTTAGAAATTACTGACTCACGTAAGAAGGCTATGGATAAAAAATTGGTCACCTGCGATATTTTTCTTGACTTTTCAAAGGCATTTGACACAATTAACCATGATATTCTGTTATCGAAACTCTATAGGTATGGTATACGTGGAAATCCTCTCAGATGGTTTTTAAAATACTTATACAATCGTAATCAAGTTTTCAAAATTGGTGACACTATATCAAGCAGTCAGACCATTATCTGTGGTATACCTAAAGGGTCAACTTTGGGTCCATTGTTATTTCTGCTTTCTATTAACGATTTGCCAAACTGTTCAAGCAAATTATCCTTCCGAATCTTTGCTGATGACACTAACATATTTATAAAAGTAATAATCTGCATAACCTTGAGTCAGTCATGAATGAAGTATTTAAGTCAGTGGTTAAGTACTGTGCCATTAACAAATTATCTATAAACTTTTTAAAGACAAATTACATCCTAGTCTCATCCTCAAGTTTAAGTGGAAGTATAAATGTATATATCATCAAGATCAAAAGCTAAATAAAGTACCTGGGTGTGTATAGATCAACACTTACACTGGGGACCTCAAATCTGCATACAATGAAACAACTGTATTACTCTTTCATCTATCCCTATTTAACCTAGGGAAGTGCTTGTAAAACTAGGCTGAATAGGATCAGGACTAAGCAAAATAAGTGCATTCGCTCAATTTTTTTTGCACACAGTAGAAAGAATGTTAAGTCTTACTACAATTTATTGGATATCCTCAAATTTGATAACATTTTCAAACACAAAGTAGCACTCTTTGCACATAAAATCATTAAAGATCCAACAGGCATCCCAACAATATTTTCTGGAACTCTACCTCTAGCTTCCTACTGCCATAGTCATTATACTGTTTTTTCTAATCTTAACTTCCATAGTCCACAAATAAATAATAACTATGGAGCTTCCACTTTTTCTTTCATTGCATCGAAAATATGGGAGACTATTCCACTGGAGCTTAAAAAAACTAAGTTACTACCGCTTCTCTAAACACTTCAAGTTATATCTGCTTCATTCGCAATGTGTTTCGTAGAATATATTGATTTAGTAAAATCCACTTAGTGGTCTATTATCAATGCTGCCTTCTGATTTGTTGAGCTACTACTAGGCTATATGTTATAGCTCACTAGTAGCGAAAAGCACCGGATTTTGGGCGGCAAAAAAGGATTAAAGTCTAGCTTTAGCTAGCTAAAGTTGTTTTGTCTCGATATTTTTGACCCACTAGTTGAATTTTACTAAAACAATTATTCCTCTCGGCCTCATGGACTCAGAGTCAATAGCCCATTCGGCCGTCGGCCTCATGGGCTATTGACTCAGAGCCCATTCAGCTTCGAGGAAAAATTGGTAATTAGTTTACTTTAGTTTAACCACTTTTAGCCATGTTTTGTTGTTGCTTTTTGTTGTTGTTGTTGTTGTTGTTTTGCTTATTGTTTTCTTTTTGTTTTTTGTTTAATACCCGTCAATATTGTTACTTTAGAACCTTTTCTCTTTGTATAATTATTTTTCACTGCGCTTTTTGTCTATGCCAGCTAGCTTAACGTGGGAGTGACCAACCCGGAAGCATCAGCTACTTTGGTCACTGCGCACATCTTAATTCCTTGATTTCTTGTTATCTTTATTTCTGACATTGTTCCGTAAGGCATTTATTCAAATTCCAATACCAATGTAATCAATATGTTAATTGTGCAAAAACAATAAAATCTGAAATCTGAAATCTACCCCCTGAAAAACCACGTGACATCGCATTTATCCCATCAGTCCTTAAGCGCCTGCAAAGATGGCGGGTATCGAGAATAAGGTCCATTCAGGTAAAGCAAGTCTTGCTCTTTTGCAATGAACTTCAAAGGTTTGGATGGAGGATATTCTCCTTGGAGTTCATGGACGAAGTGTTCTGCATCTTGTGATGGAGGAATTCGCTGGCGCAACAGAACCTGTACTCACCCTGCCCCAAAGCATAGGGGAAAAAATTGCACCACAATTGGACCGAGTGAGGAGTCAGGAATGTGCAATACAATGAAATGTGGTAAGTGCAAAGTAAGATAATGCAAACTTGGAACGGAGAAAAAGTAACGGTTGGAATTTGTACGTTTTAAAGAAAATGTTCATGTGGGTTAAGATCACAGCTAGTATTAGAATCGTAAAGAAAGCTACAACCCTGGTCAAAACGTCTTGGGACACTTGAGGAAATTAGGCACAAAGACGCACTTTGTAAAATTAACTCATATTCTACCTCTTAAAACAGCTTCGGGATGATGTTATAAGGGGCTATTTCTGCTGTCCCCCTCTCCCCCAAGCAGTGTTGATTGTGTTGAATTAAAACTTGAATGCATTACGTTAACATTGTGCCGAGGGGGAAGAGGGGAGGGAAGATGCCTCAATTTGACGAGCTATTGCGTTAGTTTCCCAAGAGTTTTGACCAGGGTTGTAGTTGAACTACTGTTGTCTTCCCTCTTCTCACTGTGACCCCAAAGTGCCTTTGAATAATCTTCGAATTGTATAAAAGTATTTCTAGATGGAGCGTACAACCTAAAAACGCAGCAGTTCTCTGATACCCAATATGTATTGCTCTCCGTTCCTCTTTTGACCTTTTTTCGAATTGTTTAAAAGTATTAAGATGACGCGTATTGCTACTAGAAATACAAAGATTCCCTGATTCAAAATCTTTATTGCCCCGTGTTCTCTTTTCCATGAAAAAACCTTGTTGGGAAACTTAATAAAACGAGGCTTTTTTGTGCATTTGAAAGGTCATGACGGGAACTTTACAGAATGGACAGAATGGTCGAATTGTAGCAAAGATTGCGATGGTGTGCAAAACAGGTATCGTTTTTGCACACACCCACCTCCTGAGGGACTTGGTAAGAACTGCACAGGAGACGCAAATGAAACCAGACCCTGTGGCGAACAATGCAAAGGTAATAATAGAGCGGTTTTCATTTGAGTGTCGAAAAGTAATTGGTTTTGCACTTTCTACACGATGCGATTGGCTTAAAAGATTCGCGCCACCTTTTCATCCAATCAGAAGTAAAACCAAAGCCAATTGTGACGCGCTCGCATGCATTTTCCCGCGCTTTGCGTCAGCCACATGTAATTACTTCGAGTTTTGATTGGTTCAATGTA
>OZ037992.1:39074886-39132386 GCA_964035705.1 Porites rus
GGCGAAAAAGCCCCCCAAATTCTGAATCCTGCAGCCTGAATCATAAATCAACGCAATGCATGGAGTATCATTCTCAGTGTTATCTGCCATGCGGGTCACTGACATGACGTCATCAACGCAGCGCTATATGGGCCTCTTTCACTATCGCACAATGTAAGGGAATCCAAGACAGTCTTGGATTCTGGGTTCCAGTCCATGGATTCCGGATTCTCTGTCAGTGAACTTGGATTCCGGATTTCAATCTTTGTCGGATTCTGGATTCCCTGAGCTGTATTCCGGATTCCACAAGAAAAAAATTTTGGGGATTCCGGAAATGGGGCGACTCTTAGCTTAATTCTTTGACAAAATGCTAATAACGTAGCAGCCTAGTTCTTAAACAGAGTGCTAATAACGTACCTTCTTCTTTTTATCCATAGACCAAAAACAAAGCTCAGGTGGTATTCGTCGGTTATGGGAAACGAGTTAATTTCACGCTGCTTGAGAATCTTGCTGGACCAGAAAAGGTGGTCAGGCTTAATGAACTGCGAGACTATACAAACAACGGAACAATAATGGACCTCGTGGAAAAAATTTGTGGTAATGAAGCATTATCTTTGATATTTGTAAAACAGACATGACCCAGACTTCTTCTTTTCGCAAAGAAGGTTGTGGGCTGACCTACTATAATGAATTCTGCACAATGAAAATTATACATACTTGTACTTTGGGTGGTTTCTTGGGAAATAGCAAGGCAGGTGGAGTGGTCCAGTCATGCGCGACATCATCAAACTTGATATGACATTACATCATATCACAGTATATCACTTCACATCACATCCCATCTCATTACCTCACACCACATCACATCACATTGCATCACAGCGTATCAAATGACATCACATCACAACATATTGCAGCACATCACATCATGTCATCACCTCACATTACATCAAATCACGTCAAATCATATCACAGCACATCATGACGCATCATATCGCATTTTAGAATCAAATGACGCTAACCCCCAAAAGCATATAGGTTTCTACTGCACTAAAGAACATGCACAACACATTTCAGGTCCCACCCCAGAAACTTCCCTCAGATTTCGTGTTTCTTGCTTTGTTTTTCGAAATAGGAGGAAAGAAAAGAAATTGTCATTGATCGTTTACGCCGTAGAACGTATTCAGGAACTCGACAACACTGTAGATAGGACTTGAAGAAAAAAATTGTGCTTCTTCTTATTATAATGTTAAACAGAGATTGATGGCCTTTACACCTCCTGGAGTGAGTGGTCGGTCTGCAGTGATACGTGTGGCAATGGTGTTCAGATTCGAAGCAGAAGCTGCACTGCTCCACCCCCACAAGAAGGAGGAAAAGATTGCGTTGGACCGCCTGATGAGGTCAGGGAGTGCAACATGGGAGCATGCGCAAATGACTTAATTAGCAGTGATGAGGTAACTACCACTCCAATTTCTCCTTCAGCACGCTCAGCGACACTAAATAACTCTGCTTTTGCGTGTTTTTTGACGGCCCAATTTAGGAAAAAGATTTATTGTAAGTGAGAAGGAAGTGGGGTGTACCTGGGAGCACCCTCTGCAAAGAGATCCTATGACGAAATAAACGGTCTTGGTCACGTGTTATGACTTTTAGAGCACAATATAATAAAACAGTTCGTTGAAGGAGCCTCTATTATTTAGACATCAATTTATGAAGTACATTACGCACAACGCTATATAAGGGACCAGTAATTGAATTCACAACTTGGTGTCCTTATTGTCATTTCATATTGTTCCGCTAAACGGGTTTGCAAACTTGAACGATGGGAAAATTTGAAAGCGGAGCACACATCAAAATTGAGGTGAATAGGCGTGTGCTTATTAGTCATCACATGACTAACGTTGTCAAACTTATCACAAACGGAATGCACTTCGTTTCATCATCAACGATCGTCGCGACTTCGATTTCGTCGGGAATACCCGTACAGAGTTTCCTACGATATCTTAGAAAAACAAGATTAAAAATACGCACTAGAGTTATGGGCTTATAGGGTCACCCGCCGTATAAAATGTTGCCAGAGGTTAAGAACACCAGATACCGGTTTGGAAGAAAGTCAGCCGTGAAACCTAAAGTAAACACGAAGCGTTTTATGAATTCTTTTGTAAACCGTCTAACCTTTAAATACGACTTAGCTCCTCAATTTCTTTAATTTTTTATTGTTATTCCAAGTACTGTAGCGTGCTTTTTGCATTCATAATTTTGTAACATAGGATATGTGTGTTGATCTTATGAAATAAAGACTGATTGTTATTATTATTAATTTAAACATTACTATTATTACTATTATTATTATTATTAGAAACTACACATGACGTATTTCTACTTCCTCTAACTTGATTACTTCGTTGAAGTCATTGCTTTGAAATAATTGCCTTTTTAGGGTATAGCGGAATAAAGCTCAGGATAAAGCTACACCGAAAAACACTGATGATTCCATGGGAAAACATTGGGGATTTTTATATCGTAAGGGTGCAATGGTGAATGGGACTTGAAGGGGTTTTAGGGATTATTGGATGTCATGGCTACTATTTTCATATGACGAAACAACTCGAACGTTTTTTTTTTTTTTGTGATCTGATCATCTTAAGGGTCTGTTAAAGCAGTGTAAAAGGTCTTCTGATTTAGTTTGCATGTTTAAACGCACTTGTATTTTTTACTCATATGTGTCTTTTTCGCTGCCATCTTCGTTAAGGTTGCTTGATTTCACTCCTAACAGAATGCTTTGTTTCAGTATTAATTATGTTCGCAGCCGCTCGGGCCGGAGTCACGTAATCCATGGAGGAGAGCATTCCGTGACTTCTGCCCGAGCGGCTGCGAAGGAGACTTGTACCGTTTACACAGAGGTATCTACATTAGGATCGGGGCTATAGAAAACGTCTTCAGTTGGTATGGTAGTTGAGTTTACTTTGACCTGAAAAAAATGTAATTTATTGTACAGGAAAAGAGCAAACTTATGCTTTATGAATTCATTTGTATCAGAAAGTAAGGAAAGTTAATTTTATCATCAAGGCAGAGGAGAAGATCAAGTCTCCAGCTTTTAAATTCACACGCATTCTTCGATTTGTTTTGTTCGTAAATAGAAGTTTCGTTGTGTCATACAAGACCTCAAAACTAAATAAATCAATAAAAATAACAACAATAACGGCAATTGTACCTTTTTCAACAACTCCTCAGAGACGCTAATTCATCTTTTCTGGTCATGCCATGTTGCATCATCTTTTGGAAAAACGTGACTGATTGGCTACAAAACACTCCTCCGATAGGCGGTAAATACAACTTAATGAATATCACTGCACTGAGCTTGAGGCTGGAAACTCATTCTTCAGGATACTCACTTCAATTAAGCTACTGTCTACTGCTAACACGGTTTCATATTTGGCAAGCCAAAATGGATGAAACATCGCCTAATTTTGAGAAAAGCAGGGGACTCCCAAAAATGGAATTTCTTGCCGATAGCTCTCAATATAGCTCTTGATATGAATTGTTCTCTTTCCCCTGACGGACGGATAAATACTAAAAAATTTTTTGAAAAAATCGTACTGTTTATCTTTATTCAACTGAACAAGATTTAAGTGTTAATATACAATCAAAGTTCGTTCTTTGCTCCCGCATTGCGTACATGAGTGGTTGAACAGTGCTTTTTGCTTACTGTTGTTGTATTCTTGTTGTATTTTATCAATAAATTAATAAAATAATAATAATAAAAAATAACAATTTGAGGGACTGAGATTTGATGTGTTTGATTTTTGTAATCCCCGCCGTTCCTTTAAACTGTAGCTTCCAAGACTAATTCAGGCTTACAAGCTAACTACTGCTTACCAGCCGTTTGTTGTGGGTGTCAAGAAAGCAAAGAAGCACGGGTTTTGACACAACTTTAATCCGCTCGAAAAGGCTCATATACATCGATTTACAACGGAATGTACAGCCCGAGACTGCTAAAACTTACAAGATACAAGAGTCACGTGACATTAAAATCTACATACTAGGGTAGGGTAGGGAAATTGTCCTTAGTTTCACTCTTACAGTTTTCTTTACGACTCGAGTGTAATCGAGTCCCATAATCTTTAACAGTGTGTAACATTTGTATAGAGAGGGAGGTTGTCCTCTTCCCCTGAAAAACCTTTGTGAGAAAGGCATCTAGCGAACAGAATAGTGAATGTACAATCTGGACCCGCATTATTTGCTTTAAATTACTCCCGTTTTCGTGGCCACTACAACATCAAGGGCTAAGCGATGAATCATTTTATTTTGAATGTAATTACATAGCGCCAATACTTAATTTCATTATTTAAAAGTTACTTGAAAAAAGCGTTTTAAATTAATGTTTAGTCCAAATCGCAGTAGATCGGAGTGGAACCCTTGTTAATGTCTTCTCATTTTGGTACAACTGGCGATCACTGTTTCCAACAACAATGTGTCCAATAAAGTTAACGAGTTCTCTACCGAGGATGTATAATTAACACACATGGGGTGCTATTTGTTAATGCCTTCATGACACTCTATGCAACCTGTTTACCCTTTTTTGTTTACTAAAAGATCACCATATGAAAACAACCCTAATTCAGTAAAGCGGTAACCTGCGAATACAGCCGTCTCTTCTCGTTCCTCGACGCTAGAGACGTTTCGCAGGAGAGACGTCTGTATTCGCATGCTAGTCAGTAAACCTACCGAAGGTGAAGCTGAAGTTTGGCAGGCAAAGCTTTTTTCTTACTTAGTGCAAATATGGTGCAAAAAAGTGCAAACTAAGGTTAAATCAAGGGCAAAGATGGTAAATACCGCATTTGACCACGAATTTACAACCCCTTATAAACCGGTATGCAAATGCCGTATTTACCATCTTTGCTTTTAATTTTCTCCTAGTTTGCACTTTGTTGCACCATATTTGCCATGAGGAAATTTATGTAAACTTAAATTTGCGTGCAGTGTTGAGTACTTGTATGTCCAACATTGCTTTAATTCATTTGACGTAAAGAATAACTGCCAGGAAAGTTTGAGCTTTTCTTTCAGGAGAACCCGACCAAGGTTTGAGTGTGGAAAATCCCACGCTTTCATTAACCTGTTGACAAAAATTATTTCCGGTCCTTAAAATCTCATTCCGTATCATCCCGGATATCCTCAAGCGGTGCCGCCAAATAGCAGCGTCTTCAACATCCGGTTATGATTTCCTAAAATGTAACTTGCAAACGTCTGTAAATTTTCGCAACTTTGCGAAGCTATATCTTTGCTCGCTTAAGACGTATGAATAACTTTTAAAATTCAGGTAACCTCATTAATTTAAAGGCGCTCTTTCCAGCACAGTCGATGGATTTTCCCAACTTGTTCATGTAAAAAGTTGAAAAAACCTTGAAAGGGTCTGTTCTACCCGAGGCATAAGTTTATCACCCTATGGTAACTGCTATGTGTTGTACCCTCTCTGGATAAAGTCTAAAGTACAACTGATTTGGTAAACTTTATCTTATCCCAGGGCTTTATTTTTTTTAATTCGTTCACTCCTCCTAAAGGCCTTTAGGCCATATAAAACTTAACTCAGTTTAATTGTTATGAATCTGCGGAAAAGTTGAGTACTAATCAAAGTTGACGACAAACGCAGACTACTTAGTCAGAAACACATCAATTAACTGAATAACAAGCATAACCGTAAGATCATTTACACTGAATACTGAATAAGCTGACGAGTACAGAAACATTCTATTTAAATGCACCTCAGTTACTAACAGAAGCATTTCACAGGAGGAGCTCGAGAGTCGCCAGCAAGGTTAGTTACTTCCACGTTTGCTTCAGATAGATACCAAAATTTCTTGATTGTTACTTAATATTAGGGGGAAAGCTTTTTACTTTTCTACTTGTTCGCTTCTCGAAAGCCCGTTTGGCCATTACGGACAGAATGAGAGTAAACCAGTTTAATGGTTATAAATCTGCCACAAAGTTAAGTACTAATCAGAGTTGACGACAGACGACGTCTACCTAGACAGAAACACATCTGTATTCAGTCATTTCACAGAACCAGTGATTCATATACATGTAAATGGAATAATCTTTAAATCGTTTATACTGAATTCTGACGAGTAGAGAAACGTTCTTCTTTACATGAATACCTCGGTTCCTATATTAGAAGCACTTCACGAGAGAAGAGTCACCAGCGAGGTTAACTCACTTCCTTTGCTTGAGATATGATAGATAACAAAATTGCACAAGTGCTACGTACTTAATTTTAAGGGAAAGTCAAAGGAAAGGAGAATTTATGCGATTACAGCAGCTTCGAGCTGAGAATTCATCTCTTTGTTTTAACAAAGCAAGGGGGCTAGGGTTTCAGCTGTTTCACTTCCTTTCTCTCCCTTTAGCCCTTTTAGTCTCTCCAGTATATCTGAGACATCTTTCTTATTTACTGACTTCCTGTTTTAAATTTCGCAAGACTTTGTTTAAGAAAGTTCCGCTATTTCAAACTGATTATCGTAAACTAAATACCATAACATCCTCGGTCGAAGAATTGTAAATTTGATACCGTGCTGCTCTTTTTTGGACCAATTCGAAAGAAATTCACACAATCCATTGATAAGCGCATTTTATACCTTCTCCCAATCTTTTGGTGTATGTAAGAAAACGGTGTTTTCAACCCTTGGCTTATAAGGATTGAGTGTAATAAGTTCGGTTTAATGTGGAGCGATGCAGCTTAAGCATTTCTGAGCCTATTTCGAACCCATTTAGCTGTCAGTTTAGGTAAGAAACTTATTCAGGAAGGATAGATCTTTGCACAGATACCTCGTTTTGGCTCATTAATCCTGTCAGCGTTACACACACAAAAAAACTACTTCCATACTGAGAAAAAAAACCACTACCAATTTCGCTCTTCATTCAATACAGTTTCCAGATACAGTTTCCCCCAGCCTGCGAATACAACCGTTTCTCAAGGAAGTTAGGAGAAACGGCTGTATTCGCAGGCTAAGTTTCCACCTTTTCTGGAAAGCTAGTCAGCGACAGTTCCGTGAGAAGGAAAGATGATAAAGTGGGTAACAAAAATTTGATGTAGAAAAAAAGGAAATGGAAAGAAAGAGAGCAAGAAAGAAAGATTAAATAGATTCGCGACAAAAAACATCATCTTATTGGAATCCGCCAGCGGCAAAAATGAGGCCTTAATTCATATCCAATCCAATTAACAGAAAACTTCTCATTAGGATTTCAAGGTTGGTCGAGAAACTTAAAAGTCAACTCCCGATAACTCGAACCAACTAGGGAAACTGAAAGAAGTTCGAGTTTGCAGTTCAAAGCAAATAACCGTAAATAACGAAATAATCAAATGGGTGGGGAGAGAATGCAAGTATCATTTAGTCATTTTAAGGGCAGCAAGAGTTAAATTAGTATTTTGAAAAAGGAATTGAAGCAACAAAGCTTAAATGATATTCAGGGCCAGACAATTGCTGTGTACTTGAACTGGATCCTGTCAAAGAAGTACAGGCAAATAATACACGGTATCGGACCGCAGAACATCGTCTTATTTTTTCGACTTGTCACGCTCTTGAAAATTAGTGCGAGTTTTCTGGGTAAAATTATATAGAAATTACCTGAAGGGAAACAAAAATTACGTCGAGTAAGCGGGAGGTTCGAGTTATCGACTTTGCGAGCTACTGAGGGTAAAATTATAGCAAATGTATGAAGGAAATCCAGAGAAAATCGATTTTGGTTCCATTTAGCGAGAAGGTTCTAGATATCCGTTGTCTTCTGTATATAGGAAACAACAAGATGATTTTAGATTTTCACATAGTAATTAACGTGAGTAGATGCACTGGTGGTACGTTATTGTAGCTTACAGCACATTATAATAGCTTTTTTTTCATTAATTAGCACAGAACCATTCGCGATATCTGTCTCAAGTGGACAATGACTAATTCAGGTGAATAGAAAGAGTGTCCAGTGTTATTTATGCGATCAAAACTAATCCTACTTCAAAACAACCTCCGAGCTGTAACAGCAGAACATTTGTATTTTACATTCATTATTGAAAGTTTGTAGTATTTTTTAGCACTGGCAATATCCTAAGTTGATCTCTCGAAAATGAATCGCATGTTTTAACCATAAGAAACATTTCCAGGGAGATGGTAAACTGAGAAAAGGTTTTACACCACTAAGCCATAGGGTTTTTCCCCTTTATAATTTCTATTAATTATAATTTCTATAGCGCTTATTTCCTATGATTAATTGGCCCTTTACGACCTTTACAGTGAAATGAGTTAGTAAAAATATGATCCTAAAATTACAATTTTGAATAAAACTATAGAATTCTTAGAATTGGTTATAGAACTATATTAGAAGAATTACAATCTTAAAGGGTACAGTAAAAACCCGCAACTAAGAACCTACATTTTTAGGAGTTAGCCTAAATAGGTTCTTATATAAATGGTAGTTAACAGAATTTTAGGCTATTTAGGTTCTTAAAATGGGTTCTTAATCCTGGAGAAAAAATGATTAAAACGCAGCTGCAAACAAGTTGGTTCTTAGCCTATACTTTTATTTTCTTCAGCCCCACCCACCCCCCACCCCCCCAAAAAAACATTTAAGAATATATCAATTTTTCTTTAAAAAACATTTTTACAACAATGGCAATCTGCTTTTTTTGCTTCAAATAGGATTCTTGCAATGCAACTGTAATGTACTATTCTGATTTTAGAAAATAAGAACCTGTTTTAAATATCTTAGGCTAAATAGGTTCTTGTTTATGGGGGGTATAAATGACCAATTGTTAAGCTAACAGGTTCTTAATTTTTAGGTTCTTAGTTGCGGGTTTTTACTGTATGTGAAGCATTCGAAGAAAACTACATCTTATTGTCTTGTTTGGCCGACGCGAACTGGAAACTTATCCTCAAAGAAGTCGCCTAGCTTGATTTTTGTCCACTTTATCTTTATATAAAACTTACCTCTTTGATAAAAAAAACAACAAACAAACAAACAAAAAAACAAAAAATTAAAAAAATTAAAAAAAGTTGTCAAGAAAAATTGACGAAATCTATGGATTCAGGGAAAAGGGTTACTTGGCGAGATTGTCTGAGCTCTAAAACAATGAATTGCAGTTTTTTTTCTTTTTTCATCTCTGAATTCAGCATATCGAATAATATTTTTGTACAGTTGTAATGTTCGCGTAAATGATGGTGGGAATCCCCAATAATATTTGAATTTGGCAACCCTAAGTAAGTTTCATCACTTAATTTTCAGGAAACACAGATCGAAAGTCGTTAGTTATCTTCCTGTGCGCCTATTCCTTGCAAAGAACTACTGCTAGTACTCAGCTGCTTTAGTTCATTTAGACAAATATTTTTAAACAAATAATAAAAATAGAGCATAATAGGTCTGGATTAAAAAAGCTGACTGGAATGAGGTAATAACTTATTGGCCATTTGCAAGCGTAGCCGAGATTTAAAATAATAAAATTAACATAGCTCCCCATTGAACGAGAATTGCTCGGCCAAAATGGAACAAGTCTGACACGAAGTAGGCCACATTAACCCTCGCACCCAAGAGCTCAGTGGGAAGTGATATAAATAAGATAGAATCACAAGAAGCACTTATTAAAAATACACGTAAACAAACAAATATACAGTTGCTTTTATCGGACAAGCCCGTAAACTTATTAATAAGGTATTTTGTGTTTGCTGTATTACATTCAAGATCAAAGTTTCAATAATTTTGACAATGATACGGTGAAACTATTAGTTAACAAAGCACAATTGATTAGTTTGTGAGCTAGAAACTGCTATTGTTCAACAAGTTTTTCCTTCGGGCCCAAAAAGTTTCCGGGCTTTTCGAGAAATGGGCCCCAGGTTGTTTAAACGCTGAATTAAGTGCTATCCACCGGATAAATTGCAGTTCAATTTTATATACTTAGTGCGGGAACCAATTACGTTTTTTCCCATGACAGAGATTCATTCCACAACTAATAACGTTATCTACTTTTTGAACATCTGAGGCCAGGTTGTTGAAATACCTTTCATTAAGCTCGTAAAAACCATAAACATCGTGATTTCAAATTTGTCAGATCCTTTTAACTTCTAACTTTTCATTAAATTACAGAGGTCAGGACCTGTCCAATGACTCTTTGGAGGGCTGGAGTAATTCTGCTTTTCGCTGCTTATTCGGGTAAGTGAAATGACTGTATAAACTGTTTTTAAAAATAAGAACCTGAGTAGCCTAATTTTCCAGTTAGCACCATTTTTATAAGAATCTTCTTCGCTTACTGACTTAGGTTCTTATACGCAGGTTTTTACTGTAGTTTGTTCCTTTTTGGCTAACGAGCCAATTTCTGTTTGGAAAGTTAAGCCGTTATCAATATCGGTATTCTTCCTATCCCCTCCGTCTTCTTCTTCTCAACATTATCATTGTTATTGTTATATTGTTAACTATTATTTTTAATATTTATTATCGTTATCATGGCAGTACAAACGTCTGGATGCCCAGAGTAAAAAATAAAAGCTTTGGCTGGGCTCAAACCGTAACCAGCCGCAGCATCGACTAAAATTTGTGGTAACAATTACACAATAATTTGCGCAAAGCAAAAAAAGAACCTGGGTAAAAATGACCTGATAAGAGTAAATAAAATAAATAAAGAAAATCATAAAGGCTTTATGGACGTCTTAATTACAAAATAAAAATTTTCGTAAGTTGAAAACCATCGTTCATATAGCTGTCCATTTAATTATGGGAAAGTCTAAGGTATGTAAATAAAATTTCGATAATGTACAAGATTCTATAATGTACAAGATTATGGGTACAGCACGTTAGAATGCTTGTGAATGATATGCGCAAGGTTGGGTAATGCTGGATTATAAGTAATGACGAAAGGGGTGGTTTCAGTCTGAGTCTTGGGTTTGTTAGTAAGTGCGTCAGTGCGAAGAATGTCGGAAGCTAGTTGTATTTGGATCTTAAAAAAGATTTTGTTGTAGCCGCGATTAGCAAGGTAATCTACAAGTTCGTCAGTACGAAGTTTGTAATTGTCTGGGTTAGAGCAAATGCGACGGGAGGCGAAGTGCAAGGCTAAAAGGATTAGCGCGTTTGGTATGTTGAGGGTGGCATGATAAAGTTTGGCTCCATAAAAACAAATCTTTATACTAACCTACTGACAAACAGCATTATTTACCAGTTTCATCCCGCCACCCTCCGACTGAAACCACCCCTTTCGTCATTACTTATAATCCAGCATTACCCAACCTTGTGCATGTCATTCACAAGCATTCTAACGTGCTGTACTCATCAGATCGTTGTAGAAATGTTTTTAAAAACCTTCCGTTAGTAGCTTATTGCCGTTGTAAAAATATTAGCGACATCCTCGTTAGAGCCCAGCTTACTGACAGCACCGACACCAGTAACTCCCGACCCAGCCCCGGTTCCTTTCGGTGCAACAACAGGAATTGCACCACCTGTCCCTATACTGAACATGGCCGTATAAATCAATACACTTTTCATTCTACAGATGAGACCCACCACATCAAATCTCATATCACTTGTAAAACTTTTAATGTTATCTATTTGATTCAATGTCGCCTGTGTAATCTATATTAGTATATACGTTTATAATTCAAGCAATCTCATTGGTTGGCTATCTCGGACTATGACGTTATATTCAGCCCAGAATATCCATAAAGCTAAGACAATTGAGCCTCTGGGCATCAATAAACGTGATGAACTGTAACTACATATAGGGTGTGTTCCTTTCGGTGAATCCAAAATCGGATTTTAGATCTAAGAACGGATTTCGCGTTCCTTTCGGCAAATCCAAATCCGGATTTTTGATCTGGTGAATCCTTTTTGAAAAAGGATTCATTGGATTTGAAATCCGAAGAATCCAAATCCAGGTTAACGGATTAGTGATCTACGCTGTTCCATTCACAGTGGATCCGAAATTAGTCAGATGATCCAGCGGTATTTCCAGTTGAAGTATTCCCATAGAGGCCGTAGAGTTTCCTCGTTGCTGTCATTTGCCGCAAAACATCTCAAAAAACATTAGAAGATTGTTCCTGGTACTTTAAAATATCCATATACTAACCATTTGTCTCTAAAGATTGCTTGAAATCAGAAATAAGTAGTAACAAATGAACTGCTATCTAACTACAAACTCGCTTGTAGACGCGACAGGCACTCGATCGTGTTACATAAAAAAATCCGAGCTATAGGACTGGATCAAACTGGCCGACATTCTTTAGATAATTTTCAATTTTAATGTGCTTCTTTCTTTGTCTGTTTTGTATGTTTCATCGTCGCTATTCGAACTGCCGACCGCTAAATTCTGCACGGTTATCGCATAATTTGTCAAACAGTAGAAAACACGTCATTTTTTGAGAGGCTGTCGTTCATAATTGCACGCGTTGGCGAAAGGTTACCAAGGTTACAAATCCAATTTCGGATTTCACGTTCCTTTCGACCGCGAAATCTGGTAAATCTAGGATCAAAAATCCGTTTTTGGATTCGCCGAAAGGAACACACCCATAGTATATCTTTTATTTATTTATTTATTTATTTTTTGTTATCTTGTCTTTTAAAGTCATAGTTAATTGAGTGGAATGGTTATGAAACCCGTCAGACTCCTTTGTCATATGTTTTTGTGGACCTGAAAGTGCACAACGTTCAAAAGAATTCCTATCATTTTGATTGTATTGACCAATAAAAACGTTGCGTTAATTTATTCCGTAACAATTTGCCAACAGAAAACAAAGGATTGTGCACTTTCAGGGTGCTTCCAACATAAACTGCAGCACTGTTGTTTTTATCATTGATGTTTGCCGCTTTTCATAACCAGTCTCCTCTAATAACTATGTTTAAAGTATAGCCACACCATACCACGTCAAATTATGTAATTTACGGTCATTATTTTACTTCATATATATTTCTGTAAATTCGTGATATCTCAATAAACTTGATGAAGACTGTTATTGGCCAGTCGAAATATCGCAACTAAACTCTATTTCACGTTGTTTGATCAGTCACGCCTGCAAAAGTCCTCTTGACTGTAACGCTTTCAATTTGATCTATTTTAGCTAATCACGATCTTTTTGGATCCGACGTTGAGCAAGATTGATCGTACACGGTTTTTGCAGTGGTTTTTTTTTTACCTTTATTAAACAACAAAACAGGGTTACGTCATCAATGTACGATAATACAGTACAAGAAGTACAACAACTAATTAAATAGATGAATTTATAGGTGCTGCTCAATTAAACTAACATTTATTTCCGATAAACCTCTTATCCGTCTCAAAGCCTTGACCGACAAAGGGAGCTACCAGAATTTATTATTATTATTATTATTATTATTATTATTATTATTATTATTGTTATTATTAGGTTAAATACGAAGTGATATGACAATCGCAAACATCCCAGTATAATATGAATGGTTACAGTCTGGGTTAAATAATACTTTAGTTGGTGGTTAATTGGTGTTGGAAATATATAACACCTCTGACTTATCCTTCGATCCGGGAGCCCAATGAACTCATTATTTTCTCTTTTCTCTCTTCGTTAGCTGCGGTAACAAAGCCGAATTGCAATCCTTCCTTGGATATCGCCGTTGTCATTGATGAGACCAGAAGTGTATCATTGTCTGACTTAATTATCGTTCTGGATGCTGCTAAGGAAATGACTGAATTATTCTTCAGGAGAGTTGAGGACATCCGTTTCTCGATAGTTTCATTTGCTAAAGAAGCAGCTATTCGAGTCAGGTTCAGTGACCCTCAGGACAAGGAAAGCTTAAAAAGGAAATTTGTAGAGATGACGAGTGACACGCGAACCAAACCAACACGAGTGGACAAGGCTCTGGAAAAAGTAAATGAAGCTTTCAGCGATCCTGGAAACCGAGTGGATTCACCTGATGTTATGATTATTTTTACCGACGGAAAAACCCATGGTCATGAAACCCAACTCCAAAGGGAGAACGCAAATCTAATGGTGAGAACGAACAGGATACAAAATTTCCTGGCCGCCTTGATGTCTCCTAGGGGATGGTACTCCAATAAATTTTCGGATAGGTGTGTGCCGCCCAAGATCTTAGCAAACCTGAAAAATGAGACCCAGTTGAAGGGAAAAACAAAAAGTAAAAATTTAATGAAAACACGCAAATCTTCCTGAAATGGCTTTCCTAATGCTCCAGGGTAAAGTACAGTTCTAACAGGTGATACATAATAACGGTACCCAATCTATGGATCACACCAGGAACTTAACGCCAACAAGGGCAAAAATAGTTAACCTATTTAAGGATGAAGACCCTCAAAAACCATACCCTTTCGGGCGGCACATATCTATCTAGCCCGTATATGGGATTACGCCTCCCTGGGTGTTGTCCCCACGTTATGAGATTCCTACAATGCTTGCATGATTGATATACATACACAGGTTGAAGATTTGTTGTCTAATTATCTCCACTGGATACAATTCGTACAGTCTATTAACCTGATTACGATCGAGAAATGTTATGGCTTTCTGACGTTCTGAAGGTACGACGGCGATGATGACCTGTGATGACTGAGGGATGTTGAGGTTGATCATTTTTCATAGGGTTATGAATTACTCAGGTAAATTAAGAAATGGAGCTAAATTTGCCTTAATTTGCTCTCTTCAAAAGTGAGGGAGTGGTCTATATCTAAGAGCTTCAGATGAAGAAATATAGAACTTTGCCGTGCTTTAAAATTATGCAAATTAGGTCACGTGACCTGCATCGGCTCAAAAAGCTAGTCCTTGAAACAGCAACACTTTTTCGTGTGTCCTCAATTATTTCACCACTTGGATAATGCCAAGGCCTTTTAATATATCACTTCTGTGTTTGGCCTTTTTTAGATATTTAAAATCAAAGGAGTTAAGATGGGATACAATTGCTTTGGGGGACTGGGTTTAGTGGAAAAAGCCGTTTATTTTCGATTCTAAAACAATTAAAAAATTCAAAAAAGGCCAAGCACAGTTTTGTAGGTGCTTGCATTACACATTGTCCTAAACCAGTCCAGTTTAATAACTCACAACAAAAAGTGTTGCCATTCTCAGTTGTTTAAAGACTTTTTATTGTTTTCTGGCCGTGTGGAGTCACGTGACAACATTTGCATAATTGAAAATCACCTAATAGACAGAAATCACACATGTATGTATCTGGCAACGTCTCATCTTTTAAATGCTAAAGTGCTCAGAGATAGACCACCCCCCATCACTCTTTGACTGAATCATTAGGGACCCATAACTTAATTTACCTGAGTACTTATTTTTTCATTTCAGTATGATAAAACAATAACAAAATAGGCTGTTCACAGAGATCGAAGACTTTGCGTCAAGGACGGCCACCTTAGATGAGAGTCACATCTACTTAGGGGGAGGGGAACTGTTTCCCTGACGCCCGCCCCCTAGGTACATTTTATATCAAACTCATTGCCCACAAATGAGGACATTTGCTCTTTAGTGATCATTACATGGAGTGTATGCTACAGGGCGTGCGCAAAGGTATTACGTTTCACCACTGACAAATAAACATGGGCGATCGACCGAAGCGAATGTCATGTCTTCCACGACTTTTTGTGGAAGAATTCTGTCAGCTCTGCGAAAAAAAGATGGAGAAAGTGGAACGAAAGTGCAAAACAGACAGGGATTTGTATGTTGTTGAGGTTGTTGAAGTGGATACGACGCGAAACAGCTAAAAATTCATTTCGTGGGATTCAGTCGCGAATACGATAAGTAGCGTGATTACGATAATAAATGGAATTACTTTCCCTTCGTTCGCTTGGAAAAACTGTTTGTCCCCGAGGAAGGTTCGCTGGAGGATAGAGGCAACATTCACGGGCAATTGTATTGTTGCCTGATTCCTTCAATATCTTCTCAATTATGTGTGCAAGAGCAGATTTTCTTGTCTCTTCTTCGGCCTTTGAAATGGTATAAATTGGAAAGCTGCGGGAATAAATAGAAGAAACGAGGAATTATTAAATATCCGAAAATTTAGAAATCGAACCGTTTGAAAATATTATTAAGCTCCTATTAAAATATTCATCGTCACTTCAAATTACTTACTTGTTAACCTCGTAAGTATACGAAGGACCGTTCTGCTGGCTGAATTTCTCACCATTTTCGCCTTGAAAATTATCTTCAACTGCAGAAACCGTCACGGTACAAGTGAAGAGAAGAAAGAGAGCAAGATGGACCTTCGAAGTCATTTTGCCCCACCGAAATCTGCACGAATCCCAACAAGTTACATATCAAAACGCTGCAAATTAATTCAACTCTTTGAATTTGGCGGTGCATTTATTATTCTGAGCATGCTCTGTCAAGCCAGTCCAGTTTTTCTCGACCCGCTGCTTTCAAGACCGGGCACGCTTTTGTAAATTTACATCCAAACCGACGAAAAAAATGCCCCATCGAAATCTTAACAAAATGACCCGAGCTTGTCACCACTGGTAGCTTTGATAGCACTTAGTTCAATGCCGGTGGTGCATTTGTGATAGATTTCCCACTTTGAGAAGGAAAGGCAATATTCTGCAGAAAATAGCGTGTTTTCAGCCCTATTTTACCGGAAGTTGAGGCCACCTGATGTGACATAGGGCAAATGTCGCAATGAGTTTCATATGGAAAATCAAGATGACCCCCATTAACGGCAAGACGCGCTATATCTCGACGATCTCACAGGAAAATAGGGGAATGTGAACAGTCTAATAAAATAATTCGCAATTTTATTCAATTCTATTCTATTCTATATTTACTTTAGGGGCCACATAAACTAAAGCTTAATAGGCTCATCTTCAGTTTTTTTCAATTTGTATTAAGTAAGTTCTAAAAATTGAAATCAAGAGGAATGCAAAAGAAAATGTTGTGTAAATAATTAGTATCTCCAAAACACTTTAAATCAAATTTCCTCCTCGATCAATAATTATTTTAAGTACCTCTTAAATTACTAATTTGCAGCCTGTACAGCGTACTTTCACTTTTAACTCTATCTACAATGTGACTAAAGAATTGCGTCCGCTTTCTTTATGAGTCTGAAGACTGACTATTTTTGGATTTGACCCTTCACTCCCCCCCCCCCCTCATCTTTTACCACCACTACCTCCTTGACATTTCCAACGAAAAAATTATTGAATTATAGAGATGAAAAAAGAATAGTAATTAGACTAATCAATCACATGTTGTGTTTCAGTAATCTCATTTTAAATATGAGCTACAACATATCTAGCAAATTGAAATTAGTGTTTACTTTTTTTCTAGGCGAGGAATGTATACCGTGTGGCCATTGGACTTGGGACTGAGGTCGACCAAGCCCTTCTCCAAAGTATCAGTGACACTTTTCTTCTGATCAGTAGTTATTACGACCTACCAGGGCGAATAAATGACATTTTGAAGGGTGTCTGCAGTAAGTATCGTCAACTACAGTATCAGCTTCCGGGAGGTGTAAAAAGTCCAAAAATGCTTGACGCTTGAATAGCTCTAGCTGACTAGCTGCAAGCTGTTCTTTTCTTTTCAGTGTTGTACAGAGAAAAAAAATTAGCAGTAATATCTATCATTCTCTCTTGTTGTGATACATAACATGAAAGCGGAATCGAAATTAAATTAAACTCTTCGGAATAAAAACGGTCTTAATAGTTTTTAATTAACACAAACCATTCCGAGAGACAAAAAAAAAGATTTGACCAATAACATCCAAGAACATTTTCAACAAAAACAGTTTATGACAGTCCAGTTGTCAGTTAGAGCAACAAGAATGTATAGACTTTGTATCTAGGAAGCCCGTTCTCGTTTATGTCCAAATTGTTAAATCCTGTCATAAAGAAAATTTGGCGATGCGGTTCTCTTTTTCGGTTAAATAGGCTACAGCGGATTTTGGACAATTTCTTTTCGTTGTTCCTTCAGTTCCCCCTGTACCAGGTGGCTATACTGAATGGTCTCAGTGGGAAAAATGTTCTGTCACCTGTGGTGGAGGAGTTCAGAGTCGTTACAGAACGTGTACCAGCCCCCCTCCATCTGATGGTGGACTAACCTGTATCGAACAAAACTTGGGACCAGCTGAGGAAATACGGCAATGTAACCAACAAAATTGTCGTAAGTGTTACTTTTGTCCTAGAGTAAAGGGTTCATGGTACAGGAAAATGGTTAAAATCGTTAGTGAGTGAACTCTTTTAACTGGGGAGGTCCTAAACGGTCTTATATAATGAAAAAATATATCGTATAGTAATAACCCACCACAGACCTGCCAGATGACCTGTAGCTTTCGATTACAGCCGATCAAATAAAACGCTTGGACGCGATCCAACACCATGGTCAATGAGTATAACGTTTGAAACAGTCATTGAGTATACAGTTAAGATGCAGTCTTCTACTGTGCCTTCCCCTCAGGGATTGGCCCCAATGGCTAGGACTTACCCAAGACAGTAAGCCCAAGGCTTACAACTTAACACCGACGGAAAGCCTCCTTGAAGGCAAGCCCACTATAGCTATAACAAGATAGGGCCAGGAACGCATCTGAAACCGGTTGCCTGTAAAACAATTCCGATCAATGTTCGATCAAATTTTAAAATCCAGTCAGAATCTGTAAATTTCTTCTATCAGAGTTAGTTCTAACTTTTAGTTTCTGGTGTGCACATCGTTATGTCAAGTTTTTCTTTTTTTTTTAGCTACACCAGGTGGTTACACTGAATGGTCTCATTGGGGGATGTGCAGTGTAACTTGTGGTGGAGGAGTTCACAGGCGTTACAGAACTTGTACCAGTCCCTCTCCTTCTGACGATGGACCAACCTGCATTGAACAAAACCTTGGACCCGCTGAGGAAACCCAAGCATGTAACACAGGCAATTGTCGTAAGTGTTACCATTTCTTGCGAAAGACGTTTTATATACATTTTACTGCAAAAAGTGTTTGAATTTCATAACCTTCTCTTTATCGCGTCGTATTGCAGATATAACAAAATGTTATACAATTCAAGCACAGAATTAAACGTCTTATCTATAAAACAAAAATCAGTTAGATTGTTCAGGATCAGTTCTGTACACTACCCTAGTATACACATCTTGACGCAGGTTGTACCTCTCCTTTTTAGCTATACCAGGCGGGTATTCTGAATGGTCTCAATGGGAACAATGCAATGTTACTTGTGGCGGAGGAATTCAAAGACGTTACAGAAGGTGTACAAATCCCCCTCCATCTGACGGTGGATCAACCTGCATCGAACAAGACTTGGGACCAGCTGAGGCAATACAGCAATGTAACCAACAAAATTGTCGTAAGTGTCGCTCTTGCCTTAAACGAAAGGTTTTGAATGCTTGACAACAAATATAACGGAGTGATTAAACCTTCCGCCCCACTAAACGACTGTCCTATCAGATGATCTGCAGTCTTCGAACCTAGCGAATCGAATCGAATACATGCACATGATCTAACACTACCATGGCCGAGTCAAGAGCAAACAATTAAAAGCCATTGAGTACACAGTTAAGATATTGCCCTCTACTGAGGATTGGCCCCAATGGCCTGGACTTATCCTAGTTAGTGAGCCTAAGGTTTGTACTAAATTATACCCTACTGATTGAAATCAATAGGGAGAAGGGTAATGTTGGTGGTGATGGTAGAGGAGTGAAAATGTGATATCATGCTACTAATTTTAGTCTATGATGTCATACACTATACCTAGATTATGATCTCAACCTTTTTTGATGACGTAAACCTCTGGGTATTGTGACGTCACCTGCTCCTTGCCTACTGAAAATAAACTATGACATCACCCTATCTTAATGAGATACATGATGTCATCAGCGTCAATTTATGCCACTCAAAAAAATAATTAAATCCACGAAAAAAAGGCCTAACCGGTTCCTCCCCCACTACTCTGGACTTACCCTAGTTAGTGAGCCTAAGGTTTGCACTTAACACTGAAGGCATCCTTGAAGGAAAGCCCCCTACAACAAAAATAGGGCCAGGAACCAGTCTGAAGCCTGTTTCTAGTGCAACAATTCTGGTAGTCAATTTTTGTTCACATTTTTTAGAATTGCTTAAATGTCACCTTAACATGGTATTTGAATCACATCAAATACATGTAATAATAACTCACCTTATCTTTAAAACAAAATTTGTGTCAATCTTGATTTCTATCGTAGTTGGTTCTAACTTTTTGTTTCTGGTTTGCACATTGTTATGTCAAGTTTTTCTTCCGTTTTAGCTACACCAGGTGGTTACACTGAATGGTCTCATTGGGGGATGTGCAGTGTAACTTGTGGTGGAGGAGTTCACAGACGTTACAGAACTTGTACCAGTCCTTCTCCTTCTGACGGTGGACCAACCTGCATTGAACAAAACCTTGGACCCACTGAGGAAACCCAAGAATGTAACACAGGCAATTGTCGTAAGTGTTACCATTTTTTTGCGAAGGACGCTTTATCATCACTTTACTGCAAAAAGTGTTTGAACTTCTTGCTTCTTCTTAATGTCTTATTGCCAGTATATATGCGTTATTGACCAAGTGTGAGGTCAAAGATTGCTAGATATTGGCCAAGTTCTCAATAAAATTAGTCAATAAGAACGCAAAAAAAGGACGAGACCAATATGCAGCTATCTTGACCGAACAAGCTTGGTTATTAACGGATTTTTTTACAGGACAAAAAAGATTTTTTTCTTGCAGGAGCAACGCGGAAAATCCCAAGCAGGCATGATGGACCCATCTTGCCCGCTCGTGTAGCCAATCAGAACGCAAGATTCAATTCAACTTGCTCGCTCGCGGATTCAGCCGTACAATAAATCATTATATTATAAGGTTCAAGCAAAGAATAAATCTCCTTACCTATAAAACCAAACTCCATTAGATTGTTCACAAGCAGTTCAGTGCAACACTCTAGTAAACACATCGAAATGAAGGTTGTACCTCTCTGTTTTAGCTATACCAGGCGGTTATACTGAATGGTCCCAATGGGAACTATGCAATGTTACTTGTGGCGGAGGAATTCACAGACGTTACAGAACCTGTACAAATCCCCCTCCATTCGGTGGCGGGCCAAGTTGTATCGAGCAAAACCTGGGTCCAGATGAGGAAGACCAAGAATGCAATAACCAGGATTGTCGTAAGTCTGCTGCCTTTGTTCAGTAAACAAATACAAACATTTATTTATGTATTAGGTTTTTGAGAATGCTCAATAGTTGGTCTCCAACAATCAAGGCTCATTGTAGTGGATGAACTGTTCCTTCACTTTAGCCGTACCTGGTGGTTATACTGAATGGACTGAATGGCAAGAGTGCAGTGTTACTTGCGGCAGTGGAATTCGCAGACGTTCAAGAAATTGTACCAATCCTAGTCCATCCGGTGGTGGAGCAACTTGCACTGGAGGAAACTTAGGTCCAGCTGAGGAAACTCAGGAATGCAACCTACCAGATTGTGGTATGCTATTGGGTCTATTATTAAAAAAAATATATATTTATACAGATTGGTTTTTTATTACTCATTCAGTAGTTACAAATTTAGTTCCTCAGATCAACCAATACTACAAACACATCAATTAATTTTGTTAGGCATAGATGGAAACTATACCAATTGGTCGGATTGGTCAAATTGCAGCAAAGACTGCGAAGGACTCCAGGGCAGGTATCGACTTTGTATTCGTCCAGCTCCCGATGGACTGGGCAAGAATTGCAGTGGTAACGGATCTGAAACAAAGATTTGCGGCAACACATGTCAAGATGGTAAGTTGACTTAAATATTAAGTCTGAGAAAAGCCATACAGTTAAACCTTGTTTTAAAATAAGGGTGCAAAACAGAAAGGTGATGATTAGTTCGTGGCCTATTTTGCGGGAGCCGGGATTCCTAGATTGATCCCTCAGGATTGTAAGCTTAATCAATGCAGTACTTTGCACTTTTTTATTTGAGTATCAATGTATTTAGCACGAAAGTGCTAATTGGGGACACTATTTTTACGTCTCCTAATGGAGACGGGACCGCCATTTTACGTGGTCATCCGAGCCACCCAAAGGTCTAGCCGCTTGCAGTGCAAAGGAAGTACCTTCATTTCTCAGTCATTTTAAGACCCTGAGTAATGGTCCGGCCACGGGAATCGAACCCACGACCTCCCGCTCTGCAGTCAAACGCTCTACCGACTGAGCTAATCCTGCCACGGATTAGCGAGTTACCTACGCGAGTTACCGACGCGAAACAACTTTTTTTTATCTTAGCAGGGGTAAATATGAAACTGATCAATTTATGGTTCGGACCAACACTCAGGGTTTAAATAACTGAGAAGAAAGTGCTGCCTTTGTAGTCGCATCTGCAAACGGTTGTACTTTCTAGTCTTCTCGAATAAGGACGAAAAACCGTAGGGCCCGCCTCATCTAGTTCTTGTGAGAGGTAAAAGAACCCACACCACTCTTCAGAAAGAGTAGGGGACGTAGACCCTGGAGGTGTGGTCAACCTTTCCTGGTCTGGGTGTGTTATCTGTAAGGAGAGATCTTTATACAGGATCCTTTAGGTGTAGTAATGGCTACCTGTAAAAAGATGTATGTACTTATGAAATGTCCACATTATCAGAAAGACCTTAGCAAAAGGTTAATCAATCCGAGTAATTTACCTTTGCTGTCAAATAATAACAACAACAACTTACATACAATAAAGGACCGACACATAACTATAATGTACCTAAAGTAAAAGATAGGAATGGAAAGTACAAAAAGTAGGGTTCGAAATGGGGCCCTAAGTCCCATGCATCCCTTGTAAAAATAACAAAATGAGCTACAGAAGGATAAAGGAATCTAACATAGCTCTAAGGACTGAGGGAAGAAGGTAAAATCTGTTGTCACCAATGATCACCAGAACTGTGATAGATACTCCATGCGCGAGGCTCATTGTTACTGGCGTTAAATACTATGGGTCAGTTATTTGAACGGTGTTTAGTCCATGTTTAGCAAAACCGCGTTCTAAGCCATTTTGAGTTTGCCGAACACTTTTATGTAAACACCATTTATCGTTAACAGTTTCATGAAAGCATATTGCGTAGACTTGAAAATCATTTGTCTTCTTAAAATCCTACTGAGAAGAGATATGGAGGTCCAAAGATTTCCTATACCGTGATCTAAGATATACTTTGTTTAAATAACCAACCAGCACATGATCTTGATCTGTCTAAAACGACGTTCGACTATAAATTTGGATTATAGCCCATATTACAGTTCCTAGTTCTGGACTGAAGCTACAGTGTTCTTTACCATGAAGCTAAGCCTATTTCAAGCGTTCATACAGTGTTCTTTACCATGAAGCTAAGCCTATTTCAAGCGTTCAGACAGTGTTCTTTACCATGAAGCTAAGCCTATTTCAAGCGTTCAGATTGTGGCGCGGTTTTTCCTGTTCACTTCTCTTTGCGTCGTCCCCACCATCTGAAAACCTTAAACAATCTACTTAATGGGGCTGTGTCACGGCAGTCCAGTTCATTTTGTTGTATTTTGCCAATTACTCGCTCTCAATCGCTATGGAACTTAAAGTAGCAAAGAAATTACATGTAAATGACAAAATCAGAGATCCGAGACAAACAAATATGTCTCCTGAGCATTATTTTTGAAGTTGCAAGCAGCAGGGATCAAATTTGAAAAACTGTTACGCTGAACAGTTTTCGAAAACCCTAATTTCAATCCGTTTCAATATTCTTCAGTTTTGCCCATCAGTGGCATCTGTTGTTTCTTTTATGTTATTTTAACCTTCCTTTAAAGTTTTAAGCGGCCATTTTTACGTTTCTCTTAATTTAACAGGCATTTTGTAATTTCCTAATTTAGCTGAATTTCGTGACACAGCTCCTTCAAAGCTTATTAAATATGTCTTAAATAGATTTAAATCTTAGCGGAACATCAGCTGAATGATGTTTAATCAATATTTTTCGTGGTATCATAAATAGTAGAACAATTTACTCGTAAAAAAGAGGCAAATCAATGGTTTTTTTTTTTAATTTGCAGCATTTCCTGGAGTGGATCTTGGCATCTTGATAGATACATCAAGAAGCATCGGAGATAAATCTTTACAGCGGCTAAGGCAGAGATTTCTTCCTCGGTTTTTCAAACGCTTTAGGATTGGCAGGAAGAAAACGCGGGTAGCTGTTGTTACTCTTAACAGGAAGGCCAAAGTTGTACTGAACTTTAAAAGTCGCTCTTCGTTCAAAAAGGATGCACTTATCAGAAATTTGCAAACGATTCGGCTGGGGAAAAGGTTTGGCACACGCCTAGACAAAGGATTCAACAAAGTTCATGACAGCCTATTCTCCAGGAAAAGTGGCGACAGAGTGAACTACCCAGACGTGCTGGTTGTCTTTACAGACGGGAAGCAATTTCCTCCTATTATACCATTCAAAGAGACCTTAGATCACCTCAGGGTGTGTATCCTTATTGAGTAGTGAATAGTGATCATGAATCATGTATTCACTCGTACCCGATTTTAGTATTATTTTGCTTAATGAGACAAAGTACAGGGCTTAATTACCATAAAATTACATTAGAATCATGAATCACATGTATACCAATTTGAAATTTAAATTCAATGATTACGCGAGTCACAATTTTTATAGGTTTTCTAACAAGAGAGAATAAAGGGGATCCCCCATACATACCCTATTCCATAGGTAATTTGTCTAGAGTTATTTTTAAGACACACAGATCCCAAGGGGTATTAGACAACAGCCAATCACATAGCGTGAATGTGTTCCGCGAGAATGACCCACGCTCAGAGGCACGCGTCCTTCACGAATTGACGCAGAAAAAAATGGCGGAAGACTCGGAGAGCGATATTGCTATTCGTTTTGTCGACGAAAACGACTAAGGAGAGATTTCTGCTAAAGCGGTGTCAGCGAAATGGCAATTAAAAGAGAATCGCTCTTCCTCTCTTGTATAGAGCTAACAGTACAGCAGGGAAATCCTTAACACGCTGAATATTCTCTCAGGATCATTTATAATTTACAGTTTGAAGAGAGCAATTTCTGGTTTGATATTTATTCTTTTATAAGTCTTTTATTATTCAACAAAAATAACACTTGGCGTCCTACTTGCTTTATTGTACAAACGACCGGTTTCAATAGACCGGCGAAATTTCTCATTTTATTAAAGCACTGAGATTACGACAACTTCGAGTTAAACTGATTTGATGGGTTGTCAAAGAGTCCAGCGATAATCTTTTCCCAGGTGAGCGCCGACTCATTTCGCTTCAATATTGAGAAATGCTCTCGATCTCTTTACGTTTTCATTGCCTTTCACACGACATGTTTTGCATGGCGTTTAGTCATGCGAAACCTCCACGAAACATCCACGCACCGCGCGAGGTAACTTTATCCCGATTCTAAAAATAACTCGAGACGAATTACCTATGGAATAGGGTGTGCATGGGGGATGCCTTCTCTGTCCCCTTTATCCTCTCTTGTTTTCTAAGCATAAATAGCTGTTGGTTTAATTATTAGAAACTTAACCTTTCGACCAAACTGATCAATTATTATTTTTCCAAAATTAAAACCTGTCAATATGGTTCTTGTTTTTTACCACGAAGTGAATCTTTCCGTTGTTTGGGCCATATAGACCTTTAATATGTATGATAATTAGCCTTTCTGACCTTGTTTGAATGTAAGAATTATTTTGTATTGTGCACATCATATAAAAGGATATATTAATGGGCCGCCATTATGAACGTGGTTTATAATTATTTATTGGGGATTCACAACAGGGTTTTTTGGGAATCAGGGATTTTCCTTATTTGAAGGACGGAATTCGAAATCAAGAATTGTATTCGTTTAACTGAGGGTGAGTTTTGGGATTAAAAGTATGCGCAGGATGAGGGATTTGGGATGCCAGAAATAGCCATCGGGATTTAAGAGATTAAGCAAAATTTGGGTCGGGATGACGGGATGAAATAAACCCTATTTGGGGAACTCTTTGCAAATTACCAAAATAATACAACTTGAAAATACAAAATCGGAACCATCGTTACACGTCTCCCATGCGCACCGTATTGAAATGCGAACTTTCATCGTAGATTCATCGGGCTGTACACGTGCTGTTCGTTGGGTATGGACCTCCGAGAAAGATAAATTACAAGTTGCTCGATGCAATTGCTGCGCCTGGTCAGGTCATGACTTTAAATGGAAGGAGAACCATTCAAAAGCTGCGGAAGGCAGTTGAGAGTAAGGATTTAGTTTTGAAAGCAGGGACCAACGTAGCAAAATAGAAGTACTGGATCCTAACTGAGGATCTTATCAGCTATACGATTCAGTATAAACAATGAAAAGAAGTTAAGCTAGTTTTGCAGTTAGAAAGATTTATATTGCCAATATTTCGAAAGGAACTGCCTTTCTTCTTCAGGATCTTAAGTCGCCTCCTATCCAAAACATTTCCCACCAAAGCTTGCGGTTGGAAGCTCTCGTAAACGACCACCTAGCAAGCAACCGCGACCACTTTGGGTTGACGGTTTTATAATTTTTCATTGTTTTTAACCCCTTGAAAGCGACGACTTATAACGCATGGTGTGGTCTTGTTCGCTATATGTACTACGCCACTCAGAGTATACTGTCAGTGCAGAGAACAGCCATAATTTCTGTTTTAAAAGTAGATGTGTTCGAACCTTTCCTTGGAAGTTAACACCTGTGCGGCCACCTCCCGAAAGCGATCACTGAAACCTTCGACGGGAGGCTTAACTCTACTTGTATTCCCTCAACAGAGATTGATGGCCTTTACACCCCCTGGAGTGAGTGGTCGGTCTGCAGTGATACGTGTGGCAATGGTGTTCAGATACGAAGCAGAAGCTGCACTGCTCCACCACAGCGTAATGGTGGTATGGACTGCAGTCAGTTCGGACCGCCAGTTGAAGTCAAGCAGTGCATCCTAGGGCAATGCCCTAGAATACTACCTCTTCTTCGTAATATTCCTCGCAGTTTTCAGGTAAGTTCGGAAACTTTTTTCTTATTATTATTAACCTGCGAGCAGAGGTTCCTCCCTTGCATGGATTTTAGCATTCTCCTAGTCGTTCGTGTCGCTTGTCAGTCGCCTAGTTGGTTTGTTTGCGCCGCAACAGAAAAGCGACGCGAACGACTTCGTGAACGCTTTTAAAAAGCTATGCAAGAGAGATTTACCTCTGCCCACAGGGTGTTTTCTTACACTTTTTGAGCAAAAAGATTTTCATTTTCCTAATCGGATGACATCTCAGATATCTTCTCGCTGACAGCTGTTGCTTAAACATTTTTCCTTTGTACTCAAAGTTACCATCAAGAGAGTCATTTTATGAAACATATAGACTATGGCAACACCGGATAGGGCTTCTGTTCACACATAAAGAAAAGTGATTTCTGCCCGTTTTCTGTAGCGCCGCGCCGATCTCTAAAACGGAGAGTCACATATCGGATAGGAGTTCAAAGTATACTTGTCTGCACAAATACCTATCCAGTGTATCTATTCTAGTAGAGCCCTTTTCGATATTCTATACTACTACATGAGAAATGTCTGCAATTTGATTGGCTGAGAGCAGTCAGTGGTATTTCAGCTTAATTTGAAATACCTACATGTGAAAATTAAAAACCTTCTACGGGTAGTAGTATAAACAAAAAAGCATCATTTGTAAGTGATATTTGGCATAAAAACCAGTCGTGATATTTCAAAATTGTCTCAAATTCCAGTCGTCTAACGGCTCGTGAATTTTGAAATATCACTCGTGGTATTTATGCCAAATATCACTACAAATCATGCTATTACCGTATACTAAATAAATTCGACTCCCCAGGTAGTCATGTTACTTTCCTAGTGAACATAACATGATCTACTCAGAGTCTTTAAAGTCCCGTTGAATTAAAACGCATCTTATCAATATCACACTGATAATTATTTTGTCCTTTTTGTCTTTTTTACAGGCAAAAACAGGGGAATAAAGCTGAACAAAAATGGCGTAAGACTTGAGGGAGATTAATTTTGGGGATCAAATTAATATTGGGACATTATATTGGGTGGTTTGAAGATGGGATATAAACTTTGCATGCATGTTAACCGTATGACCAAATAACGCGAAATCGATTCATTCCCTTTGCTAAACGTTTGACTGTAACTGCAAGACGTAAGCTCGTCGCATCTGTCCTGAACCCTCAAAAATTGCTGATACGTCAAATTAGAGAAGAATAAATCGCTAAAATAAATCTTCTCATTTTCGAATATTAGGTTTAATATATGCTAAGGCCATAATGCGTCTCTTTTTCAAACATTTTAAACAAAGGACCTTTAAATACAGTGAAACAAGGCTGTATTAGGCGGACAGCGTATTAAGCGGACACTAGCCGAAGTCCCCAAATTTATTTCCCTTATTTACTTTAAATGAAACGTTTATTAAGCGGACACCTCTATTAAGCGGACGCGGACACCTAAAAAGTACCTGAAATGGTCATTTCTATTGTTGCCAACCTGTGTTAAACGGACACTTGTAATTAAATTCCACCACCCAACACGCTAGACACCGGAAATGCGAAAGATTGCCTCGAATTGCCACACATTAAAAAACATGACTTGGCGAGCTTATTTGATTAGTTTTACTGTACAGTTTGTTTTCTATTTCGTTTTGTTTGTATAGAGCTTGTTTCACTCGTCTGATTTCTTCAAATTTGAGTTGCAATCTATGTTTATGGTATTATGATCAATTGGTCCACTTTGAAAAAGAAATTAATGCAAACATACATCGTCACAGTCTCTGGGAGTATTCTAAACGTTTCCATTGTTCATTTGAATGGCATTTGACACCTCATATGACGTTATCTATCGAAACCTGTATTAGGTGGACACCCTGTATTAAGCGGACACTACAGCATTCCTCGAGGGTGTCCGCTTAATACAGGTTTCACTGTACTCAAATGAAAGATTTCGCCACCCTTTCATGTACCTCAACTCGTGAATTCCTTACTCTTTGATATATCTGAAACCTGAAAAAAGGTACCCCTTTCGGGAGGAGCCTCCTTGCATGGGCCATTACAGGGATTACCCCCGGCTAGCAAAGTGCCTTATTTAGCACTCAACAACAAACTTCACGAGACAAAAACTTCATATAATTGGCCAGCTTTCTATTGTATTTCTTAGACTCGGCCTTCTGTAGACTCAAGTAAGACAATCTTCAACAAATTTGAACCAAAACGTTTCCTGTCATTTTTCTATTTTTCGTCGTCTCAACTATGTTTCTAATCCTTCTCTATGAAATGCATACATGTAACTGTTTATCCTTGTGGTTTTCATCTAATGTTCTTAAATTGGAGGTTAAATAAAGGGTTTAAATGACATTTCTAGCGTGTGTATTGTTTTACTAAGTAAAAAAACAGTTGAGCAGAGAGGGGAATGATACCTGACATTGTTCTGACAATATCCCTCTCGCACACGTGACCTCAGGATCGGGATTCTGTTCACACATACAGCTGCACATTTGTACAGCTGTACATTCGTGATTTCGACGCGATTTCTGAAACGGAGCGCATCGACATTGCGATGATCTAGGGTCAATACAGGTCTCACTGAATTTCGTCTTTTTCAACTTGTTTAGGCTATGTTGTTCATGCTATTCGGTATACTTTGAACGCGCTATACGGTACAGTTTAAAGCGCCGCCTGGTTAACTCAGTTGGGAGAGAGTAGTATCGGGTACTGAACAATTTGGAAAACGTTGATGTAGCAGCTGGTATAAGACTAACATATAGATTTAGCCACGAGTAAAAGCGAAGCCTCCGCATATATACCTAACTGTAAAAGCAAATAACGTAGAATAATCTTTAAGCCACTAAGGCGTAATCCTCCTTTTGAGTGAGGGCTGGGTGGTTAAGAAAAATATCCGAAATGAAAGAAAGCTAAATCTTAAGGTATTATGTTTACAGCAAAAAAAATTGTTTTAATCGGGACGATACTCTTTGTTAGTAGCCAATTTACAGGTTACGATGTCTAGAGTCATTATTTCTGTGTAGTTAAGCAAAGACCTATTAAAAAGAAAAATTGGGCCGAGTTTTGTGTTCGCCGTAAGTATTTTTGTTTGTTTTTTTGGGGGACATTCCTAACCCATTTCGCCTACAAGTATTGAGCTATAAATTCCCTGCAGGGTCTCTTTAGTACCTCCTTACCTGTCTGTACGGGCGGACGGGCGGGCGTGCGTGTGCTGATGGCATAACCAAGTTATCTCGCATCGACTGGTTTCCATTTTCTATACTCAGGCGATGGAGGCTCTGATAAAATAAAATATTGTCTTGTCTAAGGAAAGGCCCAACCCGTTGCCCTTTTATAATATTTTAGGAAAAAAGGTACCCCTTACAGGGCCCAAAATAATGTCGAGTCTCCGGACGCGATGACCGGCCAAATTCATTTTAGCACGGTTAAGTATCATTTCTGGCCAGTCAAATTTATAAAATAAATAACTCTTAAGACATTAAGGGCCCATGAATCAAAACTGGCGTTATATATTTCCAAAAAACAGCCTGTCTTTTGATATTTCGCGGGGTCGCGGAGCCACGAAATTCAAGAAGAAATCTTACCAAATACAAGACAATGAAACATAATAGGAACTTATCGCGGCTTAATTGCCGTAAACGTAATCACTACATGAGCGAACAACGTTTCAAAACTACCAGGCGTAAATTATGTTGCGAAAAACTGGGCCCTAGCCATGGTGTTAAAAGCTTTGGCACTGGCTCATTTCTGGAGCGCCTTGTTGTTAAAATAGCAAATGATTATCTCTGGTAAAAAAAAAAAAACATTAAATCAGCGCAAAAATCGATCGATTTCTATTTAAATTTGGCCAGAAAAATCCCACGAAATCGGCCGTTTTTACCGATTGTTTTTTTGGCGAAGTTAGCGCAAAAATGTCCGCGAAATTCCCGCGAAATCGACCGATTTTTCCGCGAATCTGTCCCTGAAAATCCCGTAACCTGCGTAGCATTGCGGCATGGAGGCGCAAAGTAATAAAGGAAGTTGAGGACAGAAAACCTGCGAGGAGATTGGGGTGGGAGCAAAAGCTCGTTCTCGACAAAACCGCCACACTACGCGGGCTAAAAATTCTCCGAAACTTGACTTTTTTCTCGCGACCTAACAGAAGGCTGGAAAAAAGTTCTGCAATACACAGCCACTCTCTACGTACTTATTACAACTGAAATAACTGAAAAGTATGAAAAGTTAAATTTATTTCAGTAGCAATACGATCGAATATGACCGGTCAACACTACTGGCAAGAAGAAAAGTCAACTCCCCAATCAGTCCGGACATTGTCCGTTGACCGGCCGATATTTTGAGCCTTGCCCTTACCTACACCTTTTGAACAAATGGTACAGCTTTCACACACTTGTCTAGAATGCTAAATACCCGTAAATGCGCCGTCTTTTTAATATAAATCGAATAAATCACTTAACTCGAAAGTTTTCATGTCTTTTTCACGGTTTTAAAAATACGCCTGATAGCCTTTTTACGTCTTTTCACAGCCCACAATGACAGACTGTCCCTACCCTTTCAGATACCTGATGCCGGAAAAAGGTACCCCCTTGGGGGCGGAGCCTCCCCGTATAGGGGAATACGCCCGTATAGGGAATACCCCCAGGACCCATTTGCCTCTAAAGAGGTACCTACGTATGATATTGTGAAAACTCTCTTCTTCTCCTTGCGTCATCCACCAAATTGACAGTTAGATGTCCGGCTGTTGTTGCTCAATTTTATCTTTTATTTTTTACTTATGGTAATGTCATATATGGATAGGATTTTACGTAGGGATAATATGGTCCATAGCAAATCTCTATATGGGAGCTTTCGTGATACTTCTAAAAGGGGGGCTAACACTTACAACTGTTTTCACATTCTGCCAAGAAATCATAAATAATGTATCAGATATCTGGCAAAAATTGAAGGTTCCAGCCTAGTTTAATACCCTAGGGCCAGCTGCATAGATCTTAATTTTGGACGTAAAAGCGATCTTTAAGCTCAAGTTAGTATTTTAACCGAGTCACTATTTTAACAACGTGTACTCAATATTTAATGGTTAAATAAAGGCAAGAGAACTCATTTCCGTTAAACAGAGACTAAGATTCAGAATAATTTCCTACCGCTGGCTGCTCTTCAATAAATTAAAATTTTATTCTGCTTTGACGCAGAGTGGCCTTCACAGAGCCCTGTTACCCAAGGCGATCGCGCTTTTTGCTATGGCTGCCGCAGTCTTTATAATATGCTGCCACTGCTTACTTCTTTATTAGGGTAAAAACACTCCCTCCTCAAACTTTTAATACCTGGTGGCCCCTCAACAGCACTTCTTTTTGTAGTTTTACCAAAATAAGCAATCGAATTGTTCTCTGTCATTCAGAATTAATCCTTAACAGACTTGGCCGCTTAGCAGCAGTTTAGTTGCCATGTAATATCAAGAATGCTTCATAAGGTACAGATTATATATTTCACTTTCTTTTATACAGGAGTCTATACTTAGTCGGGAGATAAAAGGGGTGAAAACAGGTAAACAAGCTCTTGGCATCGTCGTTTTAGATTCTTCTTGGTGCTAATTTCCCATGTAAGTGTCTTCAGAACGAGATTTGTCGCTATATACTAACAAGAATTACTTTTGATAAGGTGTGTAAATCGTTATCCTAACGCAAATATTATTGAAACTAATGTGTAACGGTGAATTTACAGTATTTTGCAATTTTAAAATTAATTACTCTAACCTTTTATTTCACTTCGTTCAACGTCATGAAACCATTGTGTCGGACTAAAATCATAGCCTATACATTGATTATTAACATTTGGCAAATTATGAATTACGTGCGAGGGGAAGGCTTTGCCACAATTCTCAGACTGGTAAAAGCTTTTTTTATTGAAAAATTAATTCTGCTCTTAAAAGCAAATTAAATACGAACAATATATTTGTGGTCGTCCAAAGCTTATCATCATCAGTACATTACTGGCGTAATGAGCGAGTCATACTGAGGAACCAATGCCAGAAAAGGTAAGTCAACTTCGCTCAAGACAAGAAGGGATTGAAAAAGCTCATGACGGAAGCTGTTCGGATAGATGTGAAAATGATCCTTGCACTGTTCCCTACATTATTGATTCCCTACATTATTGATTCGCAATCATAAGTCGGCGGAAAGTCTTAACAGGTGAAGGCATAGTAATAGTACCGGAGGTAAAAAAAAATCTATATTTAATGAATATAAAAAAGTTTTACTTTAACCACCATGCAGTATGGAGATTTAATAAGTTTTCTGTCTCTGTACCAGCAAAAATCTCTTCGGTAATGATTTAGACACGTAGCGGATTTGTTTCAATCAATGGTTGATTTTTCTCTGAGCAACCACGAGGAAAAGTGTAGACTTATTGCATTCACGTAAGTGCTAATAAGGTAGCTTCAATTTTGGCTTTTAGTGGCCAAATTAATTGAACTGTTTGCAAATGTTAGTGTCTAATTGGCTTTGAAGATGGGTTAGATAGTACGCGAGAGGAGACACAGCTAAATATGATTTGAAAATATTAAACGGACGCCGCTTTTTAGTTTAGCTGCATTATTTGAAGAAAACAAACAAACATACGCCCTAAAAAACACACAAATCAAGACTACAATTAACACATACAACTTTATCATCTTTGGTGCAAGCCTTGCAATAAGACTTAGTAGTTTCTTAGTGTTGCGGACAGGTGAAATCACCAAATGACGTAATACAAAAGATTGACACTGACAGAACAATCCCGGACACACCAACAATGGTTTCCGCGACACCAAGAAACACCCAATAAATTCATTTTCTCTTGTTTTAGAGGTAATTTTGTGGATTTGTGAAAGTAATCAGCGCTGTTCTTTCTATACACAAAACCTTTACTTACACTGTATAAAATCGAGAGAATTGAAAGTTCAGTCAAACTCGTTAAGCTGATGGTGTTAAATAGATTGTTTTTCGGGTGAACGAACGGAACGAAACGAATTCGAAGCAAATCAAACTGGCGTTTGCCTTATGTTATAAAACTGATTAAATAGTGAGACCTATTTTGTTGAAGAATGCTGAAGACATCACCGGCAATGGTTTCATGATATCAGTGGCTTTTTTCAAGCAAATGTATTCCGTTATTGTTTATAATAAATGTACGTGTCGAAATTGCTGTTCTTTTCACGTTACACAATTGTCACACGCTACAGTCTGTCTCTAAATCTGGCGAGATATTTATAGCGACGGCCCTTTACTAGCCTCCGTAGCTGGCGGGATTGTCGTGCCCGGGGTACTTTTTCAATCTTCATGCGGCTTCGGCGCCAAAAAAGCACAGCACTCGCCTGCAAATCCCACCAGCTAGGCCGGCTAACCCTCAGCTACATCGTAGTCGTTCTTGCTGAGTAAACACCGTTGTCAAGGTACCAAGATGTCCCTTCAAATATCGGTAACAAAACGGTAAACCAATGAATTTAAAAAGTGCGAAAATAGCTTGAAAAACTGTACTGTACTACTGATAAATTAAACCCACCTACTTTTTCCTTTCTGGTGGATATGATACAATGTACTTCGTCCAAAACCCTTGCGTGAGAATCAAGATACATTTTGTCATTAATTACATGTAAGTCAGCCAGTGGGGTTATTGAAGCCGTTTTCGTTGTTTGCCAGCTTCTGTTAGTATCTACAAAAAAACAATTACCTTAGTTTATTGTTGCTACCATAATGCTATAGCGTTTCACGCTTTGAATTTCCTCCCTAGTGTTAATACATCTTGTTAATTTACCAATTCCACAATAACCGGCAAAGAAAAAGTTTGCTTATTGAAGCGTTTAACAAGAAAAATTAAACTTAAAAGCGTTAATGTTTGCTCGACGTTTCGATTTTTCAAACATCATTCTCAAGAGTGAGAGATGCATGGTTTCAAAGTTGTTAAAAGAGTTGAAGTTTGAATAAATTAGATTGTATCCGTGAAAAGCCATGCTGCATTATTATGTAGATTTCTCAACAATTCTCACTCTTGAGAATGATGTTTGAAATACCGAAACGTCGAGTAATGTTTTTAAGTTTTACTTTTCTTGTTAAAGACAATCAAAGTTGTAGAAGTAATGTATTTGGTAAAGGAATAAACGGTAGAAAGGCTGCCCGATCGCGAGACAATTTATATAACACTGCTTCATTTTACAGCTGTTGGGAAAAGGTTACAACTAATAAGTAATACGAAATTTAAATTTTGTCAGCTGTCATTTTCTTAGGTATGTTTACTTAATTCAGCTGTTAATTTCAGGTCATCATGGCTCGGTATGTGCCTTTTCTTGCTGTTGTAGCACTGGCTTCAACAATGTATGGTACGTTTAAAAATTAGTAGTTTAAAACTGATCAGCCACAGTTACTTTCACAATTGGTTGTCATCTAAAGTTATCGGTCAAACTTTTTTTCTCGTTTTAAGTTTATTCATTTAATAGTTCTGAATGCATTACCTTTTTTGTTGTCTAAGGTGCTGTCAACGGACAAATTGGTAAGTGTTTAGTTTGGTAAAAATCAAATCATGAAATACGACACTTAAGATGTTTTAAATTTTTGGTTTTAATTATCACTCGATTACCTTACAATTGCAAATATTTTGATTGGAAATGGCCATCCCGTAGAATTTCAACACACATTCAAAGTAGCCTGCACACGAAACGGAAGAGGATAGGAGAAAATCGGACAGGGGTGTGACAGGGAATTTTTACAAGGACATTGCAAAGCCGAGTACGCTTTTATAAAAAAAATATATTTATAACTGACCAAAGCTAGGGATTAGAAATGGTCGGGCAGCGTGCAAAGAAAGTAGTGTCCGATAGCCCGGGGCTAGTGGATTTTGCTATCGGGCTAGTGAAATCTGTTTTTAACTTGTACGACGGGCAAGTGATGTTTTTTTTTTGAGGAATTCAAATAACAGAAGAACTGTGAAATAATTCTGCTAGTCAAAAAGTTTTTTGGGGCTACTTGAAATGACTTCTGGGCTAGTAAATGCTAGCTTCAGCTTGCCCGAATGGCAAGCTGTAAAAACGATTTTCTTTGCACCCTGTCGGGGGAGCGCTAAAGTATGCCTGACACTTTTTTCATTTCTGTCTTTAATACAATTTAATTGGTGGATCTGTTTCCTTTTTTTGCTTTAAAACATGTTTTATAGACTGAGGAAAAATTTCAACCCTCATTATTTATTGCCAAATGCGCGTTTTAAGGGTATGCGCCGCGTGGCACGTAACACGAATGTTAGAACAGACAATTAACTCTGAGGTTTATTCTTGGCCTCGTGTGTTTTTGATTCCCTTTACTAGGGTTAAAGCTCAGTGGAGATCTTAGGGATGCTCTTGAAGAACTCAAAATTACTTCAGAGTCAGAGCTGATTCTCTGTTGCATAATTTACTTTAATTTTTTGTCTTAATCATATAGTTCAAAACGTTTGTGGCACATTATCATATTTAATGCTATTTTGCGCCTTATAAACAATAAGTTATTATTATCATTATTATTATTATAATTATTAATTATTAAACAAACTGGAAAAAGGTTTATCTCCCTTTTCCTTAAAATTATGACATTAAAAACAATTTAGTACAATCTAACTAGTGTCTATTATCAATGCTGCGTTCTGATTGGTACTAGTAGCGAAAAGCGCGGGCTTTTGGGGGCCAAAAACAGGATTGAAGTATAGCTTTTACCTAGCTAAATTTTTTTTATTCTCGATATTTTTGATCAACTAGTTGGATTTTACTTAAACAATTATTCCTCTCGCCCTCATGGCATCCGAGTCAATAGCCCATTCGGGCTCGAGGAATAATTGTTAAATATATATACGTTTTGCCTTTGTCATTTAGAGGATCCTTGCAAGAACGGAATTGATTTGGGAATCATTGTGGATAGATCACAGAGTGTGGGGAAGAGCAACTTCACGTTCTTAAAAAAAGCTGTAAAGAGTTTCCTGGACAACTTTACCATTACTTCAAAGGCAACTCACACCTCTCTAATCTTCTTTGCTGATAAGGCCGTTCAGTTGTTCAATCTGCGTGACTCGGCGTATCACAGCAATCAAGCTGTTAAAAACAGAATTGATTCTGTTTCTGGCAGCCTTTTTCCCGGTAACAGAGCGGACTTAGCGCTGATGAAAGCTCACGACGAACTGTTTCATCCAGGACAGGACAGGAAAAATCGGCCCAACGTGCTTGTGGTGTTCACCTATCGAAACACGGCTGCAGAATCAGCACCCTACAGTGAGACCGTTCCACCTCTTGAGGTAGCCGTCGCCATTGTTTACTATTAGATAAGTGGAATTAACCATCCTGGCTTCAAAAGTAAAGGGTCTAGGTACGATTGGCCTTAAAAAATTTTACGAAGATAGATTAGAAAGTAACACTGGCCTGCCTAGAAATGATTTATTATTATGGGCCGTGAAATGAAATCTGTAGAGAAACCAATAAACTGATCTAATAATATAGTACACGCATAGATGCGCGAAGGTGAAAGAAAATTGAAACAGAGAAGATGTTCCATTTAAGGTTATATATTCATTTTTTTTACCTTTTTTTTGTTTTGTCGCGAAGGATATAGGTACCCATATTATTGCTGTTGGTATTGGAAACCAGATTGATATCAAAGAACTAGAGAAAATTCGTGGTGAACGTGGCTCCGCAATACAGTTTTCGGGTTTTGAGTCTCTCCTGGCTAAACCAAATGACATAGTAGCTGAAATTTGTGGTGAGTTCTTTAGGGACATTTTCTTTAAAAATATACTCTCAATAAGGAGTAGCAATCATGAAGTGTCCGTTTATAAATCATGTCAATAAAAAGCGACTAAATTTAAGGACGTTGGGAAGAAACATGATTAAATGACCGATCTCCACAAGCGCCTCTCTTTGTGATCTCAAAATGTAGTCGCGAATTTATTATTACAAATTTTAAAGAACATGATTTTTGCTTGATTTGAGTAGTTTATTGTTCTGAACCTACCTGGAGCCAAATAAAACTATATTTCAGTTTTAATTTATAACTGTACATGTAGCTGCTGTTTCAGATTTTGTACATGACAAAATGTACTTACCAGGGAGATTTAGAGAGAGTTAGTTATCACTGCCCACGTTCCCTTCCGTTATTCTATCGAAAGAAACCCCTCTCTTTAAAATACTTTTTAAAGTATTTTGGAAAGTATGCGAAGATTTAGATTCCAGGTGCGGTGTCACGTAGGGAAACACAAACACATCGGAAATTTAAAGCAGAATGCCCAGCAAAGGTTTTGAAATGCGTTTTAACACACACAAAAAAAGTCTGGAGTAATGAAGTAACTGGCAATCTGTGATATCAAAGTTTGTCGTCATTTAATGCGATGGAAGTAGTTTTGTAAATCTCCTTGCATGCAATGGTTTTGAAGTTTTATCACTTCAAATAAAACGTTTGTAAGGAGCTCTGCTTTTTGGCTTGGCTAAATATTTGACCACATACACAATCCTACTAGCCTTTTAGAATTTGGAGCAGAGTATGGCGTCCGAACGTTTTTATAATTTTATTGTTTTTTTTTTTCTTTTAGTTATAAATGGTGGGTACACCCATTGGTCAGAATGGTCAGAATGCAGCGCAAGCTGTGGTGATGGAACCCGGATGCGTTTCAGAAACTGCACAAACCCCAAGCCAATGAGAGGAGGCTCAAACTGCGACAATATTGGACCAGCAAAAGAATTTGAAGCCTGCGATCTTCCTAATTGTGTTGATTGTAAGTATCTAAGTACTTGCCACCCATTTGTGTCGTTGGTTAGCTATTTTGATAAGCACTGGCAAGAAGGGGCCCTAGAGGTGAAAGGTTCCCTTAATTTTCGCTTAACTTTCGTCAGTAACAATTTGGCGGCGAAACTTTGCTTAAAGTCGTAAGTAGAACATTTACGCATCTTAAAGTCGAGCTCAATTCAGGAAAAGGTCAGGCTGGTAATATAGGTAAGTCAGAGTCACCTATTGATGGCAATGCCAACCGAAAAAGAAACGCATTGGCTCTTGAAATTCTTTAATTGGATTTTTGGTTTAGTACATTTGTTGAGCTCTTTGTTGAGCTACACACCTTTTCTTTTCTCTTTTTCTTTTCTTTACTTTTAAAAATAATCCATTTTTCATTCAGTACCCTTAACTCACATGGTATACCCTATAGTGCCAGGAAGCCTATAGTGTAAAAGCCCCCGGCTTCTTTATAGACTTCCTTGTCATTACCACTTTAAACATTTAATTTTGCAAATAATTTAGCTAGAATAGTGTCTATTATCTTTAATGTATTATAAATTTCTTGTATATTGCTGTTGCATTCTTGTGTGGTTAATGGCAAAATAAATAAATGAATGAATACTTGGAATATCTAAAAAACAGCCTTATTCCGTTGGGGACAGATTTGTTCTTTTTATTATGCTTTGTTTTATTTATTCATCGACCTTAATTTTGACTGGATAACCCGATAAAAGTTAAAATACCATGCATATCTTCATATTTTCCTACAACTTGTCACTCTGGGTCTTTCCTTTTCATTTAAGCAATTGATGGTGGGTATAGTCGATGGACCTCTTGGACCCAGTGTAGCGATAACTGTGGTGGAGGAATGCGCGTTAGATTCCGATCCTGCACTAACCCATCACCGTTCGGAAACGGCAAAACATGTGATTATATCGGCGAACCACAAGAGACAATTGCATGTAACATAAAGAAATGCGGTAAATATACAATAACTAGATGATTTACTAAAAAGGGTTATTGCTAGGTGCAGCTTTTTAGTTATTTTTACAGACCTTGAAAAATAAGGACTAATTATTCACTGTAAATTATAAAGTGTATTTATAAGTTTCCACTACAAAATTACCAATCATTAGGCAAGAATGATTTAGACTTACATTAATGGCAAATGGCAAACGCCATTCTGGTTGCCCTAGACTGACAAACTGTCCGAGCTCAAACAACAACTTCAGCAACTGTAGCTAATTTACAAAACTTTGAATGAAAGAACAGACGAATGAAAAAAATAAATATATCAGTGAATGAACGAACGAACGAAAGAGAACAACGAATTGAACAAATGGATGGTGGATGGAAGGAAAGATGAATTCATGGGTGAATGAATGGAAAAATGAATGAAATGGAGAACACAATATATGGTGTTAATTAAGGAGAAGACAGAGGTGACTGTTATAGGCGAAGCTTTGAATGTCAAGGGAAGACAGTGAACATATAACGTCATTTTTTTTTATCTATTTTTCTATTAGTGTCATCACCGTGTTCCAAGGGTATTGACCTGGGCATCTTGATCGACCGATCGAATAGCATCTTAAAGAGCAACGTCCAGCGCCTTCTCAAAGTTTTTATGCCTTCATTTCTCCAGAAATTCAAAATATCCAAAAAGAGGACTCACATTGGTGTTATAATGTACGATAAGAGTGCGAAGGTTCTTGCACCTTTTAATGGGCCTAGGTCCAACAATAAGGGGAAGGCGAAGGCCTTCATCAGAAATCTTGATCCATCAACTGCCACCCACACACGTACTGATAAAGGGCTGGTGTCCGCATATGATCAGTTATTTAATAGGAAAAAAGGTGATCGAAGTAAGAAGCGAAACGTCCTTATAACATTTACAGATGGTCGGGCTTGGCCAAGGAGTCGCATTCGACCATTCTCGAAAACGGTGCCTCCGCTTAAGGTATGTCTCCTGTTTAACCAGACTCCATTTTAAGCTGGTGTTTATCAAACTGAATAGTTGATAATAGTTACGTTTTCCAAGCATGCAAGCCTGTCTCATTTCGATGTCCTTTGAAAATAATGTAAATGCCGTTGGATGTTATCTGTTGCGAACAATAGTTTGTCGAACTGGAAATTATGGGTAGCAGCAATTATATATTCTGTTGCTCGCATTGACATGTTCTAATCATAATTTGATTTATTCTTCAGTAGTGCGGACCCGACAAAATTACTAGAAGGTTCCGGTTCCGAAATGCTTCTGGTTTCGACTTTTCATCACAAAGAAAAAAACGTAGACACATTTCTGTTTGTAGACAGGGAAACATATCAGTGGAGAATATTAGTCACTATTGTGAAAGGAATTGGCAAATCAATAGAAATGATAAAAAGAGCTAATTGCAGCAGCAATACCGGAATATAAGCAACAATCAAGATTCAAAGAAAGATTAGCCTGTTCCAGGTTCAAAGGCTCCAAGATAGTAATGTGTAAGGATCACGAAAACTGATGCAAAAACGGTTGCCCCCTTCTTCAGATCAAGCTCCTCCTATTTTCGCTTGGATTTTGTTCACGATCCCTTAACTATCTGTGGGCCTGGCGCAGGTTAAGAAAGATTGATAATCTCGATCCTAAGGTACAATCGAATTACCTACCTTTCTTTTCTAATCAATAGATAAGGAAGAAGTGCCATATGGTTGCTGTTGGCTATGGTGTTCCTAGCAAGATAAATATGACACAACTTCGAGAGATTGGGGGAGATCACGTGGTCAAAATAAGCAATTCACTAAAAATAAAAAGCTATGTGAACAAGATAAAAAATGCGGTCTGCAGTAAGTGATGTTATATATATTGAATTTTAGCTCTCTCTAGCCATAAGGCCAGTACATGCAGTCCCTTCATCGTAACATGAACAGGAGTAACTTCGACGGCATTTTTTGCGGTTGTAACAAGCTATAAGGAGGATTATCGACTGCTAGGCAGTAAGTGTCTATGCAAGAAATAATATAGTTGTTTATATAGTTGTTGTTTAGTTGACTTCGACAAAAGCCAAAAATTCTTCATCCTTGTGTGTTTTAGCTGACTTGGTCAAGGACGCCGTTTTACCATGCGTTCTAACTCCTGTCGTACTCTACAAAATATTTACTGAGAACTGAAAAAACAAAACAAAACTTCAGAAAGCCCCTGCTATTTTGGGAATAAATTTTAAAGTACTAGTAATGAAGTTATGAAGCTAGTTTTTACAAATTCTTGTTAGTTGCAAGGTTATTTACTGCTGTATACTGACCCGCCACACCGTGATTTCAAAAGATAGTTCTTTTGTTTTTATCCCCAAAGATTCAGTCGAGCCAGCTTTTCGAAGAAATATTACAGCTCTCTTTGTCTCATTATAGATGAAATTGAACCGCTACAAATTTATATCCACATATTCACAAACAGACAGATATAGGGAATCATTTCATTTTAAAATTTTTGCATCAGAAGATATTGATTCGGCGCGTGACATTGCTAAAATGAAGACTAACACGCTCAGCTGGCATGGCTTCCTATTTATATTCAAAGATCTCTTGTTTCATTTTGCACTGTTATATTATACTCTGTTAAAAATGTTGTTACGCTTTGCTTTAAAATCGCATTACATTTCGCTTAAAATCAAATTTTGAAGTTCAATTTTGGGGCAATTGCTACCTCTTTTCGTATACTTACATGAAGCAGAAGGCTCAATGATCAACTTTATTTTCCTTATAGGAATTGATGGCGGATACAGCGAATGGAGTGTGTGGTCATTGTGTAGCACCACATGTGGCGCGGGTGTTAAGGTTCGTAGCAGAGTCTGTAATTCACCTGTTCCTGCTCGTGGAGCAGAGGATTGCAATAGATTGGGTAGTCCTTATGAAACATATGAATGCAACGAGGGAGAATGCCCAAAAGGTGCGTATAACATTAATTTCTTCTTTCAACAGTTAAGCCATTGTATATGAATTCTTTCTAAAACTTGTCCGTCTTGCAGCGTCTTTTTTTTCAATCTGTCTCTTTTCACTTGAGTTCTTCTTAATAGTATCGTTATTATTATTATTATTATTATTATTATTATTATTATTGTTGTTGTTGTTGCTGCTGTTGTTGTTGTTGTTCTCGACATTGGGCATGGAACATTTACACCTTTTAAAAGTCTTTACAAAAACAGGCAGAATGGGAAAGGAATTCCTTAAGTATCATACTCGATAAGCGGAGCTGATTTCCGTCTTGAAAAGAGAGCAATAAAAAAATGCCAAAAATATTTCGTGAGTAAGAAGCCGAATTTCAGTTGCTTTATTGCAATCTGCAGTCCTTTGTCTTAGAGAATCTAGGGCAAAAAGAAGAGCTCAACGTTACAATGAGAAGGCTGTCGTCGAGATCGAAAAAGCAGAAGGTGCCATTAAGGGATATAAGGAAACGTTTATTAACATGAATCATCTTCTGATATGACTTCACAAACATTGGTTTGTTACCAACCCAAAATAATCCATCCTCAATGACACATCTTAGAAAAGATTCTTACTGCAAACATTCTTTATTAAACAAGTGGTCTTTATTTTGTTCTTTTTCTTTCGTGCTCACTTTTAGCGCCAAGTCCTTGTAAAACCAAGAAACAGGACGTTTGCTTGATAGTAGATGAGTCATTGAGTGTGAAAGTCCCAAACTATGTCCGCATGAAGACCTTCCTCACGCAATTCATCTATCAGTTTGACCCTCACACGCATTTCAGCATCATAACATTCGCAGGGAAGGCAAATGTGCGGTGTAAATTTTCTGACAAACGGTGTCAGACCGCTGATGGTACGTACGACTTGATTTCCGAGATTCCAGACAAGCTTTTCTATGGCACTTATACTGACAAAGCCTTGATTGCTGCGAACGAGATTGTCTTCACGCCTGAGAACGGCGACCGAGCAGACGCTAAGAATGTGGTTATAGTTATAACTGACGGGAAGACCATGAAGGGAGCTGCGCCTTTCAACGTCACCGTTCCTCCACTGCGGGTTTGTCTAACTACTAGAGAGATTAAGATTCACGTTTACCGTAAACGGCAAACGTCAGACTCAAGTCGAGAATTTCTCTGAATAGAAAATAAGTAAGTAAACACAGTCCCGAACGATTCCTATGGGTAAAACTGGCATAAATTTTTGTGTTGAAGCAATAAACAGGAAATAAAGGGGAAAATTTGGTCACGTCAGTACAAATTTACGTCTGCCGTTTGGCGTAAACGTGAATCTTAATCTCTCTACTATTATGATCTTTTCATAAATGATTTCAAACAGTAAATATCTGAAATCCAATGCTTCGTTGTTACTAATCCACAAAGCTAAAGCCAGAATGGTCGTTAACCATATATAGCTGATTCAATAAAGGTTGAATTGGGCATTGGGAATTGCATATTGGGAAGCTATTGTATGGTGGTCACTCAAGTAAATCATTGCATTGTTCAATATGCGCAAACGCCCAAGGCAATTTCCAATGACCAATTGCCTAAACAACCTTTGATTTAGCTAGTGTATACACCTATTTCAATGAAGATTGCATTGGAAATGGTGCTTTGGTCTTTGAAAGCCATAGTTTTGTGGTCACTCAAGCAAAGCATTGCATTGTATTCTGCGTTTCAATGACCAAATGCTAAACGAACGTTATTGAAATAGGTGTATCTAGCCGCCATTTCTTTCCCCAGAAATGTTTGGAAAGCAGCTGAATTTTGTGTATTAACTAACAATTATCTTACATATTTTTTTCACCCGCTGCAATAAGGACGGAAAAAATGCAAAAATGATAGCATTTGGTATAGGTCCATCTATTCGTGAGCAGGACCTCAATGAGATAGCTGGAGAGAAGAATTGGTTCTACGTGGACGATTTTGCTTACATGAAGGAACGAATTCCAGATTTACTGAAGACTGCATGCACTGAGACTACCCTGTGAGATACAGTAGGTATACTCTCAACGAATGGGTAAAGAACTTGTAAGTATTTAAAGTAGAAGTAAGTGTGAACTGAGTTAAATGTAATAGATAGCGTTTTAAGTATCTAATATTAGTAAAGGCTGTTCAAATTAAAAGGGTAGCTTTCAAGATCAAGGTTACCGTGAGACTCCAAAAAAAAAACGTGAACAGCAGAAATATCTCTCGTGTGTTGCAAGGAAAAATGCAACCAGGAATGGAAAAAAACTGAACCACAAAAAGCAACACAAATCCTTTACAAGTGTATGGTTCTTTAGCTTGCGTGCATGTCCTGACCCTTGCTGTCACTGATCACGACACAAATTATCATACAGTCCACACACCGGTTCACTGTAATCTTTGTTTAAAAGTAATGATAAGGCACTGATGACAAAGAGTTAGGCCTATGTTTAAAGAAGAGTCTTAACTCATCCTTGGTGGAGTAGTCTTGAGGAAGGTGTCTTTTTGCAGTGGACTGGATAAGCGTAATAAGTGCGACAATAATTAACTTCACATTCCTTTAAAGAAATCTGTATTTTTGAAGAAGACCAGGACGATATCGAAAAAACGTAAGCAAACAACCCGTCACGTTTGTCTCACTAAATTTTCTTGCCGTTCTGACTCACTGGCTTTCCGCCTTACTATTACGTACGTCTACATCAACATGTGCAATCCCTCGAGGGTCGATTCGCGAGTCCGCTGTTGTTTATTTTATACGTAAATGATCTTACCTTACCTCAGCTCTACTCAAGGCCCATACAAAGTATGCGAAATATATCCTTAACGTCCGCTGCCGAAGATACTGACACCTGAATTCTGCACCAAACAAAATCCAGAAATGGCTAAAGGTGGATAAGCTGACCCAAAGACCAAACACAAATTGAAACCAATACATGCCGATAGGGAGTCGCCCCAAACTTCAACTAATATCAGATAATTTCTCGGTTAAGGTGAATAAGTAAACATACCCATAGATAGGGTGGCTGTTTATAAATCTCTTGGAGTCTTTTTGATGAGTAGTTCTAATGGAAAGCACATATTGAGCAGATTTAAAAGAGATATCGGCGTATAAGTGAGTTTCATATTACTGTTATGCGTTAGTAAACTGTAATCTCCGAGACCTGCTTATACGATCTACATGTATTTACATGGTTAACCTTCTTGTAATAACTATTATACTATAGCATTCAAATATTTTGAAATAATTCCACTTTTCTTTTTGCAGTTGTTTAGGCGGACAGAAATAGAGGGACGCTGACAAATAGAAGACCAAAAACCACACTTTAGAAAACTTTAGAAAACTGGATTGCACTGAATATCCTTAAATAGATAGCTAAACAATAAACTTAATGGTGAAAAACAAGTGTCATTTTTTTTCCTGTTTTGATCTACATGTAAGTTCTCTACATCTTGAGCTATAATGTTTTTTTTTTTTCAGTCCTTGACAAAAGCGACAGGGAAAAAAATTATCCCCCCCCCCCCACGGGGGTTTCACCCACGCCGTGGATTCCGGATTCCAGGCACTGTATTCCAGATTCTTGGTCAGTGGAACTTGGATTCCAATCTTAAGTGGGATTCCGGATTCCTATGCACAGGATCCCTGATTTTCCACTCCTCAATTTCCGGATTTCGGATTCCACAAGAAAAATTTCTCGGATTCCGGAATCTGGATTCCCAGCCTTACATTGAACACGGAAGTCAAAGCTATGACCTTTAAGTTATTCAAGTCCAGAGGCTCAACTGATCAAGGTTGAGGTTCTAAAACTGCTATAAAACGAACTCCGTTCTCTTAGTTAGGTCTGTATCACTGACTGAAGCAATAACATTTATTCACCTCAGTGTCGGTGGCTAGTGGTGGTTAAAATTTGCCGAGCCGCGAAGCATACTATTCTAATCATGAGATAATTGAGCACATTCTAATACTAATACTATACTTATCATGAGATAATTTAGCACTAAAATGGAGATTTTTAACTCATTTACTCCTTTCAATGATTACAATTTTGGCGCGCAATGACCTAACGGCCGTCGCGTTTTCTTGCTGACAAATAAAACTTTTTGAAGGCATTTGTGTAGCTTGAAGATCAAGATCGAAGAAAAAGATTAGTGCATTATTTAGGCCTTAAGTCTGGCAGAAATGCGTCTCTGGATACCAACGGACGTACAAGAGGGGGTGGATGCCAGCCCCACCTAAGGTTTTTCTTAGTTTTTTCCTAGAGGATAAAACATCGGCATCTAACGTTTTTAGTAGCTGTCTGTTTATCCTTCACACACATTTTGAGATAAGTTCATTGATGGTCAGTTGCTATTCTCACGAGATATGACGTCACAAGTAGCGGCTGGTCAAGCCATTTTTTGGTGAAAGTACATGTTTTTTCAACATCTTTCCACAATAAAAGCAAATATGAAGGCTAAAATCATGCAAATTGCTTATTGAAGAGCTATTTTTCATGTAAAGCACTAATTCTTGGTAAAATCCAATATGGCAGGCAAGATGGCGACCCTGTTGGTGACGTCACAGGTCTCCAGCAGCGTCACCACCCATAAAATATACCTCATCTTGTTAAGAAGATCAAAGGCTTTTCACTAAAGGCAAAAACGTTTCGAAATACTGCAACGTATCAAAAACTCCGGGGAGGGGTTCCATCCACCCCCCCCCCCCACCCTTGTACCACGGTGGGTGTATGAATTTGCGTGAACGTCCGATGGTTAATTATCTCCGTGACGTAAGCGGTACGAGCAATAGTATTCTTTCAATGCTTTCTCTCAGCTTTTTGCACGTACACTTGCCATTTCAAAACGAGTAGGGTGACCCCCATTTTAAATTTCAAGATTTTTATAAAATATTTTTTCCCTAATAAGAAAAAAAAGGGCAGAAAATAATGTTCACCTTTTTGCTAATGTTACTAAATTGTACTGATCGAGGCATAGCAAGTCTACATTAGAGAGTACAACAAAAGCAAAGTTATTTAAGGAGCATTTTTATGGTACGTAGGTGGATAAACAACAGAATGGTTATCAATTTTGGTACAGTTGTGAAAGTACGTGCGCGTAATACTTACCTTTGTTTAGCTTTTGTTTGAGAGTAGAGCTCAACCTTCGCTCTGTAAATACCCATGAAAATGAATAAGGCCGATTTATTTATTAACAAATATTAGTAATTTAAAATCAGTTTTAGCTTTGAAAGAGTACAATGAGTTTTCCTCTTATGAAAACTGACAACGAATCATACAAAAATTTTGCTTTTTAAACTCGCAGTAGGGACGCAGCTGGTCGAGGCGGGTTGCCATAAATAAAAACTATGCGAAAACTAATATTATATAACTCTGAATATTACAATATATATTGTACACAGTACAAGTAGAAATAAATTCAAGACTTGACAGTTTCATGCTAGTAAAAGAAACATAATTGCCTTAGTTTACACGGTTTGAACTTATTTGGTCCGACAACTTGTAACGACAGTTAAGAAAAGACGACGTAACAATAAAAAAAGGTTCTCGGGAGAAAAATTCAAACCGCTGCATTGGGCAACTCATCGCTGACCTAGCCGAGATTAGCTTACGTGTAGCTGCAGTCTTGAGCCCGATAATTTTATACATTGTATCAAATTATCGGACTGAAGACTGACGCTTGCGCGTTCACAGCTACTCCCATGGATGCGATATTTAGCTATATTGATTGTTTACGAAACAATTTCTTAATTACTGTTTATCATTTTTGCGTGGACGACAACCATAAATCCTGTATGCGTTACGAACTAATAAAAAACGGACCCGTGTGAACCTACCTTCTTCAGTGTTCTGTACTATATATGATGCTGTCCAACACAAATAAAAATTAAGTAAATCAAATAGATAACAATCATAGTCTTTTCTCATTTATTCAGAGATACTTATTACAATTTTTCAACAGCCCCTTCCTCCACAGGAGTTAATATATGTAAAGAGCTTCTTTCCGTTTTGATGTTTGTTGTGTTAAGTGTTTGTCTTGAGTTTTATAGTATCATAGCAACACAGGTGAACCACACAGAAAGAGAGTAGGGCTAAAACACTCAATTTAATGCAAGTAATGGTTTAACTCGCAAAAAATGCAAAAAAAATTATTTGCTAGCGGAAGTATAGTTTGTTTGATAATTAATAATCCCTCCTAAGTGTTTAAGAAAAGAGCAGATGACATAAAAAGGTAAGCGATAATTTGCTAAGAGTTAAATGTTTTGCTCTTTTTCATAAAATTTATTTGCCCCATGGTAAATTTACCCTCAACTGCATGTGAAATGCGCCGGCGGCATTGTGAAAGTTAAGAGCATCAGGAAGTCAGGAGAAAATGCAGTTAAGCGGCCAAAACCAAAGTAGCAATGACTGCTATCACTGAATGGAGCAGATGAATAACGGATTGAAGTTCTATTTCACTGATACAGCTGTACATGAAGTAGAAGCAAGTCGATTCAGCAGAAGACCAATGAATAGCTACAGAAAACAAGAAAAGCTCATACATTAAATAAAACTACGTGTGTAGTTTTCAGAAGACAAAAAATGTAATCTAAATGATGTTCCAAAGAAAAGGGGAACAAATTATAGTAAAATTAGATCCTGAGACTAGTAATTGATCGTTTCATTAGTAATCACAATGGAGGGAAAAGATATATTAAACCCGGTCCAGGGACCCGTTTCGCGAAACTCCCAATTATCAACGGGCATGGAAAGCCGAAATGCTGTATTATCGAAGCCTCACCAGTTTAAAAGATAATATATGAGAAACCTGTCAGTGAACAAAACAAAGTCGACTGGTTTGTTAGCTAGAATCCACAGTTGTATTCAATCCATTTAGGTTTTGATTTATATTTTGATTTCTGGAGTACGTTTCTTAAAGAATAAGAACAGATTCTTTCTCTGATGGTAACATACAGCGAGGCCAAAAGATCCTGATAGAGAAGTCAAAATAATCTTAGTTACCTTGTTTATTTCAAACTCATTTAAGAAAACACGGACCCCAGTTTCTAATGTTAACTCATCATCATCATCATTATTATCGTTATCAACATCAGTTTTTTAGAGAGAGCTGCAAGTTTATAATCCCTTTGCTGGTCACAAATTCTAAGTCAACGAACAGACTTTTCGGCAATTATAGGGCTACTATTCTGGGTATACAAAATACAGCCCCACAGACTAAAATATAGCAGAAGGCCAGTTTAAATGCAAATAAGGAGACAAATGACTGGCATTTACTATCCTTGCTCAAGATTTACTTCTCAGTCTGTACATTTTTGCGACATATTTTCCAAGTGCAAATTTGTGCAAATCCATTTTATCGTCCAGTGTCGAATTACCTGTAACCTGGGACCAGGCTCCGCAGTGGGGGAAAAAGGCAAAAAACGGGGTCAAATAGGAAAAATATCGGCAAGCGAAGCGAGCCAAGTGGTATCCTGGGGAGGGGGGAAGGGAGGCGGAGCCTGGAGACAGCCTTTGATGCCGCCGTTCCATGATACCAGATTCCGGCATCATGCTCTGATTGGTCAAATGTCTTCATGTTGACGGATTCGCGGTGCTGTTGACAGTATCGTGCTCTTTCAATACCACGCTCATACAATTCGGGGGAAGATTTTTTAAAACATGGATTTCGAGCATGCAATACAAATTTCTTTGCGAGGCTTTTCGCTTATCCCTCGGCGCCAAGAATATCAAAAAATATGCCTGTGATAAAAGAAAAAGAGGCATTCAAAATATGGAGCTTTTCTAATTATACTCCCCTGCGACAAAGTACGGTCACATTTACAAAACGATTGACTTATAAACTGACGTTCAAAAGGTACAGTGTTCTAATCACGCCAAGGGAGGCTAATACTTGATCGATATATTTATTCAAATTGACAACAATGTTATTGAACGAATGAAAGAAATAGTATTTTTAGGTGTTATCCTCGATGAGTATTTGTCATGGAGGCCTCACATTCTTCGCGTTTCTAGAAAAATATCAAAATCAATAGGTCTAGTTTTTGCCTTCCCAAAACTTCCTTGCATGCGCTCCTTGTACTATAGTCTAGTTTACCCTTACTTAATATATTGTGTTTCAGTGTGGGGATCGAAATATCAGTCACATTCAAATCGTATTATTATTCTGCAAAAGAAGATAATCAGATTATTATAAGAAGTTTCTTTTGATTCTCATACAAGTGTTCTTTTTAAAGAGCAGGAGATTTTAAAATTCTCGGACATTTATTTATACAAATAGGTAAATTTATGTACCTTTTTAAAAGAGGCTTTCTCCCTAATTATTTTTGTGATATGTTTACCCTCGCAAGCCAGATACATTCTTATAATACACAAAAAAAATTCAGCCTATTCTATATACCTCAATGTCGAACTAGTTTTCGAAAATTCTCAATTCGGTTACATGGTCCTAAGTTTTCAACTCGCTAAGTCGGGAAATTCAAAACAGTGAAAGTATCAGTTTGTTTGGCAAAAGACTTAAAAAAATCTTTTCTTTCTTGGTTAAATTTACTCTTTGTTGAGCTACACACCTTTTCTATTTCTTTTTTCTCTTTCCTTTTTTTTCTTTTTTTTCTTTTTTTTAACTAATTCAAATTTTCATTCAGTACCCTAACTTGTATGGTTTACCCTATGGTAGGAAATTAAACCCGATAGTTTATAAGCCTCCCGGCTTCTATGTACGGTAGGCTTTCTTGCCATAATTTGCCACTTTAAACGTTTGATCTTGTAAATAATTTAGTTAGAATATTGTATATTATCTTTAATGTATCATAAATTTCTGCATGCTGTTGTTCTGTTTCTGGTTAATGGCAAAAATAAATGAATGAATGAGTGAAATGAATGAATCACCCTCCTACCAAAAGAGTGATAAAACCCCAAAATCAGTTGATATATGCAAAGAATGCATTTTGCGTACAGCTAAGCCTTGTGCTCCGATAACACGTAAACCAAAACTGTACGGAGATACTCCGTGAGCAGTTTTTTCTCTCTAGCTTGGCTTTTACTAGTTTTAGCGTTTACGAAGTCTGCCTCGCTTTTCAGTCGTGTAGTTAACAAACCAAAAAAGCAACTAACAAGTGACCCGAACGACTTCGTAAAAATCAAAAGCCATGCATGCAAGAGAGGAACCTCTGCTCGCAGGCTAATACAAAGACAAAATGATCATTACTAATTTCTACACGATTTTCAGCAGACATACTTTATAAAAGGGACAACAAACTCAACAGGAATACTGACACTCAAACTAAATAGCTAGTATGTTGCATAAGGTGATAAACTTTACGCATTTTTCCTCCAAGGAATATTACATTATAAGAAGCTATGTCAACGAGCCTTATGACGCGAACTGCGAACTTGTTGAGGTATCTCCTTGAGAATCTATTCCTCCCCGGGCGCACACGGCCCATTTTCCTCTGAAACGTCTTTATTTCCCTTCGCCCAAGCTGGTGTTGCGCCAGTTGATGGTCGAAGTTAAGTAGATATTTCTTTGCTCGCGCTTGCACTATTACTTCATCTCGAATTCACATATTTTTTTACAAAAGCGACATAACAAGCTCACGCTGACATCCGTCGTAAGAACTTGACGTGTCTACATTTCAGTGCCAAGTTAATTGCTGGAGGGCCGATTGGAAGCATCAAAGGCATGTCTCCAGTCTCCTCCACCGATCCCCTCCCCAGACGCTTCGTTCGCCAATTTTTTTTTTCGCCAACGCGATTTTTTCTCCTTTTTCCCAAAATGCGGATCCTGATCCCAGGCTAAATTAGCTAAAGCACGCCAAACTTCTACGGCAATTATTCAGACAATCTGGAGTACATGCACGACTTAAAAAAATAGGTACACATTCTTCGCTATGGTAACATCCAGTGAGGCCAAAAGGTCCTCTTACAGACGTGGAAATATTTTTACTTTCTATTTCAACGTCATGATAAAGTGCCATCCGATTATTGGTTTTGAATTGTGGTTGCACGAAACAGTACAAGGAGACTGGATACAGCATCGTTATGGTTCATACTAGCATCTTATCAAGGCATTGACTTGTTCCGTATGTATTGTTCATTCTATTAAGTATTAATATCACACCTTTACTTTGTAGTTGAATCAGCGCGTATATTCGATGCGAGTTTTAAGAAGGGCAAACTTCCCGGGCGTTATTTCTACATTAGGCTAAGCGCTAAGCGCCGAAATTTCATCATCAAACTTGTAACCTTCAATTCTGAAGTTACTACACAACTCAAATCATGCGAATTTGGGGCTAGTCAGGGACTAACGCCCGGTTCATATGATGATCTTTTCATGAGCCGACTCATTATGTAGACCGGCTAAACTGATTCAGACGCCGATCTCAACTCCAGCCAAAGTAAATTCAAAAGGATGAAAATGCTGCTCATTTCGGTCAAACTGCTTGCAAAATACGTTATAATAATTTATGTTCGTCGTCTGAGTCCAAGCCGTTTCAAAGTCGCTTCAAAGGCGAAATTCCCGGCCGGACTAGGCGTGAAGAACGGTTGAGCCGTTCCAAATTGAAAGAGGGCGTCCCTATTTGATTTAGACGTCGAACGTTTCTTGAACAAAGTTCGGCTAATGAAAATTTCGGCGTCCCTGACCAGGTCTTACTCATCATCACATTATCTTTCTTGCGAGAAAGGCAAAAAAGGATGTTTTATCAAAAAAATTGGCCGAGAAAAAGAAAGGTGCTTAAAGTTACTTTATCCAGTTTAATAGTTAAGAATAATCATGAGCACCCAATGACTGTTTTCTCTAAAATATCTGTTCGGAGAAGCAAATATTGCCTAGAATTTTCTATTACTTGAAGACGGCTAAAATTTTCTCGATAACCGTTCCATTCATGTACAATTTTCGAAACTTATCTCATAAATTCCTTACGATTTTCTGAGGCTTCATTTGTCACATTTTACTCTCCAAGTAAAGCTGTTTTTCGTAGAAAATGAAACCCTAAAACTTTCGGATTCAAAAATGTGATTGAGAGAACGAATCAGAAAAATGGTCACATTCGTAACAGGATAAATTGCACCTAAAATTTTTGGAAAAATAATTCTGAAGCTCTTGTAATTTTGAAAAGACTAAAAGTGCCCTAGGATGACGGAACAGAATCCAACTTTATAGCGCCGCTTAGAATGTATTTCTTGAGAACTAAAACTACTCTGAATAGCCTAAAAAGTGTTAATTTTCAACGTATTTAGCAGGAAATCGTCGTTGGGTGCCCCTGAATAATGTCATCTTTGATAACAAGGCTTTCTGTGAGACTCGCAAGTTGCCGTATGCCGTTTTCAACTTAAAGGTGATTGTTTTAAAGTTCATTGTTGTATTGAAAGTTTAAATTGAAAACTTGATGAAGAAACATTATATTTTGATTTACTGCTTTTTGATACATTGTAATCGTTTGTTCATCTCTCAGTGGTCTGTCTTAAACTCTCTTTGCTTGCACTATTACTTCATCTCGAATTCAAATATTTTTTTACAATCATAATAAGCTCACGCTGACATCCGTGATGAGAACTTGACGTTTTTTGACAAGTTAATATCTGGAGGGCGGATCGGCGGCATCAAAGGCATGTCTCCAGGCTCCTCCACCCTTTCCCCTCCAAAGACTACCTCTCGGCTCGTTTCGTTCGCCATTTTTTTATTATTATTATTATTATTTCGCCAACGCCGATTTTTTCTCCTTTTTTCACACAATGCGGATCCTGATCTCAGGCTAAATTACTAAAAAGCTAAAGAACGCCAAACTTCTACGGCAATTATTTAGACAATCTGGAGTACATGCACGACTTAAAAAAATAGGTACACATTCTTCGCTATGGTAACATCCAGTGAGGCCAAAAGGACCGCTTACAGACGTGGAAACATTTTTATTTTCTATTTCAACGTCATGATAAAGTGCCATCCGATTATTGGTTTTGAATTTTGGCTGCACGAAATAGTACAAGGAGACTGGATACAGCATCGTTATGGTTCATGCTAGCATCTTATCAAGGCATTGACTTGTTCCGTATGTATTGTTCATTCTATTAAGTATTAATATCACACCTTTACTTTGTAGTTGAATCAGCGCGTATATGCGATGCGAGTTTTAAGAAGGGCAAACTTCCCGGGTGCTATTTCTACTTTGGACTAAGCGCTCCTTAAGCCGAAATTTCAACATCAAACCTGTAACCTTCAATTCTAAAATTACTACACAACTCAAATCATGCGAATTTGGGGCTAGTCAGGGACTAACGCCCGGTTCATATGATGATCTTTTCATGAGCCGACTCATTATGTAGACCGGCTAAACTGATTCAGACGCCGATCTCAACTCCAGCCAAAGTAAATTCAAAAGGATGAAAATGCTGCTCATTTCGGTCAAACTGCTCGCAAAATTACGTGATAATAATTTATGTTCGTCGTCTGAATCGAAGCCGTTTCAAATTCGCTTCAAAGGCGAAATTCCCGGCGGGACTAGGCGTGAAGAACGGCTGAGCCGTTCCAAATTGAAAGAGGCGTTCCTAATTGATTCAGACGCCGAAATTTTCATGATCGAAGTTCGGCAAATGAAAATTTCGCTGTCCCTGACCAGGCCTTCATCATCACATTATCTTTCTTGCGAGAAAGGCAAAAAAGGATGTTTTATCAAAAAAATTGGCCGAGAAAAAGAAAGGTGCTTAAAGTTACTGTATCCAGTTTAATAGTTAAGAATAATGTCATCTTTGATAACAAGGCTTTCTGTGAGACTCGCAAGTTGCCGTATGCCGTTTTCAGCTTAAAGATGATTGTTTTAAAGTTCATTGCTGTATTGAAAGTTAAAAATTGAAAACTTTGAGGAAAAAAACATAATATTTTGATTTATTGCTTTTTGATACATTGTAATCGTTTGTTCATCTCTCAGTGGTCTGTCGTAAACTTGATAATTAACCTCTCTAATTATTCAACTTGAATGTAGTGTCATTCTACGTCTACAGAACGCGCCAAAACTTGTTGCTTTTTACGCAGTAGTTTGAGCTGTGAGGGAAAATCAGTCCAATTATATAAATCTTTAAATCTTTTTTTTTTTTTTCTTACCAGAGAATACGCGCGAACATTTCTCAGATAACTCGTAAAAATCGGCATTCTCTACCTTAGCAACGAATAAACTGTATTTCTGTTGATATTTTAACTTGCAAGTAACAAAGTCTGTTGCAAACCACTGTAAGATAGTTTACATGCAAACTGCTACACGTCAAATTTAATGCAAAAAGCAAAGTTTTCTGTTGTCACATCCAAAATGACGATTACTTAGAGAAATTCAGCATAAGTGTCGAATCGTTAGTGTCGAATAGATGTACCTTAACACGATGAAAAAGTCGTTAATTTAGGGGTTTTGTATTTTGGCTTTTCATTTATGCGAAATCTGAGTCTTCTTCCCCGACTACTTATTTCAAGACCAAACTGAACCTTGTGGAAGACATGACTGATGGGCTTTTTTTTTTTTAATCAATTTTCACAGCAAAATCGAATAAATAATTAGCCACATAAGAGCTTCGGCGAATTAATTGTCTTCGATTCTCTCATGAATATGTGTGTTCTCAATTTCCAACCCATTAAGCTGACACCTTCGGCAGCATGTTTGATGCGCGATAACATACTTTGCCATAAAACTGATTTTTGACAGTTCCATTTACCATGTGAAGTGTTGTTTCGTCGTCCGTAGTTTCCCAGGTTAGTATTGAAATCATTATTTGGGCTTGGAAATACCCACAATATGGAATTATAAGAGCATCAGCCAATGTCGGGTTTCTAGTTGCAGACTTACAGAAATTATAAAAACATTTTAATTACTTAGCAGAGTTTAATCTATCCATTTTCTTTAACCTCGTAAAAGTCAAGGCCACAGATTCCAGGTTTGATCTCTGAGATAAATGGTAGATACAATTTTTAGTGCAAATAATATATTTTCTTAAGTGGATTGGGCAGGCATGTTATTTACTTTTCTCCATATTACGTTCTTGGTTGCGACCCAAATCATATCTATTTAAAAGCGATCGATATGTTTTTCAATATCTGTATGTGGATGAATTAATAAAATCAAGGTTCGTAATTCCTCAGGATTTTGGATTTATGAAAGAAAAGCCTGAGTTTGGACACAGAGTGGCATAATTTGTATTTCTTTCTAGGGTGTTTTCAACTAAATTGTAACCTGTCAAAACGGCTAACGGAAATAAAATGTACGATTAAACACAATTTGGTGCAGTTACGCTGCGTAAACTTTTAAATCACTGCTTAACCTACGCATTTATTTTCAGTTTGGAAATTCTCTTATCTAAATTTCTAATGCCCTTTTATACTATATTACATACTCTCTTTTCAAAACAAGTTATTAAAATGTTACTCGCGAATTTCGCCTGAATTGAAGCTTTAAGATTGCTACTTACCTCAGTAGAGATTGCTATTCGCTTCAAATGTAAAAGATGTTATTTCACAAGGCTTTAAAATTTAAACATAAAAATCAAAACAGAACATTTTCGATCTAATTAGGGCACTGACTGACATAATTTTACCATTTCATTATATTGTTCAGGCAACTGACACCTGTTAAGATTCATGTCAAGAGTTAAGTAAGGAATCAGTTATTAGTTGATGACGCTTGTGTAGCTTTTGATGCGAACAAATTTGCATTATTACATTGACCCAAATGAAGTTTTTCAAAAATAAAATTGTAATAAATATCGCTTTTACACCTGCGTATCACGGGCAAGTTCATGGAGAGCTAGATCAGCGAATGAATAATTTCCTCTTTATTTCTTGAGGAGAGAAAGCTGTTATCAAAGTGACATGTGTGGAGGTCTACTCTCCTGAGAGTGCCTCCCCCATTTTTGTCTTAACAGCTGAAACCGAAGTTGAATGCACCAC
>OZ037992.1:39134886-39227386 GCA_964035705.1 Porites rus
CTCTCCTAAAGCTGAATTTCAAGAGACCATATTCAAGCTCAGAAAGAGAAATAAAATTTCGTCGTTGCTTATTTACGTTCTCCATAAAACGCGAAATTAGGCATTTTCACGTCGTAGTCGTCCAAAAACGGGAAAGAAATGAACAAAAACGTGTGTTGCACGTGCGAAGTTGTTGTTTTGCTAATTAAACCTATTGTTTTTTTGACGTTCTAGTTGTCGTCCGCGTCGTTGGATCTTAAACTCCCTAAATTGTACAAACGACCGGTTTCAATAGACCGGCGAAATTTCTCATTTTATTAAAGCACTGAGGTTACGACAACTTCGAGTTAAACTGATTTCACGGGTTGTCAAAGAGTCCAGCGATTCCTTTTTCCCGGGTGAGCGCCGACTCATTTCGCTTCAATATTCAGGAATGCTCTCGATCTTTTTACGCTTTCATTGCCTCTCGCCCGACATGTTTTGCACGGCGTTTGGTCATGCGAAACCTCCACGAAACATCCACTCCTCGCGAGAGGTAACTTTATCCCGATTCTAAAAATAACTCAAGACGAATTACCTATGGAATAGGGTGTATATGGGGGATGCCCTCTCTGTCCCCTTTATAATCTCTTGGTCTTAATGTCATCATAGAGAAGAATCCATACTGGGTGTGGCTTGATTAAAAAAATAATTCCAAATGCTTGCCACTTACCTTCTCCTGCGACGGTCGCTGCTAAGACTTGACAGGAACCAGAAACCGCCCATGAGTCTCTAGCACCCAGGGTATTTTTCTAACCGGTGAACACTATTTTTCCTTTGTAGCTTATATTTTGCAGAAGGCACTGTCAGGACGATGCCTCGGATTTGCTTACTTCTCGCGTCAGTTTACATTCTCTTAGCAGGTGGTAAGTGTCATGATGTCCCTGTATATTCACTTCCGGTTGTTATGTCATAGGTCACGTGCCAGTGAGCAGGACCATGATTTCCGGGATTTTTGGGGGGAAGGAGAATTTCACTGTTATGTAAGACTAGTCTCGCCAATCTGTTGTAACATTTATAACATGATAGTATCATGGCCCGGAGGATACTTACTATAATGGCACATACGGCCAGGAGTAGTCAATCGATCAAAATCTGTAACGATTTTTCAATCGATAAATCGAGAAAAATCGGTAAATCTGGTTTGATTGATATCGATTGTATCGATCAATCGGTAGAAATCGATGACACACTCGCTTCGTTTATTGATTTATCTTGATTTTTACCGATTTCATAAATTTATATCGGAAGAAACTGATCTGTTCATCTGTTTACTGAATTCATGCAGACAGTGAATTTATTGACAACTGAATGGCAATTGAGAGTCAAATGATCAAACGTTTATCACTATGTTGTTTTACACTCATTATCACTTAGAAAGAAATCTTTAAAAAATCTCATCTTTTCTTTAAAACCAGGTTTGAAATCTTCTTCTGATGGCTTATATTGGCCAGGTCTGTAGGCGCCCAGTTTTTCAGGATTTAGATCTACCACCCTTTCAAAAGAACATAACATGAACTTTATTTATATTCGAATTTCAGATTAGCCTAAAAGGCTAATATCTTCGATAGAAAAAAAGAGAAATAATTTAAAAAAGTGAAGGAGTGAAGGATTTTTTTGGTGACTTATTCTTATTTAAAACTAACAATACATCTACAGCATTTATAGGGGATGCGAAGATCTAAACTAGGTATGTGAAAGGGATTCCACTTTGTCAATGAAATTTAGTTTTTATTCGAATTTTACCTCAACACCAAACCTGTCTTTACAACAGGTCAGTTCTAGATCTGAGCAAAGCCCCGCATTTGCAATGGAGCACCGTAATGAAGTGCAAAAGACGCTAACACCACGCCACGGTTGTTCAAACGTTGAATAGATTATCCACTGATAAGTCCTGATTTAGCGGATAAGTATCAGGGAAACCAATTGCGTTAATATATAGATTTAGCCAGGGCTAAAAGCGAAGCTCCCGTTAATAAATTCATAATTTAAATCAAACAATAAACTTGTAATCCACAGATCTGGGCACATTCATTTGACGTTTGAGGCAAAGTGATTTTAGAGAAAAATAATTTGACAGTCTAAGAGTGAAACAGCTTTTACATCGAGTTATTAAATAGTCTTATTTGTACACCCAAAAATAGCAATCATGTTCGATCACAGTAGATTAGGCCTGGAAAACAAATAGACCTACCTATTCGTGTATTGTATATGCATTAGCTGTTGCATCATAATGTGGCATTCACCACTCTCTCCAACATTGCTCCGTTTGAGAGACTATGGATAATTGGACAACCCCGAAATATAATTTTAAGAAACACACGCGCCACGATAGCCCTTGGTGGCAGCCAATTTACATGTTGCATTCCTCTGTCTAAAAGAGAGGCCAAAATAAAAAATCAGGCCGGATTTTGTGTTCGACAAGTTTAGTTTACTAGTAAATCTTGGCGACGAATCTGGTGGCGTGTAAACCAGCCTTTTAAACATACTTTTTCTCATCACGTCTCAGGTAAACAGTCCTATTGAGGCCCTTGTTTTTATCATACAGACCTCGGACAGAATTTGTTCTTTTTTGCCCTATTTAAACCTATAATTCTACAGTTTTTCACAATTTTGCAAGAGAATTTGCACTCATTCAATATCCACGACGATCAAAGCACGCGCTTCCTTTGCATAACAAATTATGGCATTGAATTATAAAACGTTTTCATGAAGAGAATTCTATAATGCCAGGACTTTCAGTTAGAAAAATCTGGTCTTATGTGATATGCAGGGTAATATGCGCTTTTAATGAAAACGATAAAAAAATTCCCAAAATCACTTTTCGGCCAGCCGGACGGGGCTCACTTTTGACAGGCACCAAATTTGCAGTGCGATTAATATAGTTACCATTTACGCTTCAACATGATAGATAAATTGTTATGTTTAGGTTTTATTTCCCTTTATTTATTAAACTGCGTATGGTTTCGTTATGTGTAATCTTTAAAAGCGAGTGATATTTACGCGCGGCGTTTTGAGTATTCCTGCATGAGATGTTTATGTTCGACTGGATACAACCGGTGCAGCGATAAAAATTGCGAGAGGGACTACTAACAATCAATAAAATAAATATAATTCGGTGAAACATGTACAGAGACAATAATTTTCATTCACGAAGAGAAGTATTGAGAGTAAAGTGTCTTTGAAAATCATGAGTCAGGTACGTAAGCATAAGTTGTTTTAAGCCGGCTTCCCGGTGTTTGCTCTTTTTCAAGATGAACTCGAGGCAAGAAAATCGGTCAGAGCTTTCTGTTTACAGCTAAAATCATAACTAAATAATCTTCGGAACATTTTCTTTGAATTTGCGATCAAAAAATGTCTAAAGGACTTTTAAACCTGATACTATTGTAGGTTAGGTCATTGCTCGTGTATAAACTTAAGCCGCATAAACTATACGCTCGACTTCAGGAAACCGAAAAAAAAAAACACATCAAAGACAACAACTTCTCAGGCTTACCAGTCGAGATGCTTCTTCTGAAGGTCATCAAGTGTTCCAGAATTTTCAACCCTCTTACGCTTCAAGCAAGGGAAAGTGAGTAAGCTCATTTTTGAAAACGATGCCATCCGAAATCGGATTTCCAATGACTTTGACAAGCGGTGCATCTGTCAACAAAAAGCGCAATAAACAAACCAGCCACGAATACAGAACAATCTTGATAGCAGCTCTATTTAATTTTGTACACCAAGTAGAAAAAGCCGGTTTAAAACATCACAAGATGACACAAAACTCTGTAAGCTCCAGCTATCAGTAAGCAAGTTTCCAGACGCTGCATAAATTTTCCGCGTGAACTCACCTGTCAAATTTTGACCAATCAGAACATAAAAATTGGACGTAGAGCGTGATCAACGCGTGACAGTGAGAAAAGTCAAAAGTGATTGCCTTCCCCGCATGTAAATCTAAAAGCCGGTTGAATTTTCGCGTCCGAGGTCAGTTCGAAATCAACATTTTAAAAGTGCGGCTCATGAACTCGACTTATTTCATACGCTTTTTAAAAAAATTGAACTTGAGCCTGCGATAATTGAAAAGTAGCAACCTGTCAGCGGATACGTTAAAAAAACACTCGAACTCAGTGGGTCGATACCTGAGCCCGCGATAGGGTCAGGCGATACTGGTCAGCAGAAACACTATTTTGACAGCTGTCAATTAATCAAAACATGGATGTACAATATCAGGTTGCAGGCTCCCAAACTAGCTAGAAAGTGTGAGATTAAACATTGGTATACCTGTGGTGCGGACGGACGGAAGGTCGGGTGGTCGGTGTACGGTCACGTGATTGCCGAATTTTCTAAGATGGATCGATTTTCTAAGCTATGGGACTTCGAATTGAGCCCGTGATCAAATAAAATATCAGCGCAAAACTTTAAACACTACGTGACCTCAATAGATAGACAAATGAGCCCGCGATACACTCAGGTGATGATGGTCAGCGCATACTCTAGTTTGACAGCTGTCAATTAAAAATGGCGAATATTCAAATTAACAGACTACGAGTGTGTGTATCTTGAATTGGTAAGTGTGACATATTATATCAGCTTATATGTAGGGGCAAAACGACTGGTCTTTCACCTGAGCCCGCGAGATAGTTGTGATAATTGTCAGCGGATGCCTAATTTTGACAGCTGTCAATCTAATCGTACTCATACGGATAGCTTACATAACTAACAGGCTAGTCAAGTTGTGCAAGATATATTGTGACATTTGACATGGGCTTACATGAAGCGTGTGTACGGGTGGGCGGGCGGGCGGGCGTACGCTACGTCATAACCAAATTTTCTCGGATGGATAGTTTACCAAATTTTCTTACCCATGGTGCTCCGCTCTGCGCGCGCTTCGCGCGCGCGAGGAGCTCCGCTATCAATTATTAGTGGTAATGGAATTTCTGAAGGTGAAAGGCAGAAATTATTTTTGTTTGGAACAGTCTCACCGGTCAAAGAAAAAATTATTATATACGTTTTAGGACTGCATAATGGCATGAAAATTCTTCAGTTGGCTTCTATGACAACTGAATTTTAATCTCCTTTTTTTCTTTTTTTTTTTTCAGGATCTTACGTTGAAGGTATGTTTTACAGTAGATTGGTAATCCGTTATGCAGAAATGATTCATTTTGAAAAAAACAAAACAAAACAAAATTAGCTCACTGGAATGACTAGTTTTTAATGTTGGGGACCAGTGGGGACAAAGCATGTCAGTAAGATTGTGCCATTGCCAAGAAAGGATTTACATAAAACGAAATATTCTCACTGATTTTTGGAGTTTTTCGGAGAGTTTTAGATTAATAAGCCCTCTCTCTGGCTAGCCATAACGTTAATTTAGAGAAGAGTGAAAGTCAGCTTGATTTGGTATGCACCTTGTTTCCATCACATTTTTGAACCAATAAATAGCATTTTCAAAACACCAGAAAATCACAAGGAAAATCTGAATCGTTTGTCTTGAACTTGCTTTGCCTCCCTCTATAATCTTGACTTCCTTTGACGGCCACCATTAACAGGAAAAATTAGATGATCATTTCCAATTTATACTACTCCTCGTTTAGATGACTGTCGCGCAGAAATAGAGTTGGGCTTACTTATCGACGTATCTTCAAGTTATGGTGAAGGGAACGAGGGGTTAAATGTTACGCTGTTTATGCGCCGCTTTTTGGATTATTACAACATCGATGCCCAAAGAACCCGTCTAGCTGTCATTACGTACGCTGAACAGCCAAGACTTCTATTCAGCTTTCATGACGATGAATATCAAAGTTTTGAAGCAGCAACGTCCGCCATAAGTGCAGCTTTGAAGGATATACAGCCTGGAGGAAGGCCGCTGACAGAGAAAGCTTTGACTACAGCCTATGATAAGTTGTTCAATTTACCACCTTCCAACGGTAAACAGCGAGTTTTGTTTGTGTTCACTGGCGAAAAGACTCAACATCCAGACTTGTATGAAGACATCGTGCGAACTATAGAGGTACTGAAATGCCAGAATGATTGTATGCTTTGTTTGGTTTGTTCATTAGTTGGAAGAAACAGAATTAAATGAAGCACCAGAAAGCTCAGAAAAATTTAGGAGCTCCAGGTGTAATTTGGACGAGCATGTGCAGAGTCGGAATGTGAATATAATTCCCTCACCTAATGTAGCCTCCGGCGTTTTTAGGGGAGCTCGTATTTCTTCCCCCCCACAAACGCCTGCTCAACCAAGAGCAACATTGCTTTCCCATTGTTTTATTCGTGGTAAGTGCAGACCAATCAACAGTGTTGACAAGCTAAACACGACTCATAATTTCGTGATAGTGTAAAAACGTGAACCTGGAGTTACCTTTTTCCTTTTTTTCTTTCCTTCGCTAAGGTTAACCAGTGCAAGGAGAATTCTGAAATTAAAATCTGACTGAGTAAATCTTACTTGTGCCGCTCTGGGTCTAACATTTATTAGAGGTCATAAGGCTTTCTCAGTGTCATGCAGATCGAGTAATTAATGGGTTACCTTGCGGTTAAGGTCAACTTTCCAGTATTTGGAAAGTACAATGTAATTGGCTAAGCGTGGGAAAGGACCGTTGTTCTCGGTTGAGCAGGCGTTTGTAGGGATGGACGAAATACGAGCTCCCCTATAAACGCCTGCGTGGGAGGCTACAGCTAATGGGGACTGTATCCGGGTCTTGCTCGAAATCGTTCGTCCTCCAGCGTACAAGACCAAGGCTCTATAATTCAGAAGAAGGAAGCTGATGAGATTTAGACTCAGGACCCTCCAAGTTCTTTTACAGTTTGGGTGGTGCAAACATAAAGGCGCCAATTAGAGGAGCAACAATTGTTTGTCCAAATGTCTGAAAAGAATCATAAACGCCCTCGGGGGGGAGGGGGGTACTCCCTTATAACGGCTTAATGGGGACGTGCGGCCAGCCAGGGTATGTTTTTCGGGATTTTTGTCTTAAACAGGGAATCGATTTTATCATTTTTTGTCTTAATCAGGGTATCGATGTTATTAGCCTGCGAACGGCAGACGTTTCTCCTCGCTCATCGCCGCTGAGGAACGTTTCGCGAGGAGAAACGTCTGCGACTCAGCGACAGAAATTCGATACTGATGACGCAAAATCTGTCCGGAATCCGGTCAGAAGCGCTAATTGGTCGACGGAGTAAATTCATTGTTTTAGCTATTGTTTACAAATGACAGATAAAAGGCAAAAGGCCGCAAAGGTTAAATGTAAACGCGATGAATCTCTAACAAAACAGTCAATATTTGTGGAATATAGTCTTCTCTAACAGTAGCATTTGAGTTTTGCTCCAGCTCATTCGCAGATGAACACAACACTTCACCAAAATCGACCAGGAGAAACGTAAAATCAAACAAATTTGCATTTGGAACCCCATAACTACCGGATTTATTATGTAAACATTGATTTGCGTCATCAGTATGGAATTTCTGTCGCTGAGTCGCAGACGTTCCTCCTCGCGAAACGTCCCTCAGCGGCGATGAGCGAGGAGAAACGTCTGTCGTTCGCAGGCTACGATGTTATCAATTTTTGTCTTAAACATGGTATCTTTTATTGGACGATAAACAGCCTGCGCGTATGTTCTACAAACTAAACTATAGCAAAATTTTTATTTATCATTGTATTACATAGGGTATGGTTTCGGGTTAAATGTCTTAAACAGGGTATCAAAAATCAGAATTCTGTCTTAAACAGGGTAGGAAAATCAGCGATTTTTGTCTTAAACAGGGTCAGGGTATGACGGGCCGGGCCGCACCTTCCCACACAAGGATATATCGAGTACCCCCCCCGGGCATAAACGTACGAGAAAACATGAAATAAAACCAGTGTTGGGTGACTTTGGCACCGAAAAAATAGAGTAAGCTTTTTCGTAGCCGTTCACTTTCATAACTTTTTTTGTTTCCATGAAAGCATATAACATGAAAAAGTTTTATATGCTTCCTCTTTTTTGAGCTTTTCATCCCTTTCCATTCACTAGATAAGATTGGGCTTTACTTGACCAGCTTACACTCAGAAAAATAAATTGTTGGTTTTGTTTTTCATAAAAACTATATATAAATCTATTACTAAAAGGAGCTGTGTCACGAAATTCAGTCAAATTAATAGGAAATCACAAAATGCCCGTTAAATTAAGAGAAACATAAATAACCGCTTAAAACTTTAAAGGAAGGTTAAAATAACATAACAGAAACAACAGATGCCACGGATGGGCAAAACTGAAGAAGATTGAAACGGATTGAAATTAGGGTTTTTGAAAACTGTTCAGCCTAACAGTTTTTCAAAGTTGATCCCTGCCAATGCAACTTCAAAAATAATGCACAGGAGACATATTTGTTTGTCTAGGATCTCCGAATTTGTCATTTACATGTAATTTCTTTGTAAATTCAGTCGAATTAGGAAATCACAAAATGCCCGTTAGATTAAGAGAAGCATAAAAATAACCGCTTAAAACTTTAAAGGAAGGTTAAAATAACATAACAGAAGCAACAGATGCCACGGATGGGCAAAACTGAAGAAGATTGAAACGGATTGCTTACTTTAAGTTCCATGGCGATTGAGAGTGAGTAATTGGCAAAATTAAACAAAATGAAGTGGACTGCCGTGACACAGCCTCTTTAATTTAACTTGATATTGTAGGAAAGAGGAGTGAACATAGTTGCTGTCTCTTGGGACAAGACCGAGGCGTTCAAGATTGCTGGAAGACGAGGCCATGCCGTCTTTGTCCAAAATGTTGCTGATGCTCTTTCTCGACTGCAGGAAATTGTTGGTTACACCTGCCGTTAGTATCTTGACGCTGACTTTGTTATTCTACTCTTCCTAAAACTTATTACGGACATTTTTCTCAACTAATGAGTAATGTGATGTTTCCTTGGAAAACATATTTTGACTGACCTTACATCACCAATATTTAGATGTTAGGCGTAAATTACTGTGGAAATGAATAAGTTCATTTCTAAAAGTTACATGTAAAGATTAACGAAACCGATCTATTTGACCAGGGATTTGTGACATTTTCAACTATAATATATCCTTAAAATAATATATATTCGCATTAACGGTGCTTTCTCAATTCCTTTTGAACTTTAGTTATCCATGGAGGTTATACAGAGTGGGGTGAATGGGGTGTATGTAGTAAAACATGCGGAGGAGGCCAGCAAATACGCCAAAGGAGTTGCTCAAACCCAATACCGTCTAAGGATGGCTCAAACTGTGACGATTTGGGACCATCTAGTGACACTCGTCTATGTTATAGCCAACCGTGTGGAGGTAACAAGCAATCATCAATCTCTAGTCAGCGACCCCATCCCTCCCCACCCCTCCCCCCAATGGAATAACAGTCATCTTTTGAAATACTAACTCAGAAATGGACACGCTTAAAAGATATGGTGCAAAAACTTTGAATATGTTGATAAAAAGAATACAAGCAGTCTGAGATTTCCCGCTTGCAAAAAGATAACGCTTGTACCTTATGGTACGGCCCAAGACAAAGAAGAAGGCTTCTTGTTCTTTACTCTTATTTAAAATTTTTACCTCAGATATCGACGGCGGATATAGTGAATGGACTGTATGGTCTGTCTGCAGCCATGACTGCGGGGGAGGGAGAACCAAACGTCGAAGGCTTTGTGTTAACCCACCTCAACAAGAAAAAGGCCAATTCTGCGCTGGTGCAGGGATACAGACTAAGACATGCAACACGGATAAATGCGACAGTGAAAGTAAGTAGAATTATTTTGAAAGTTGAGAAACCGTGCCTCCTGACTTACCACATTTCTAGTCCGCCGAACTGCCATCTTCTGGTCATGTGGCAACAGTGTACATTCATCTAAAATATTAGATCTCAAAATAAGATAATTGTTATACTTTGATATCAAAATTATATGAAACTAATAGAATGGTTGGTAAAGACCTGCCAATACAATTATTTCACTAGAAGGTTTACAACTAATTTAAATTGAAAAACCAGCATAATAATTAAAAAACTTGCCTTAAGCTGAGTAAATTTAAACTAGCTCACTTTAAATGTAACTCAGAATCTATAGCTCTTTTATAGGCTCTTTCAAAGCAAGAAGAGAGCATTCGAGACCCATGAGTTTTGGCCAGTGTACCTCTTGTACTATTTTGCATCCTTAATACATAATTGCTTAATAGTTTAATTTATGTGTTTTGTTTTTGCCCCTCTTTTGTTTTTAACTTAAAATAGGTCCTTGCCAACAGGGACTTGACCTTGGAATTCTTATCGACTCGTCATTAAGTGTCCTTCGAAGGAATCTTGACGCATTATTGAGAACGTTTTTCCCGCCATTCGTTAGGACGTTTCAGATATCCAAGTCCGAAACCCATTTTGGTGTGGTCACATTTCATGAAACCAGTCACTTTGAGTTCAACTTTGCTGACCGCAGATATTATTCAGCTGACAGTCTGGTAAAGAGGATTATCGATATAACCAATAACACAATATTTAAAACAAGAATAGACAGGGGGCTACTATCTGCCTTCAACGAGTTGTTTACAATTCGAGCAGGGGACAGGACGAAGAAGCAGAATGTTTTGCTTGTGTTCACGGACGGGAGGCCATTCCCACCGCAGGAGGTTCTTCGCTTCAGTTTGACGATTCCTCCTTTAAGGGTAAGATAAAATGCGTTGAATTCCCTTAATCATTGAAACTTTTTTCTAACTCAAGTGTAGCCAAAACGGTGAGATTTCCGTGCTAATGAAGCTACTTCTACACTATCAGTGGCGGATCCAGAGGAGGGACCAAACTGAGGCCCGATTGGCGGAAAAAAAAATTTTCTTATCTCAGGGTCTGGATGACCGGGCCCCCTCCTTATCTGAAGGTTTGGATCTGCCACTGACTATAAGCAGTTTCAAGGAAAATGCATACATACCATGTAAGTGAATGATTTAGGAACTATAAGTTAAGACCTGACTCAGGGAGGCATTTGCTTGTATTTATAACATCAGTAAAAAACACCTAACCCTCTAATTCACGTCTTTTATGTGTCACCTCGAGAGGGGATGCCCCCCTTTTCGATCGATCTCTTGATCATTTCAAGCTTTCTTCTTCAAGTTAGAAACGTTCATGATCTGGATTGCAGGACTTCAGCTTCTCTGTCAGTGGTTTTATATCGCAAGAAAATCACAGTAGAGCCTGTCTGGAGCGGAACATAGAAACGTTCTCCTTGCCCTGGCAGATAAAATTCACCCTTCTTGTTTAAACAAAAAATAGTTACAAGCAGGAAGACAATGCCTTTCCTGGGTCAGTTTAGAGTCTGACCTTCTGTAAGGGCCTTTCTGCAACTCCACTTTGAACAAACGAAACACAGGGATCTATTGCGAGTGGTTTAAAACGAATCCCAGCCGTTATAAGAGCTTTTCATTTCTCCATTATGGCGGCATTAGATGCAAATTCTGGTTGTCTAATTCTGTTTGGCTTTAAAATGTTCACTTTGTTCGGATATCATTTTTGTTCTAGGAGGAGAAAAACGTTCACGTGGTGGCTGTGGGATACGGTGTAAACACTAAAATCAACAAGACAGTGTTAGAAGAAATAGGAGGAGACAACGTTCTGGTGATGGATAGCGAATTGGGATACGGAAGTTATGTCAGTCAAGTAAAAGAGATGGTTTGCGGTAAGTTTAGATACATTTTTTCCAGGATTTCGAAGGATTCTAAGCTTATTATTTAGCTTTTTTAACATTCTTGATTTTTTATCACCATAGAACATTTTTATATTGAAATTTTTAAAGTTTACAGTCTTTCCACAAAAATCATAATATCATTGCAAGGGGTAAATCTACTACTAGAAAATCTGCCCTTGCCGGTACCTTCTATTAATACTCGTTTTTATTATCTCCCACCCATTTGCTCTGTATGTACTCCGACGATATCAATCTGTCCTTCATCACAACTCTTATACCTTACTTCAACTTGCCGCACAGCAAAATTATATTCCGTAGATAATAATGAACCTGATCAAATCGTCCACTATGTGATCAGCACCATCTTTTAAACCATAGCTGTAGACGGTGGCTACACACAGTGGTCAATTTGGAGTCTATGCAGTGCTTCTTGTGGCTCTGGAACACAGGCGCGAAGTAGGCGTTGCAATGCTCCTCTTAAGAGGAACGGCGGAAATGATTGCAACGGGGAATTTTTTGAGGTGCGACCTTGTGGAGAGATGTACTGTCCCAACGGTGAGTATAGAGAGAAATGCATTGGTACATTACGAATAATTAATCACAAACTGGTGATAGATTGACATAATAGGAACTGCCCTCGGCATACAACCAAATAGAAGACTGAGTTTACTTTCTTTGAATTCGTTGTTCTAAATACTCTATAATAAATAAGAATAATCATTACAATAAAGTCCACACTCTGATTCAAAATATTACGCAGCTATATTACCCATAAACGGTTTGATCAGCGAACTAATTATTACTGTAACATCGATATACAGTTCATTGGATTTTTTTTTAGCCTGCTTTGATTTTCGTGAAAAATTGAATAAACAAAGTAATTTAATTGTCCTGGGGTGAAATTTGAGTTCAATCTTCAACTTCAAAGATGCACTTACTCAAGTAGTTTAAGAGGACTAAGAAAATGGAAAATGATGTATTGGCTATAACTTCGGCACAGATGATGATGCTGAATCAAAATTTGGCGAACATAAAGAACTCATCGTCCTTAACATTTTAAACTATAAATATTGGGTTAATAAGTCAGGTGATATGTCACGTGAACATTTTGCTAAAAGTCGTAAATTATTGACCAATTGGTGGCCGGTTTAAGAAAAGAAATTGCGTGATAACATTTTTCTAATTCATATTAAATATTTCTAACGCTTCACGTTTGGAATGATAGTCTATTGCACTCAATAAAAAATTATGAGGGAAAACGTCATTTTAAATGAACAAATTTAATCTTGAAATATATACATTTAGCCAGGGCTAAAAGCGAAGCTCCCGTTAATAAACTGATAATTTAAATCAAACAATAAACTTGTAATCCACAGATTAGGGCACATTCATTTGACGTTTGAGGCAAAGGCTAAGTGATTTTAGAGAAAAATAATTTGACAGTCCAAGAGTGAAACAGCTTTTACATCGAGTTATTAAATAGTCTTATTTGTACACCCAAAAATAGCAATCATGTTCGATCACAGTAGATTAGGCCTGGAAAACAAATAGACCTACCTATTCGTGTATTGTATTTGCATTAGCTGTTGCATCATATTGTGGCATTCATTGCTCGATTTGAGAGACTATGGATAATTGGACAACCCCGAAATATAATTTTAAGAAACACACGCGTCACGATAGACCTTGGTGGCAGTCAATTTAAACGTTGCATTCCTCTGTCTAAAAGAGAGGCCAAAATAAAAAATCAGGCCGGAGTTTTTGTGTTCGACAAGTTTAGTTTACTAGTAAATCTTGGCGACGAATCTGGTGGCGTGTAAACCAGCCTTTTAAACATACTTTTTCTCATCACGTCTCAGGTAAACAGTACTATGAGGCCCTTTTTTTATCATACAAACCTCGGACAGAATTTGTTCTTTTTTGCCCTATTTAAACCTATAATTCCGCAGTTTTTCACAATTTTGCAAGAGAATTTGCACTCATTCAATATCCACGACGATCAAAGCACGCGCTTCTTTTGCACAACAAATTATAGCATTGAATTATAAAACGTTTTCTTGAAGAGAATTCTATAATGCCAGGACTTTTCAGTTAGAAAAATCTGGTCCTATGTGATATGCAGGGTAATAATTATTTAGGGCTTTTAATGAAAACGATAAAAAAATTCCCAAAATCACTTTTCGGCCAGCCGGACGGGTCTCACTTTTGAAAGGCACCAAATTTGCAGTGCGACTAATAGAGTTACCATTTACGCTTCAACATGATAGATAAATTGTTATGTTTAGGTTTTATTTCCCTTTATTTATTAAACTGCGTATGGTTTTGTTATGTGTAATCTTTAAAAGCGAGTGATATTTACGCGCGGCGTTTTGAGTATTCCTGCATGCGATGTTTATGTTCGACTGCAGGATACAACCGGTGCAGCGATAAAAATTGCGAGAGGGACTACTAACAATCAACATAATAAATATAATTCGGTGAAACATGTACAGAGACAATAATTTTCATTCACGAAGAGAAGTACTGAGAGTAAAGTGTCTCTGAAAATCATGAGTCAGGTAAGCATAAGCTTATCTATGTTTTCAGCCGGCTTCCCGGTGTTTGCTATATTTCAAGATGAACTCGAGGCAAGAAAAACGCTAAGAGCTTTCTGTTTACAGCCAAAATCATAACTAAATAATCTTCGGAACATTTTCTTTGAATTTGCGGTCAAAAAAAGTCTAAAGGTTTTTAAACCTGATATTATTGTAGGTTAGATCATTGCTCGTGTATAAGCCGCATAAACCATACGCTCGACTTCAGGAAACCGAAAAAAAAAAACACATCAAAAACAACAATTTCTCAGGCTTACCAGTCGAGATGCTGCTTCTGAAGGTCATCAAGTGTTCCAGAATTTTAAACCCTCTTACGCCTCAAGCAAGGGAAAGTGAGTAAGCTCATTTTGGAAAACGATTCCATCCGAAATCGGATTTCCAAAGACTTTGACAAGCGGTGCATTTGTCAACAAAAAGCGCAATAAACAAACCAGCCATGAATTACAGAACAATCTTGAAAGCAGCTGTATTTCATTTTGTACACCAAGTAGAAAAAGCCAGTTTAAAACATCACAAGATGACACAAAACTCTGTAAGCTCCAGCCATCAGTAAGCAAGTTTCCAGACGCTGCATAAATTTTCCGCATGAACTCACCTGTCAAATTTTGACCAATCAGAACATAAAAATTGGACGTAGAGCATGATCAACGCGTGACAGTGAGAAAAGTCAAAAGTGATTGCCTTCCCTGCATGTAAATGTTAAAGCCGGTTGAATTTTCGCGTCCAAGGTCAGTTCGAAATCAACATTTTAAAAGTGCGGTTCATGAATTCGACTTATTTCATATGCTTTTTAAAAAAATTGAACTTGAGCCTGCGATAATTGAAAAGTAGCAAACTGTCAGCGGATACGTTAAAAAAACACTCCAACTCAGTGGGTCGATACCTGAACCCGCGATAGGGTCAGGCGATACTGGTCAGCAGAAACACTATTTTGACAGCTGTCAATTAATCAAAACATGGATGTACAATATCAGGTTGCAGGTCCCCAAACTCGCTAGAAAGTGTGAGATTAAACATTGGTACGCCTGTGGTGCGGACGGACGGAAGGTCGGGTGGTCGGTGTCAGTCACGTGATTGCCGAATTTTCTAAGATGGATAGATTTTCTAAGCTATGGGACTTCGAATTGAGCCCGTGATCAAATAAAATATCACCGCAAAACTTTAAACACTACGTGACCTCAATGGATAGACAAATGAGCCCGCGATACACTCAGGTGATGATGGTCAGCGTATACTCTAGTTTGACAGCTGTCAATTAACCTGTGGCGAATATTCGAATTAACAGACTACGAGTGTGAGTAAGACATATCCGTCCGGCACGTAGTGGAAAATGCCAGATCGTGTACCTGAGCGAACCTGAGCCAACGTTATTAGTTTTCTGATAGTGGTCTGCACATGTCCCATTTTGACAGCTGTCAATTGACCTTAATTTGGCTTGCCAATATAACTTTAAACGACTGTCAGCCAACTGACAGCCTTGCCCGGCGTAGTTTCGTTTTTATGTTGAATTGGTAAGTGTGACATATTATATCAGCTTATATATAGGGGCAAAACGACTGGTCTTTCATCTGAGCCCGCGAGATAGTCATGTGATAATTGTCAGCGGATGTCTAATTTTGACAGCTGTCAATCTGATCGTACTCATACGGATGGCTTACATAACTAAGAGGCTAGTCAAGTTGTGCAAGATCTATTGTGACATTTGACATGGGCTTACATGAAGCGTGTGTACGGGTGGGTGGGCGGGCGTACGCTGCGTCATAACCAAATTTTCTCGGATGGATAGTTTACCAAATTTTCTTACCCATGGTGTTCCGCTTCGCGCGCGTAAGGAGCTCCGCTATTATTTAAAACTTTAATTTTAAACTTCGTCTACCGCGGCTGCCAGACCCTAATCTCACACCCAGTTTGAAATGGGACTACTCTCCGCGTGAACCATTCTTCTCCCTCCCTACTATGACTAAACTATATGCTTTTTGCTGAGTCAGCATTTTGGTAACCGGTTTTTGGCGGTTTTGGGCGGTTCTTTCGCTTGTCACAACTAAAAGGGGTTTAAAGAGATACGACGTTAATTAAGTATGCATAAGCAAGTGTGTTTAAATGACAAAAATAAAAAACTATATAATAGTAAATTATATGAATATGGAAAATTTAATCTACACTGTTAATATGAACAGAGAAGATCTATCAAAAATGACCAAACAGCAGCTTATTGATATGCTACTGGGTCAAAAGCCGAAAACTGTGAGCGCCAAATCCGCAGGACCAGTTGACCAGACTGTCTTCAAGCCTAAAACACTTGACAACTAGCGGCTGAAAAATTAGAACATTCTATAAAACGACCAGCCATACTGCCCAAACAGAGTTATAAAATGCCAACTTTGAAAACGCTGGCAGCAAATGCAATGGTTACGGACAAAATTAAGTACCAGCTCTTATTTGCAGTGTATTATTGATAACTATAAATTGAGCCGTGAAATAAGAAATAGCTTGAGTAATTTTAAACAAAACATTTGATGTATTTTCATAATATATATATATAACACAGGATACAGCGAAATTACTGTTTATTGTGTGTGGTTTAGTCAGTGTTATAAAGCATGGTCCATGTAAAGTGATTCCTGCATCTGTCTGGTAATCTGACAACAATTTATCTTCTGGAAATGACATACCAACAAACCCGGAAATAACAACACCAGAAACTTTTTGAACAATTTTTAATGATTTAACATCACTGATATCAAATACTTGGTCAAATATTTCTTCGTACAGGCTTTTACTGATTAATGATTCCTCATCTTTGACCATCCTTACAGTAGCGGCACTATTATAAAGACTTCTATCTGGAGCAATATTAAATATCCTCTGTCGGTTCATATCCAGATCCACATTGTAAACAACTCTTGTAGGTTGAATATCAAACGCCGTATGGTAATTATAAGTTTTATTTGGGTCTAAATCCATTGTTTCGCCGAGAATACCGTAAGCTATAAGGTAATATTTATCGAAATTATTTGGATATGTATTCAAGTCAGTTCCTGCCTGGGCCATAATATTTTGAATGTGTAGAAAATAAGGCGTGGATGAGGCTGTTTAACAGATTGTTACCACAAGCTTATGGTAATACATATATTCAACCTAATTGGAGGATGTTTTATACTCATGTGAGTACTTATTCACCTGCCAATTTTGTACAGTTACTCCCTGGCTAGTAGCTGTATCAACAGTAATTACAGATTTGTGCCACAATTGATAGTCGGTAGTGAGGATTTCCAAGCATAAGGTATATTCTTTGTCTTTTTGAAGGGGATAGCACTGGATAGCTAATCGCCATTTATATCCTTCTGAGTTCTTTCCAATGGAGGCAAAAATCACCTTTTTATTTAGTTGTGATAATTGCCTGATGCTGTATTCAAATCACCAATGCTGTTCAAGGCAATACTGTTGGTTAGCAAATCAGTCCATTGTAAAAGAACATTTGTGGGATCCATAAGATATGCAAATCTGTTGGTATGATCAGATGGCTTTACATTATGTTTATTCAATGTTTGTAAATTGACTGCATCAGTTGGGTCTCCAAGATTTATTGGTTTGTTTTTGACCATATTATTATTTTTGCACAAAATAAGCATTTCCAGTGTTGCAGCTTATTGCTTGATATTGTGAAACAAGGAGAGGATTGCTGTGAAATATATGAAATAAATCATTCATTTTCACTGCGATGATCATTCTTCACTTTCAAGGAGAGGATTGTTTAATATTATATGGCCAGTAACAGTACCACCAGACAGTTTCAAATAATTATCATCAATGTCTTTTTTATTTGTAGCATCCCCATTTTGTGTTACTGATGCAAGATGAGTAATTTTATTATTGGACATATTTAGTGGTCCAGCCATAACTCCACTGGACTTATCCAGGAATTTATTATCTGACCATATTTTTGTGGCTGGTTGATTAACACCATTTGTTTGAGCCACATTATATATCCTATTGTTATTCATATCTAAATTGCCTGTCATTAAACCACCACTCTTTCTGAGCTTGGTGTCTACATAGACCTTGTTTGCCCCGTGATCAATATTGATGGGGGTCTTAACATTATAGATAAAGTGATTTCCCATGTCCAAATAAGTTTCCATTGGAAACACAAATTCTTTCCTATTGACAAACACGTCTCTAACATCCTCATAACACACTACGGTATTTCTATTCGCATTCATTTCATTGAAAGTTTGCTGTTTACTGTTAATAACGTTAACAGTAATGATCAATATACTGGTCATTGCCGTGTTTATTACCCACAGCTGTATCCAGTTGATTTTTTCATAGGCTTACCAACATTCAGGAATGAGTACGGTTGTTTTGTGGCTTTAGTATATTGATCCTTTGTTACATTAAACTCTCTAGAAATCATATTTCTTTCATTACTGCTTGGGAAATCATAACTAACATGATGACTGCAGTTTCTTCTGATATCTTTTGGAGTTTTATAAAATGATTGTGAAAGGTAAATAACACTACAGTTCTTGTGCCGCCCTTGAATGAAATAATCGATAAGTGGCTTTTGATTTTATTACAAATGAAATCGTCGAATATTACAATTTTCTGAGAATCACTTTCCAGAATGTTGACAGGCTTTGTGTCATCATTATTGCAATGCATTGTGTCATATGCAACCTGGTCACTGATATCTTTCATTGTTTCAATTATGAGTCTGTATTTTTCCTGTTCCAGATTTTTGCCATATAAATGGATCTGGTCATAATAGACTAATGGTTTCATAAGGATGTGATAAAGTAGCTTTGTTTTAACTGAATCTGAATTTCCACATATTAACATCCTAAAATTGGATTTGGGCATGTATTTATAAAGTTGTTTGAAGTTTGTATTTTCATCTTCACTGAAATCATAATTTGGAATTTCCATATACTATTGTGTTAGATAATTCAAGATAAGTTAAGATAAGTTGAGATAAGTTTTTATATAACTTACTAATATAATGGATATTGAAAGATTTAAGAGACTTAGTATTCCTAAAATTGAAGCAGGAAAAATGAATGAAATTGTTAGGGATGTTATAAAAGAAGTCCAAACTAATGAGCAGGATGTATACGAAAAAATATCTAAAAACCTGACACCTCTTACCTAAAAGTTTGATAAGGAGATAGAGGAGATCAGTAAATTGAGAGAATATGTTTCAAATCAAGTTGTCCCATACGCTGAGCAAGTTCGAAGATAAGAGGGTCTCAATGGGGTGGTGGCTTTTACGGTTATCGGCTAAAATTTTGGCTCTTTTACGGCTATCGGTTAATTTTTTTCAGTTACGGTTAACGAAAAAGTTAAAAATTAACTTCTTTTGTTTCAAAAAGTTATATATTAATTAACCTGTATTTTTTTGTATCTTTAAATCAAAATAAAGGTCTTCGGATCATCTCGGGATGAAATAAGCTATTCTTGTGAAAAATGTTAACGTTTGATAGATCATACTTTTTATAAAGTATTGCACTTCAAATATTATTTTACACGTAGAAATGTCAATAGTCAATTAAAAATAATCTTTGTGAAAAAGCAAAAGCAGGCACGCTAACACCCAACTCAAGGCCGGGGCGCGAGATTCATTATAACAGAAATGGCCGTTTTCACACTAGAGAAGGATTATTCGTGTGAGACGGGTTATCCGTTTCATGATCCGCGTCAGATAGTTGATAAGTCTTAATTTGCCAACGGAATAGTTTTAATTTTGAATAAACAATTCCGCCTGACTTTTGAAGACAGGATTATCCGTTCCAGATAGCCTGTGTACAGCCGCCTCCCCTCAGAAAAAAATCGAAGAAGGGATGTCTGTGGGGAGGGCGCGACTGTACACAGGCTAGTCTCAGGCGGATGATCCATTTCTAAGTCTAGTGTGAAGACGGCCAATAACAAAATTCCCGTGTTCAGTGTTTTTAATGATAGCGAAGGACTGTACGGAACGACTGTCTTGCCGTTGCCTTGTCCGTAGGCCGCATTATTCCGCGCGGCTGATGCCTTTCGGGTCATGTGGTCCGAGCGAGTTCGCCACTGAAATGCTTTGACCGAGATTGCGAGGGAAGACGCCGAACAGGGACTAGGCATGGCGATGTCTACCGTAGCGTCCGAGAAAAACAGGGAAATGTTGTTTATCGGCAACGTGTTTTACAAACAGTGACATCTCTGGGTGTTGTTTCACTAGTGTTTTGAGGGCACGGCCTCCTGAAAATTGCAAATATTAATCCCCAGCAAGAAGCCACACTTTCGCTATGGAAAAAATTAGTTCCCCAAGAACGCGCCGGAAATGGAGCCTATAGGTCTTGGTTAACACCTAAAAGGCGCTTCGCCTAACGTGCGTACGGAGTCACACTAGCCGGGAATTAAAAAACCAACCATAAGCGAGTTTATTACCTTCCTTAAAAGTAGCAAATCTAGGGAACACTTTCTTTTACGGTTAACTCTTTTTTACGGTATTTACGGCTAACGGTTAAATTTTTTTAATTTTTACGGCTATCGGCTAAATTTTTGGCCGTTTTACGCCTATCGGTTAACCCCATTGAGACCCTCAGATAAGCATTACCGGGTCCAAGCGGTGAGGAACCCAAAATGGTAGCTGATATGAATAAAGGATTCAATCAAGAAGAATTGGCGTTCATACAAAGCCAGCAATTGCCATTACCAGCCGATATTTTTTTACAAACCTTAAAAAAGCCAAATTATGCGAAACAAATATTAGATAAATCTGGTAAAATAAATAAGGACTAAGGTCAGAAAAAAGCCAGTTTAAGCACAACAAAAACTAATAGAAAAAGAAATAAGGATGAAATTGCTGACTATACTGAAGGGGTTGACATCATAAAAAAAATACAGACAAAGAATTGGTATTTTAGAGGAAGGCGCAAAAACATTGAAAGTTGGTCAGGATATTTATACACAAAAAAAAAGGAATGCTTATAAGATTAACCCACAAACTGGTGTTTATGGAAATGTAAACATTGATGTACCTAAACTTTATGGACAACTCAAACTAATTGCTCATAAGGATGGTAGAAAAGTCTATGAAAAGCAAGTAGACTTTGATACACTTGATCTGCTCACAGAGAGGTTCAACAGTAAAAAGAAATATTCACCATTATCAAAAATGGTATTTGATGAATTAAACAGAATAAGGTAATGTTCCAATTCATCGAACCAGTAATAAGTATAAAAAAAATCGGCTCTGGTGTTGTTTATTATAATAATCCAGCTGACCTTTGGACAGACTGGAATTTTCACAAATTGCCCATACATTAAACAAATTAGGTGTTCTAAATAACAACCAGCTTAATAGTTTATTGAAAGAATATATAATCTAATAATATAATACAAGAAAGAACTATCCATATTTCATCTGTTGATAGACCTAAAATCTGAAAAAATAGAGCAGAGGATTTTATAATCAAATTCGATCCAGTTTTAAAACTCCAAAATAATATGACACATGAATTGGCACTGGATAAGGTTACAATGACTTACAGTTGGCACAATATCTCAGATCGGTATCAAAATAATGAAATAGAATACTCATCCGATGGTGGAAATTCATGAGAAACAGTCAAATTTATAGGCGGAATGTATACTTACTCAGACCTAAATGATTATCTTCATCAGTACATGAAAGAGAAGGGCCATAAAACTACTGATGCCAAAAAAGATAATGTACCGTAGAATTCCGAAAATAAGCCCCTCCATGTATAAGCCCCTCAAAATATAAGCCCCCCAAACCGGTAACGCAAAAAACCCTCCGTTAAATCGCCCCTCAAAATATAAGCCGCCGGGGGGCTTGCACTTGGAAAATTGCCCACAAATACAAAGTAGAACAAAGCCAAAACGGTGAATTTACTTTCAACTATAAGGATAGCCCAATCGTTTTGAAACGCAAATTTCCCTCCGTAAATAAGCCCTGCGAATATAAGCCCCTCCAAAAATAAGCCCCTCAAAAGGGCCTTTGACAAATATACGCCCCGGGGCTTATTTTCGGAAATTTAGGGTATATTACATTAACCTAACATTTGTATTGTCAACATACAAGATTCTCATTCAGATTGACAACAATTACCAACTGGATCTTAGAAATAGTAATTGGGCGAGTTAATTGGATTTACAGAGAAAATTGTGAAAAAAAAAACAGAGCATGGAGATGATAATCTTTCCAATATTACAAATTCCATAGACATGATCTATATTAACACAGATGCCATTACAAACAGCATTTTAAACTGTGTTAACACAAATGCGCTAGCTGTTATTCCAACTGACAATTTGAAAAGAAGTTTTCCATTTACATTTGAACCCAGAAGACTATTGTTTAATGAAGTTTAGCAACTAAATATCAGTCAAATGAGATTTTATATCACAGATTCCCTAGGACGACCAATTGGTTTAAATACGATTGACTGGTTTATGACATTGATATTACGATCTAAACCAGTATAATATCTAATCTAACAATATACATGAAACTATCAGAATTCAAAAGACGTAATGATGTTAAAATGGGTAAATATGTTAAGAAGCATATTTATGGAGAAGGTGTTACCGATGTTTTAAAAACGATTGGTAGAAAGTTGTTTGGAAAGCCGCTCGGACTGCTGCTACTAAAACTGGTGAATACGCGGGCGGAAAAAGCAGGCGATAAAATTATTCAGTTATTAAGCAAAAAGAATAAAAACACAAAAACACCAGTAGTGGCATCACCAATAGAAAATCCACAAACAAGAGCATTAAGCGATTATGAGATCAATGAAAGAGTAAATCAATTATTATCTGGGGGCCGGATGAGAAAATTTATCTAATCTATTAATATATGAAATCTTTTAGGGATCCAAAATATGTCGAAAGATATGAACTCAAGATGTTATTTTTGAAACAGCACTGAATACAACTGTTGCAAACAATGCTAATCAGAAAAAAATGGATATACCTTATAATACGAAATTAACGCTCTATGAAATTAACGCGAATCATTAAAATTCGCTTTAATTTAAGGCGCGTTAATTTTGTTGAGCGTTAATTTCCGCGACGTTGATTAAGTGAGCGTTAATTTCCGCGCTCTTAATTTCCAGTATTTTAACCCCAATTTTGGAACCTGTCCAGACATTCTTGACAGCTAAAAAACATTAACTACAAGCTTTCTTTCTTTTCATTTACCCTTTATTTTTCATCTTTCACAAAAGCTAAGGCGAAGGTTTACAATACTTCGAGTCCATCTTCATCGTTGTCGCTGTGAGAAGTGATATCAATATCTTCTCCTTTTATTTCGGCCAAGATAATCGCGTTAATTTCCTTTTTATGAACTTCCGCTTCCTCTTTCGCGTTAATTTTCTTTATTCGAAAGTCGTTTTCCATTAAATTCGCGTTAATTCAAGTCGCGTTAATTTCCAATACCTTAATTTCATGGAGCGTTAATTTACTATAATAAGGTAGATTTGTTGTTGATAACAGCGGATCGGAGAGGTTACACCAATTAATTGGTAAATTGCTCCAATCGGTCTTGATTTCAACGTAAATTTGCTAGCTAATGGAGGCAATATTGCATTAGCAGATCATAATGGTATTGTAAATGGGTCTTACTCATTTTTGAAACATTTTGATATTAAAGGGGCTCTGTCACGGCAGTCCAGTTCATTTTGTTTAATTTTGCCAATTACTCGCCCTCAATCGCTATGGAAATTAAAGAAAGCAAAGAAATTACAGGTATATGATAAAACCAGAGATCCGAGACAAACAAATATGTCTCCTGAGCATTATTTTTGAAGTTGCAAGCAGCGGGGATCAACTTTGAAAAACTGTTAGGCTGAACAGTTTTCAAAAACCTTAATTTCAATCCGTTTCAATCTTCTTCAGTTTTGCCCACCCGTGGCATCCGTTGTTTCTGTTATGTTATTTTAACCGTCCTTTAAAGTTTTAAGCAGTTATTTTTGTGTTTCTCTTAATTTAACGGGCGTTTTGTAATTTCCTAATTTGGCTGAATTTCGTGACACAGCTCCTTTAAGTTAAATGGTAAAAAGGTGTACGATTGTAATGATGCAAATCATGCCGTCAATATTAAAAATTTACTTAAATACAGTCCGGCTTACGCCGAAAAAACAGCAAGTAATGAATTTTTCTACCTTGATACATCAAGATCAGCAGAAGAGCGGGAATTTAAAGTTGCTGGTACAAATCAGTTAGCCAAAAGACTAGCAGCTTACAATAAAGGTTTTTCCCTTCGGAAAGCATTTCTGGGTTCCTCATCCACAGTAAACACTGAAATACCTCTGAACCGAAAATTTTAGAAGACGAGCTATTGCCCAATACAAGGGTTGAAATGAATTTTGAAATTGAGTCAGATGGTAATCCAATTTGGCAAGCCGGGGCTGATTGCAGGGTGGTTATCACCAGAATGTAATTGTACGTTCCGTGGATAACTTTTAATAGTGAAGACCGATCATCCTACATGAGCCAATTTCTTAAAACGCACAAGTGGACTTATTTGAGAGAAAATATTGAAAGATCAAATAGCCGGCAGAGAGCTAGGCATTTCAGAATCTCAACTGGTATCTCAAAGCCCAGGTGCGTTTGCGTATTTATAATCAAAGATGCAAACATCGATGCCCAGGCGGCTAATCCATTCTTTTATAATACATTCTCGGTCTCAACTGACCCAAGGACCTTATCCAATTGTCATCTGGAGGTTGAAAACGGTAACGAATACCCCGAGATTCATTATACACCAACTACTGATATGACCCGTGTTTACAGGGATGTTCTGAAATATGTCCATAATGGTAATGAATAAGGTGAAGGGTCATTACTCAATAGAGCTAATTTTAGTACCCTGTTTCCCTTTTTATATTTTGATTTAACAAAACAAAAAATGGACATTAAGGATAGCACCACGAAACTGACATATAAATACGAACCATCTGGAACAGGGGCAACAGCCTACTCTGTTTACGCATTGACTCTCTATGAGCAAGATGTTGAACTAATCCAGAACGATGGCAAAATACTGCTCAGATCGTAAATTAAATACCATTAACATTATGTAACATATAACATATAGAAGATATGACAAAATATTATCCTTATGGAGTGTCACTCAGCAAAGGACAATTGGAAAAGCTTTCGCGAGCTTAAAATAATAATTCTAGCAATAACAATCAGACTTGCCAGAAATGAATTATCTGGTCCACATGAATTAATGCTCACAAAAATTCAGATCAATAAATTGAAAAAAGCAGTGAGTCAGGGTACGGGTTCAGATATTAAAATATCAAAAACACAAGTTAGAAAAGTTATTAAATATGGTGGTAGTTTGTGGGGATCATTAGTCAGTTTAAGAAGCAAGTTATTACCTATGGCTATGCCTCTAGTTAAAAAGGCTATTGCACCGATTGCAACAGGCGCTTTATCCGCCTTAGCCAGTCTAGGTGTGGATAAAATATTCGGAAAGGGTCAACAAGGACGTTTTCTTATTCCACAGGATAAAACAGCACAATTGATTGCGTACGGGCATTTACTATCCGCAGGTCAAAAAAAGGATATTCTCAATGCTCTCCACTCAGGAGGTCAATTAGTTATCAAACCAGCGAGAACACAGCGGGGTGGGGTGGGTTTTTAGGAACACTACCAGCGAGTATAGGAGTCCCTCTGTTGCTAAATGCATTGACAGGAGAAAGGCTCCAAGCCGACAGAACTGGTACCAGTAATACAATGTCAGTATATGTTCCTGGTGATACAACTAATGGCCAAGGAATAATTAATCCGTATCCTTATATGTCCCCACCCTTTATTAGAACATGGAGCAATCCAGTTGGTATGGGAGTAAAAAAAAAGAAAGAGGACAAGGGCTGCTGCTTGGCAAAAACAGTCCCTTCAATTCAATCCCAATTCTAGGGTCAATACTATGAAATTCATCAACAAACCATTGTCAAATATTCATTTGTTACACTTGGTCAAACAGCTTGGAATAAAATATTTCAGAAGTATTTACAGCCGCGATAATTTACCGGAAAAAATACACAGATTGGAAACAGGAATAATCAATTTGGACGATTCAATAGGCAGGGGCGGTCATTGGCTTTGTTATAGAAATATAGATGAACAATTTTTGAATACTTTGATTCGTTTGGATTAATCATGCCTATTCAGATCAAAAATTATCTGAAAAGAAGTGGTAAAAAAATTGTGCATTCGTCAGATGAAATACAAGAAAGAGATGGTGTTTTGTGCGGTTATTGGTGATTTTATTATCTTTTGGAGAGACAAAAAGGTAGATGTTATACATAATACCAAATTCAGTATCTCAGATCAAATGATGAATCACAAAGTTTTGATAAACTATTTTAAATTAATGTAATCCATATATAGAGAATGTCTGAAAAATTTATGATCCACCAACTGGGCCAACGGATGCTATAGCCATGCAGCATGATGTTGATTATAGTGTCTGTGGAGATAACGGGATAATGAAAGACAATGGGGCCACTGGTTAGCTAGAAATCGAATTAATACAAAACAGAAACTCGGACTCGGTTTAAATTGAAAAAGCCGTCGGGTATAAGTTGGCAACAGCAATTGGCGGACGAATTACATAAGCCCATAAAGCGCAACTTTACTCGGCGGTGCGTTATTGTAAACGGTATCGCTAAAATTTGGGTTCAGATCTAGTTGAAATGCAACAGTTCAGCAAAAGGAACAAGGGTTATAGATATCTTCTCATGGTATAAGATCTATTCTACAAATATGACTGGATTGTCCCATTGAAGGATAAAAAAGGGGAAACTGTCACAGAAGCATTCAAAACCATCTTCAAAGAGGGGCGTAAGCCACAATATCTTTGGGCTGATAAAGGGAAAGAGTATTATAACAAAAATATGATGGAACTGTTGGAAAGAATGGCATAACACTATACTCAACCGAGAATGGGGAAAAATCTTGTGTTTGTGAAAGATGGAACCGTACAATTAAAACCAAAATGTGGAATCAGTTTATTGTCCAGGGTAATACCATATATTTAGACATACTACCGAAAATACCGAGCCAGAATAATAACACCAAACACAGTTCCATTAAAATGACACCTATAGAAGCTAGTAAAAAGAAGAATGAAAGTACCGTGTATTTCAATCTATATGGCTATATGAAGCAATTGTCATCTAAGCCCAAATTCAAGGCTGATGATAAAGTCAGGATAAGTAAGTATAAGAGAAAAATGCTTGACAAACGCTACACACCTAATTGAACTGAAGAGATATTACTGGTCGATAAAATTCAATCCACAAATCCACTTACCCATAGATTAAAGGATCTCAACAACCAGGAAATACAAGGCAGCTTGTATGAGCCTGAATTACTGAAGGCAAAACAGGATGTATTCCGTATTGAAAAAGTCATTCGGAGGGATTATAAGAAGAAACAAGCTCTTGTGAAATGGTTGGGTTATAGTGACGACTTTAATTCCTGGATTCCATTGAGCAGCTTACAAAATTTATCTAACTAATAGTATTATGGACAGTCATATAAATAAATTGGATACTAAGATCCGGAGTAAGGAAGCCGAACTCAGTGCACTATACACTAAAATTCAATAAATGGAAGAAGAAATTGCCACATTACACCACAAGAAATTGGTTGTGAAAAGACTGGAAACAGCTGAGAAGTCATTAACCGGCATCCTAGATGCGATCTGGGAGAAAGAGTAAGGATATTGCTAAGATCCTCGGTTATAGCAAAACAGAAAATGCTATAAAGAGACATGTTTCTGAAGAAAATAAAATACGCCAAATTTGTTGGCACCCCATTTCAAGGGGTCAACAAAATGAGACAGCTTTGTTGGGGTCGTAAAACGAGACCTCAGACCTAGGGTGCTGAAACGGCAGCACTGAGGCCCAAACTATTTTAATCTATCATATATACCATTTTTATTGGCTTGTATGATACATAATTATCTAACCTATATATATGGTATATATGATAGAAAAGAAATATGTCAATCAAGATATAAATATCGAGCTGACTTCATAAATTAATGATAAACAAAATGTTTGGTTCAAGGGTAAAGACATTGCCCTAATTCTCGGATACAGTTACACAGATCAGGCTTTAATAAAGCATACCGATAATGAAGCCCGAAAAAGCCACCCCGTCAAAATGATGGGTCAGGTCAGATGGTATACTTTTATAAATGAATCCGGATTTTATTCCCTTGTTTTCAAAGTTAGAAACAGCCAACATTGGGTAACATCACAAGTGCTCCCATCTATCAGAAAATTTGGATACAACAAACTTTTCGACAACCCAAGTAACAAAATGTTTAAGATTGAAAATGAGACAGATCTACATTGCAAAGTTGTACACCTAATCAGAAACTATTATCCAAAAGCCCTTATTGTAGCAGGACTTGGAGAAAATCAAGATACTCCATCCAAAAGAATTGGTAGTTGGAAAAAAGGTTATACCAAAGGTCAGCCTGATCTGATGGTGCTTAACTACCACAAAGATTATAATGGCTTATGTATTGAGTTTAAATATCCAACCAATAATTACCAGATTTCAGATGCTCAAAGAGAGATGAAAAAACGGTATAAGGAAAATTGCTACCAATTCATCCTAAGTAATCACTATGATCACATCTGTAAAGAAGTACATAATTACATGGCTGGTAGAGTGGTTTTCGTTTGAGTGTCGTAAAACCAAAACCAAAGTAATTACTCTGGCCAATCACATAGGACACAGACAATACATTGAACCAATCAAAACTCGAAGTAATTACATGTGGCTGACGCAAAGCGCGGGAAAATGCATGCGAGCGCGTCACAATTGGCTTTGGTTTTACTTCTGATTGGATGAAAAAGGTGGCGCGAATCTTTTAAGCCAATCGCATCGTGTAGAAAGTGCAAAACCAATTACTTTTCGACACTCAAATGAAAACCGCTCTATTCGTGTGCCGTGTAAATACTGTGACAAAGCGTTCCTAAATAAAGAAACACGAAAAACCATTATAAAATAATCCATCGAATTGAAAAATAATAGAACTATATAATAGTGCCATTAGCCAGAAAGCTAGTCAATATCTATTTAATACGCCTCAGTCTTAGTTCACCTTAGAGAGGTTCTTTTTACATTCCATAATTATATACAAAATATATATATGGAAGATTATATCCGTCTTTTATCCCGACAGCAGTCTCTTTCTGGAGGCAGTAGTTTAATAACTATGTATATTCCTCCAAATGGTAGAGTAAGCCTTTAAAGTAAACAAAAGTTGACCAATGAAATGGGCCTTGTCTCAAATATTAAGTCAAAAGTCGTACAAAAGCACACGAAAACCGCTCTAAAATCAGCATTACAGCAATTAAACCAGCTAAAAGAACCAAGAATTTCATGCTGTGGGTTGTTACTACTATCTGGCATTATAAAAAAATACTTGTGAAGGATACAAAGGATCAGTACTCATTGAGCCTGAGCAAACAATAGAAAAAGCCGATTATAAATGCGGCAAGAGCTTTTATTTAGATCCTATTTTAGATACTTATAAAAAGAAAATAATTGAAAATCTAATAGTCGACAAAAGCTAATATAGACAGGCTGGATTTTGGAATAAAAAAAATAACCAATAATCATTCTCATATTGTATTTACAAATGAGGATAAATGTCAAAACTACAAGCCAGATCCTGACTCAAAAGCCAAAATAATATATGGTCGCAAACTATTTCAGTATGGTGATATGGTTTGGCTTAGATATTATTAAAGTCAAACCGCCCAAACGGTTACCAACAGCCGCCGTAGTAGTACTTCGCATACATTGATTCCAAACGTAGAAAGTTAGGTATGTTTATCCTCTTTCTGAAATGCAAATTTGTTTACTCAAACAAAGTAAATTCGCCACCAAGTCGCCAATTTCCTTCATTTTCAATTTTGATCACGTGACATGTCACGTGACCATAATTAAACGTTATGGTACAAGAAAACTTCAAGATTTACTTTTGGGGAAAAATTCATTTTGTCCTAGGTCTCCTAGCGAGAGATATTGCTAATCATTCATATGCTCCGAACAAACCTTTAACCCAGGCCTTAAACCCCTCGAGTAATTATAATTATATTTTCTTCATTTGTCTCTGGTTGTAGTCCCACCAAACTGCACGGACATAAAACTTAATCTAGCCATTATCTTGGAGGCCTCAAGCGAAATTGGATTGCAGCACTTCCTTGCTGCAAAAGAATTTATTAAAAAGTTGCTGGAACTGAACGATGTCTCACCTACGGGAACCCATGTCAGCCTGATACTTTTCAACAACAGGGCATTTGATATTATCTCCTTCCAACAACCCAGCTCTCAGAACACAGATGTCTTGAGTATAATACTGCAATTTTTACCGCCCCAACTTGCAATTTCACCGGGTAAACGGCTTGATATAGCATTAACACACGTCAATGATAATGTATTCAATGCCGTCACAAGCCAGAGACAAGACGTTACAGACGTCGCGGTTTTCATAACTGATGGACGAATTATTGACGGAAACAATATAACTGGAACTGTTTCCTCTTTAAAGGTAAGATTGTGACGCACGGTCGATTACTAGTTAATAAGAAATAGACGACGAATAAAAACAGTGGCTAATACAATTAAAAAATTATTTACAAAACTCAGAATTAAGTCATACAAATCGAGTTAAAATCTGAATGTTGTTTTTATCAAAAATCAAGTTAAAATAAATCATATGTATGCTACAGTAAAGAAAAAGCGGTTAGTTATATAAAGATAAGCTACTATTTGATTAGTAAGTAAGTTTATTTTCATTTTGATCAATATAAGTTACAGCAGGTTAAAAGAAATGTATCAAATATAGAGAGTAAAGAAAGCTTGAATGGCTTTTTCTATGGCATCCAATGAATGACCTTGGCCATACACAAAGAATGTAACAAATGTGACAATTTAAATGTACAATATCTATTTAATTTTCCAAATCAGCATATAAAAGCAGTGGTTACCTAGAGCTAATTTAGATTCCAATAATTAAAATTTCAATGGTAGGTCTGATAGTATAAATTTTTTCATCTTTTTCTTCTGTCTACTTTTTGCAACATCCTACAAGAAAAGTAAATGATATACGTACAGGTACATTTATTTATAGTACTTAGCCGCATACACCTTTACCTAGTCGCCATACGATATGGCCGAGAAAACGTAAGTCTCTGTATCGCTTATTGACGACAATCTTCTCCAGAGAGCAATTGGATAATGGTTTGAAATTCAGTCCAAAGCCTCTGCTACACGAGAATCCCTTTACCCGATTGATAGTTCACATGAAGTCACGACCGTCATATTGGTATTCCAAATTAATGAAACGGCGGCCATATTAGTGTTCTAAATAACTCCTGCACGAGGTTTATTTAAAAATTCTTTTCGTATGTAAACTCTTTCTTCTGTTCGGATAAATTTGCATGGAAGCATGGTAAGCAGCTATGTAAATTTATTAGAACAAAATAAAGCGTCTAAGAAGAAAAATGAAAGATTTATAAGGGCTTGTAGGTGGCCAGGTAGGTGGGGTAACCCGCTTAAGTGGGGTAACCCGCCTGTTCATATAATCTCTCATAGTAATTTGATCATATTTACATGATATGTGGGGTGACCCGCCGCACGTTACCCCGCCTATCTGGGGTCCCCCACCTCCATGTAAACAGGCCCTAACACGACGTTTCGGGGTCCTCATGACTCCATTTTCATGTGAGATGTGACTAATATAACAATAGGAAAAATACAAGAGATGAGAAGAAATAATTTTACATACTGGTTAAGTAAACACTTTGGCCCGCAGGAAATCGGATTGCACAGCATTTACTGAAGGCGTGAAGTTCTTAATTAAAAGCATCTCTTGCATTTGTTTGATTGTAATAATATTCACATCTCACTTGATAATGGAGTCAATGAGACCCCAAAGCGTCGCGTTATAAATCTTTCACTTTTCTTCTTAGTTGCTTGTTTTCATAAAACTCTGCTATAAAAGAAAGCATGCTCAGAAAAAAAGAGAGTTCAACGCGAGCAGGACTGGTTTGGAACTCCAACATGGCCGAAGTGAAATCAAGTAGCAACCTTCAGGCTCAGTTAACGAACTATGTTTATTCTATTTTCAGGAGAAGAATATTAAATTAGTGACGGTGAGCTCCGGAACTGATATACGACAGGAAGTGTTGTACGATATTGCAGGGCCCAACATGTGTCTCAGTGTCAGTTTACAGGAAATGGTGGCAAACGTAGAGAAGGTTGCTACCAAAGTTTGTAGTCCTTAAGATAGTAAACTCTCTGGTGAGTAAGTTAGAAAAACAAGGGTTTGTTATATATACGTAAAGCAAATGATGGCGGAGAAATCTTAAAGTCTTGAAAGTAAAACGCGTTCTTTTAGGAAAAAAAAATGAAGAATGATTTATTTTACTTACACCCAATCAAAACTATCTTCTTATTTCTTTGCTCTTGTTTGCTCTTTATCGTATGCAAAGTGCCAGAAGTAAAATAATAAAAATAATAATAATTTTATTATAATAATAGTAATGATAATGGCAGTGATAATAATAATAGGTAACAAAAAAACAAAAACGAAAAACAAACAAAACCAAAACAAAGAAAACGGCCGGATGCTTGGACTGGATACGGGTGGGGGTATACTTTATAATTAAAATGGCTGTCCAAATTAGACATTCAAGTACATGCATATAGTTTGCTTTACGAAGCCTGCATGCTGTAAAATATCTATTGTTGTCATGCCAGTCGCACTTTTTGCTTTAGAAGCGGCTCATCCCCGGTATAAGAACCTGTAAAAACTCAGGGGTGATGTAAAACAAAGGAAACAAGAAAGTCGACACTATAGAACCTATAAAACGGAAAACAAAAGATGCAAAACAAAGAAAAAAAGGAAAGGTTCTTACCGCCAAGGTAAAACATCAAAAGCATTTCTCAGAATTCTAAAGGGTTCTTCACTACCTCGGTTTCATGGGCTGTTTCATTAAGAACTGTTAAGTTATGCGTAACTAGTGGTGAATTCGAGTGTCTTTTGGTCTCAAACATTTTGTCTTTTATTACTTTTCTACAGGGGTAAGATTGTATTAACTGATTGGGGAATTATGTTTCTTTTGCAGCGATTTGAGGTGAAAGGGGAGAATTCTGCATTTGCCGGGTCCACTGTCAAGTGAAGAATACACTATCTTAAGAATATATTAATATCCATTTCATATTATTCTCAGAATTCGTAGAAATTTGATAAAAAAAGATGCGTTAAGCAAATCAACAGTTTATGCTTTGTTAGCGAAGTGATCATAACAAGTAGACAGGAGGAGGATCCACCTTGTTAAGTAGTGTATGGGCTCTTCAAGATACAATCCATAGGTTCAGTTCAGGTATACATGGACAGTATATTTATTTATTATGGCCAGAAAATTCGGAATGAAACTTGAATACTACATCGGGACTTGAATGATTATTTTATTTAAGGGAGGGGGGAGGGCGTGAAAAGTCCAGTTAAACGGGAAAAAAAATAAAGAACATCCTGAAATATTTACTTATAAAACAACTTACAAAATCGCATTGTTTGGTTGAATAAAGGGCATATAATCATACTCTGTTGTCTTTGCTGTTTTGGAATTCAAAAGCTGTGCGGCTGATGGCTTGTAATGAACCATTGTAAATGAAGTTGCCCCGATTGCAAACCATAGATTATTCATGAAAATTAAAACGCCAAACATCTTTACAACTGGAGTTGCATTTAACTGGATTTGGTGACACCAAATTGTTATTTTGTGATTATTATCACTTTTTCGTGCATTGTGGCGCATTTTGCGGGCTAAAATGGAGAATTTCGGTTTTGGGCCCGCCCTTCTCAGAGCTCACTTTAACCCTCGCCCAGCGGCTTGGGCTAAACCGAGTTTTAGTCGGGCCCAAAATATATTTATACCCGTGAACATAAACTCTATTGTTTTATTAAAAAGAACTCTTTACAAATAGTAAATGGCACGCGGTGCTTATGGTGTTTGTGGTTATGAAGAGTAGCACCTGCATGAAAGAGTGCCATGCATTTTAAAACATCTAGAGGGCGTTGATATCAGCGCCAATGGTTGGACAGATCCATACTCCACAAGCCCCTTATTTTCCCTTTAGTATCTTCTTTAGTCACATGAGACTGCCATGACAAAAGAGTGCCATAACAAAATTTCTTTAAGCTACTGGCCTTCTCTTTTTGTGGTGGGGAGTTATTCAAGAACTTAAATATGTACCGTTTGTTAGAGGTTTGATTTCCAAACAGTAATTGTCTAATTAATTATACCTATTCCACTAGTGATCCATTAGATCACCTAGATATGAACCCGAGCGCCGCCGTTTCTTCAACTGAACTCCGTCAAAACTACTAATGGTTGGCACTAGAGCTGCCCCCGCTCTGTATTTTGTCGGTCAATAGTATTCTTGTCCTCTGTGGGGCTTTTTGAAATCTGATACCGATTTATATTGAAGATTTTTAAGCATATTCCATCTAAGAGGTGAGATAAAAACTAGAAACGCAAAGTTCAATGCACTGATTCAGGTCGATTAACACAGCTTTGATCAAAACATTTTCAGTTTCGAGATCATTTAATTTTAGTAAATACTAAAAACAGTGGACAGTGTTTTTCGCGCGCTCTGATTGGCTACTCAATCAGTAAACTCAATCAGTGAATATTCTGCATTATCATATGGCTGAGTCTGTTTTCGCCATGCGATTTGTCAATTTGCGGTCCGTAACTTGCTATACGGACTTAAATTTCAAAGAAAATGCTCATTTCGGAGCACTAAATCCCTTTACCTCGGAAAAAAAGATTGAAATTAAGTTACAAGACGTCTATCAACCTTGAGGACTTAGATTTTGACTTTGGCCCTCAACATTTTAAACCTTGTGTTTATTTGTGAACGAAGGCGATGAAGAAACTAACTCGTAATCTTACCGAAGAGGATTCTGGTCAGTGTTTGAAAATTTTATCGTAGTACACAGTTAATAAGACGAAAATCGACAGGCAGAGATTCGAGATGTTTTGCCTAGGAGAAAATGAGTAATTCCTTCGACAAATATGATAACAAACATGCCTGCACCCGATCATCTTGACGAGCTTCTTTGTCATTTGCAGTGTTTTTCCAAAGACCAACGAAAGAAAGATAGAAGCGACTCCGAGCCAGACTCCAGCGTCGCATTGGCGAGTGAATTTTTACAGTGCTCTTAGTTTTGACCGAATATACTTAAACTATGTCTGTAAACCCTGAGGACTGGGATGTTGACTTTGCTTTTCCAGATTTTAACCTAGCTTTGTTTGAACGAGAACGAAGCTGATGTAGAAACTGAATCGTGACCTTTCCGTGGAAGAAAATATGTTCCGTGTTTGAAAATTTTAACGCAGATCAAGCTTGAAGACGAGAATGAACTGGCAGAAATTCGAAAGGTTTTCCCAAAAAAATTAACTAGAGAATCTTCGACAATGACAACAAACTTACCTTGAAAATCTTCTTTGCCTTTTGCAGTGTTTTTTTTTTAGAAGGACGAACGGAGGAAAGATGGAAACGACTTCGAGAAAGACACAGTGCACGGTTTCCAAAATACTCCGGCGTTACTTTAAAGAGCTAAAACTTACAGCGCTCTTAGTTTTGACCAAATAGACTTTTTCAACATGGCGAATTTGTTTTCACTTTCTCGGAAACCTTTGTTGTGTTCTATTGTTTCCGTGAGCCAATAAAAACTTTCTTTCTTGACGCCTGTCAAATGATTGTCAAATCGCGCGTCCTGCACTTGTTTCCGGTCACCGAAACTGGAAGAAGCCATATAATGAACATCTCATTAGCCTCGTTTTTTCGGTCCGTATTGTAAATTACGGATCCTCAGTTTTTCCCATCCATTTATGGCCCAAGCGCGAATAAATCGATGGAAAAAAACTTGGTCCGTAATTTACAGTACGGACCGAAAACTCGGCTAATAAGAGGTATCTATTCACTGATTCACCTCCAGTTCCTCCTAGCGAGCGACGCCAAACTCGCGTAAATACAAAAAGAATTCACAACTCCTTGTGAAGAAATTTCCCCGCAAGAGCTAAACAAATGCCTTCAAAAGTTTTATTTGTTGGTAAGAAAAAGCGACGACCACTGCCGTTCGGTCATTGCGCGCCAAAGTTGTAATCGTTAGCAACAGTAAATTAGTTAAAAATCACCATTTTGTGCTCAATTATCTCACTGTTTTAGTATATACTAAAACAATTATTCACCTCATTGTCGGTGTCTAGTGGCGGGTATATACCTCGCCGCTTCGCGGCCTCGGTATTTAACCACCACTTGCCACCTCCACGTCGGTGAATAACTGTTATCTAAACCACAAGAAAAGATTTGATAAGAGTTGATCATTTCTCGCTAGTTCTCTTTCACTTTTACGCCATACCGGGGGGGAGGGGAAGCTACTTCCCATACATTCTCTTAAATGAAATTCAAACGATGTTCTCACAACTTGCAAAGCGATCAACAAGGCTGTTGCCTGCGGATTTGTTTGCTGATCATGCGCATTACGTCAAAGACCATAGATCAACGGTCTTGAGAAGAAACAAAATCAAGGCGGTCTAAGGCGGGACTGTTTCTCACTATTATATTTGGGTAATTCGTAAAATTATTGATTTTATGTCGCTTTTCAGACATAGTGTGTGGTTTTCCTTTTCTGTTAAACAATTTCCCTCTGCAGAGTTTGGAATATGCGACATATAGCTCCGTATAGCTGATAAGAACCGCCGAAGAGTTGAGCTGTCGAGCAGTGTTTTGCTGCAAACCTTAGGAAAGTTAAAGTCGCTTCAAGGTACAGAGCTTTCAGTAGTAGTTGTGATTTGTCTGTTAGGATCGTTTTGAATTTTAACTTTGGATTCAAGGTGTTGACTGATCGTAATAAACGAAGTGAAATGTTATGAAGTGTGAATGTTTATTCAGTTATGATATTTAGAGCTGTAAGCTCATATTTATAAAGCTCTCTGAATATACTTGCTTTCGATAAATTGGACACTTTCTTCAGTAATTTTTATCAGCATCAAGTTATCCTTGCCCAGCAAAAACGATGTAACCTGTAAATCGATCGCGCGCGTTGTTGTTGGTTAAGATCTAACACGGTTGCGTTTTAGTTTCCCCCGCAATTTCAGTACCGAAAAGACAAATCCGATATGCAAGAAAAACAAAGATGCATGATATTATTTTTTTTCAATTTTTTTTTAGCGTTTCTGATTTCCTCTGCCGGTTCGCTTCTTCTAAAAAGTCTAAAAATATTTACTGTGGGAAAGACACTTCAGTTATCCGCTGACCACCACGCAGGATGACCGCTTTGCAAGTTGTGAGAACATCGTTTCTCGGTCCCAGACCTCGTCTCTTCCCCCCCCCCCACCCCCCTCGTTCGATACAGTTCATTTTATTAACCGGAGAGTAAGCCTTATAAATTAAAAGGTTAATCAATTCACGCTCGTTTTGTTTTCCGGCGTTGCATGACTTCGCCGCTAAGCATTACACGATTTTATATTTTGTTTGAACAAACTATAAATATTATCGAGAGCTTCGCTTTTAGCCCTGGCTAAATTAAGCTATATATTAACAAATTATTTATGAAAAATGGTGTTTAGGTAAAAGCGTTGGGCAAACTGAAAATGACTTAGAACGCGGTTTTGTTTAACATGCACGCGCTAAACTCCGTTTAAATAATTGGCCCTAAATCTTTTTAACGCGGATTTTTGGCCGGTTTGTAGGCTAGGTTTGCCAAATCTAGATCTCTTTGGGGGAATAAAGTCCACAAACGAGCAAGTTTCCCTTTGCAAACGAGTGACCCCTCCAAATATAAGCCCCCCCGGGGCTTGTACTTGGAAAATTGGCCTCAAATACAAAGTAAAACAAGGGCAAAAACGGTAAATTTACTTCCAAATATAAGGCTAGCCCAATCGGTTTTGAAACGCAAATTTCCCTCCGTAGATAAGCCCCTCCGAATATAGGCCCGTCCAAAAATAAGCCCCTCAAAAAGGGCCTTTGAAAAATATAAGCTCCGGGGCTTGTTTTCGGAATTTTACGGTATTTTACATTGGTATACCTGTGATGCGGACGGACGGTCTCTCGGGCGGGCGTTCGGTGTACGGTCACGTGATTGCCAAATTCTCTCGGATGGGTAGATTACTTCATTTTCTTACCCATGGTGCTCCGCTGGCGCGCTTCGCGCGCAAGAGCTCCGCTATAAAGCATATAGGGTAGTCTGGAAAAGCACTTACTTTCTAAAATTAACCCCTTAAGAAGGAGATCTGGAGGTCCAATGATTTCGTAAACCGCGGTCTAAGTTAGACTTGGTTTAAATAACCGACCCTTACTGTTTTGACGTTTTGCTAATTTTTCCAAATTAATGTGGACCATACACAAAAACTGGACAGCCTCACTGTGTAGTGGTGGCTGTTCTGGAACTAAAACGTGTTGGTTGTTGGATTTTTGACGTCAATACAGTTAGACCTATGCATCATAATTAATTCGACAAATTTTCCGCATTGAAAGCGACTATCCAAAATTGTCCGCCCGTCTTCCTGCACATCTTAAGATCGTACTTGAGACGACATTATTGTACACAATCTCACCTTAAACGAAGGCAAGATAGTCTCCTGGATTTGGATAATATCTATCATTGCTATCCAATTTACTCTCGAGGGTCTAATGTACAGTAATTGCACAAAATTATGTTCCTTTCTTAATCAAACAAAACCTCTATTTGATGTCATGCATCAGGACACAATCAGTCTGCATGCTGTCTACCCGCGCCACCATCTGCTATTCGGTGAAATACATTACACAAAACCAATGTACGGTACATTGTCTTGAGACAATGAACCGTGTAACGAGAACCGCTGAAGCCCGCCAAATAAAAACGTTGAGCAAACCTATAAATGTCGTTTTTAAGCTACTTTCAAGTCATAAAGCTTAGACAAACTTCTAGAGATCCATCCCGTTTAAAGCTTTCCTGACATATTCCGTAAAGAACGATCGCGAATTTGTAGAGTTTGCCCTGGTCATCGTGGTGAACCGAGGAATTTCAGGATATAAGCTTCACATAAGAGGTTTTGATAGTATGATTAAATGAAATGCGTATCGCTCTTAAACCTACCCCTCTAAACAACCATCACGGCGGACTTTTAGAGAATCATGGGATGTAACTTTCGGCTTGATTGCCAAGCGCACGTAAGCAGTCAAACCTCGATATAAAGAAAATTCTCGGTATATTACTGACAAAATTCTTCGCCACTCTCTGTATAACAACCAAACATTGTTAAACGCAAACACATTTTGGCTTTCCTCTGGTACTTTGTCATACCTATAGGTTCTGTTGTACTGTACTTTGCGCCCAAGAAAAGTGCTCCAGTGAGCGTCGAGGTCACTTTTTGTCCAATTTCGGACCATAACATTTTTAATCCCACCCTTCGATTCCCACCTCTAATAATCATGCATGGTTCAGTTTAGGAACGTGAGTCACATGATGGCGAATAGAAGCAAAGGATGTTCTTCCTTTTGACCAGTGCGCTCTCAGGCAATATCTGTTATTTCATGTGAAAAGTCTATTTTAGTTACCCTCGGGTGCCAACAGCATTAACTGGACAATTCTGTACCTTACTTATTTGGAAAAAAAATCTTTCGATACGTGCTATATTGTGCAATGTATGGGGACGATGGAGTCACCAATTACTGTAATAATTTCGTCAGCCCACACTTCATCTGCTATTCCATGCGTAACGGATCATCTAATATGGTACACAAAACATTTTTATTTCAGACAGTGTAGCTTACTAAACACACCTTTGTTGACTAACCGTGCATGAAAAAGTGATTAGAAGTAAATTTGCTAATAGGTTGCAGATATGCTCTTATCACTGAGTTTAACTTTTCGTTGTCAGCTGCGAGATAAGCCTTCGATTCACGTCATTTTGAACTAACTTTCAGATTAGTTCAGCCATGGCAAAATTTACTTTATTCATACCAGAAACCGCATAATTTGGTTCAGCAAGCGCGCTCAGGAATAAAGAGCGGAATGTTGACATGAAAACACAATGCATTGTCTTAAGACAATAGTCCGTGTGCCAGGAATCTACGAAGCCCGCCAAATAAAAATTTCCAGCACAACAGAATAACTGTCATTTTTCTGCTTTCAACATTTTCAAGTGCAACAGTTATCATAAATCCAGCCATATTCAAGCCGCCTTTTTACATATTGCGTCATGAAAAAGATCGATTTTATATATTTTCTTCCGGTCATCGCTTGACTGGTTTCTTTGCATCAATAAGCAAACCATTCAGACTAATAATTCATTTCCTGTCATTTAATGAACGTAACTATTCAGTACATGGTCCATTCATCGTTAAAGTCCGCCAGAGGAAACCCTCTTTCTACAGGAGCTAAGGAAAGTTCTGCTAAAGTACGTTTTTTGAAAATTTAAGATCTTCCAAGCTTTCAGGCTTATCGAGCATAAAGGAGGACAACAATTTTCAGTGAATGCGGTAAGATGCATAATTTCTTAAATTTCATCCTAGTTTTCCAGCAGTTTTGATGTTTCAGTTTATTTTTGATGGAATCAAATTCAAACAGGACACAACCCTCAACTAAATAGTAGTTTTGTATTGTCAGTTGAAATGGGTGAAAATATTTGAATGTGCTAAACGTTTTGTTCGGCCCTTAACAGGAAGGTCTTTCTTATCTAATGTATGAAGCGATGCATATTGAGCTTGTATCTTGCTACTGAAGTTTCATGAACTCTTACTTACTTGTTTTATTCTGCTGCTAAATTTGAGACGGTTTTATTATTGTCCTCTATATTATACAGATAAATACATATATTTAGTGTCAATTCTGGTCGTCTTGATCAGTTCCAATTTCAGTTTCGCGGTTTCCCGCCATGTTTGCCGCCTTTTATGGCTTCGCGTTTAAGACAACTGATGACCAAATTGATTACGCTAATATGCCGGCTAGGACATTTTTCACTGTAGTGTAGGCATAAGACATATGAGGTCCCGCACTGATACATATTTTTAAGATATTCCCGCGTAAAGACCCCACCTTTTGCCAAGGGACTTCAGTGCGTCAAATACCTACCAGACAATGCGAAAAAGTGTGAAATCAAGCAGTTTATTGCTTTCAAGTTCAAATAATCAAGGGCTGACAGCAAAAAGGTCGTCACTTGTTTCCATCCGCCAAACCGACATTTTCCTCTCAGTGGCTCTCACTTTTCTTACATGAAATTTCTCTGTCTCTTGAAATTTCTTTTCATAAAAGTCTAAGTCTCTTCAATTTTTAAGGAAAAAAATTCAGGATGGTTCGAGTAGGAAGCGATCTCGGAGCATGGGATCTGCAGTGCATCACTTTAACCTCTACACCACCGAGGATTTGCTGATAATGAATGGTTTGATTTGAATATATATAGCAACAACCCTAACCCTGACCTTAACCCTTACTTTGTGTACGAATCAATAATCTGTCAACGTCAGTTTGGCAGATGGAAATAAGTGTTGACCCAGCAAAAATTGCATGCGCTGGTACTTGTTGAATTAAGTTTAAAGCTACAACAACTCCATTAAGGCTTTGTTTTTTTTTGGCATTGATAGAGTTGATTTCTCATCTACCTATGTATAGTCAAACCCCATTAATACGGACACTGAGGGGACCATAGAAAGTGTCAGTATTAACGCCGGGGTGTCAGTATTAGGTGGGTTAAATTTAGAGAAAATGACTAAGGGCTTTCTTTTCCCTTGCCAGGGACAAAGCAAACTGTCCGTAATTTATGTAATGAGGTGTCCATATTAAACGGGTGTCCGTGAGGCGGGGTTTGACTGTAAAATAAAGCAGAAGACCTCTGACAGTTATATCTGAATTAGAGCACGTGTTCTACACACAACGCAGGCCCCGGTTGTTCAAACGTTGTTTAGCGTTTTCCACTAGATAAATCACTATCCAAAAGATAAGTATTAGGGAAACCAACTGCACTATTCACCCGACAGAGATTTATAAGATGAAGAGCATTTTCCACCTTTTAAACAACTAGGGGCCGGTACCTGAGCATGCCAATCAAATAGCACAATTCTAACAAGCGCCGCTTCTAGGTTTATAAGTATTTTATTCATCAGTTACCCGAGTGGGCGTTTAATTACGGCTTTAACCATAGCAATGATTTGTAACAGGGTACGTAAAAAGGGGTTGTACTTTCTGGTTCCAGGGTTTTGAATTGGGTGTTCCTGTCATAGGAACAACGTTTTAAGCCTGAAAATGGGTGAAAAAACTCAATTACTTTTTTTGACATAATGGTTAGATGTTTTAAGAAACACGCCGTATATTGTCGCCGTGCTAAATTCAGTTAGCAATCATTAAAATGATCGTTTACAATTACATGTAATTCATTTGATCGATTCCCTTGCATTTTTATTGAATAAGTGCTAAATGTTAACCAAAAAGAGATGAAAAAAAAAAACAGCTCAGTGAACGTTTTTTTCTTTTCAGTAATAACTGTTTTGCCTAGGATATAATAAGTCTTCAATGTTCTTTTTAGATAACTCCTAATATTATTCTTTGTTTGTTCTGCCATCAGATGCCCTGTTCCATGAGAATCATGCTGTCCGTATTCATCTTCCTCTTAAGTTTTTCAGGTATGAACGTGAAATTCATGCTTACTCGCTCTGGTAAAGGTATATTTTTTTCAATAAAACAATTGGTTAGTTCGATTACACCCCATCATTTATTGACTTATTTTAACACTTTTCTCAAAAGAAGTTGACAGAAATTCGATATCCAAAGGATATTGCAGAAGCAACATAACTTAAAATGAAATTACAAGTGTGGAGAGAAGAACCCAGAAGCAATTCTTGAATATTATTGACGTTGATTTTGGACTGATTTGGAACTATTTAAACACATCTTTAGTCGAGCTTGTATTAGCTGTGAGACTTAAAAAATACAAGCGTTTCGTTTCTTTTCTTTTTTTTTATTTTGTTTCCTGTGTCCTCACCAAATGGTGATCAGGTCCCAGGCGCTCCTAGCGGAGACCTAGGGGATAAGGGTCGTGACTACTTTCATCGTATACAAATGAGTTTCGTGATGAGCATGCGGCTTATTATCGGCGATGACTAAAATGACGCACCAATTTGATCACGTTTTGGCTGTTTGGAAATGATGTAATTTTCCCCGATTCGATGCCATTGATTTTCGTGTAATTATACACACGTATTAAAAAGTGAATACCCCGAGGAAAACTCGACCTTCAGTGAAATAGGATTTGAGAAAATATTATAGGAGGGGAAATCCTATTTTGTTGTGTATTGAGGCGTTACTTTTCTCACAATATTGATGCAATTACTGAAACTCTACGGTTATATAGCATTCTGGTTATATAGATTCAATGTTGCAGATTCACTTTGTTGTATGGTTTAATTGATAGATTTTCGCAGTTGTTTAGATGTGAAGTCACGTTGCACTTTATAAACAGTTGAGATATCAATGATTTAACCTTCAACAGAAACTACTGACTGGAAGCAACTTCAACTCCCCCTCTGACGTTACGTATGTGTCACGGGTGTGTTTATAAGGGCAGCATTGTACTTGACTATCACGCACTCTCCTTGCGGCACTTCATGTCCATAGAATAGAAAGCTGCGAAAGATGTCGAGCTTTTCCGGAACGGGTCTGTCCACGAATTCTATCGTTTAAAAGCGTTAATTACTTTGGAACAAGTGATTAATTCAGTGGTCGAAAAAAAGAACAATCTTATCGAGCAAAACTTCGATGGTTAGGCTAACTGGTCGGGTGTTGTAAACTTTCATTGTATGCAAATGAGTCTTGTGATGAGCATGCGGTTTATTTTCGGCGATGATTGAAATGATGCGCTATCTTTATCACGTTTCCTTGATTTTCGTCCAAATACAAAAGCGTTTAATTAATTCAAAAAGAAATCGTCGAAAACGATATAAAAAATAAATATCCTGAAGAATACTCGACCGTCGATAGAGTAGGAATTAATATCCTTTTAGCGAGGAGATCCTGTCGTGTTGAATTAATCGCCCCATAGACTGCGAGCAGTCTCTTATTTTTCTTTTGAGACACAGCAGGTCGAAAGCATACTTTTACTTTTTCGCTCGCCGCGCGTGCCTGTGAGGAAAGAAGGACGACCGTTCGCGGTCTAATCGCCTCCACATTTCTTATCTTATCTCCAAGCAAGGGGGGCCTCAACGCTACTAAGAGCGTCCTTGTTTGCTTCTTAGACTTGAAAATCGCCGCTCCGAAGCGTCGGCTCTTTAGACTACTTATGATTATAATTAATCTCAAACAAAAATCAACGATATAAAAGGAACTTGACGTTCCGATGACTTCATGTCATCATTATTAAATTCTAAAGCTAATACATTGACATGGTTTGTGCATCTCTGTTAATTTCATAGCTTTTATTTTAACAGTGTTGACAATAAGCAATCGAAACGTCAAGTTTCTTTATATCGTTGGTATCTCCAGGCCAACGGAATTCGGGAAAAAGGAATTAACTGGGCGTGACAAAATACAGGGATTCTATAAAAAAAAAAGATCCCTCGTTATCCCCATTTTAAATTACTATTATTCGTGTTTATAGGGAATCTCATAGTGCACGGTGAGTCTACGTACGGTCCCTGGGGTGAATGGTCCGATTGTGATGTCTCTGAAGGACAAGGCTTGATGACCAGAACACGGGAATGTGTAGCGACGAACTGTCCACAACCAGGAGAATACCGTGATGAGATGCGCTGCTTTGTAAAACCTTGCAATTGTGAATGTGCAGGTGTGGTCTCGAATAAGATTCCAGCTGCAAGCAAGTTACACCAGTCACCCAGCCCCTTCCCCCCGAGGGTAGGTTACTCGACAAACATTTCTATCGGGAGGCTCCGCACTGAAGTCTTGCCCCTTAACATCATTTTACGACTTAAAATAAATTTAAATAACTCGTTGCAATTTTCTTTTCTGTTTTCATTATTTCTGTTATCTTCTTTATCGATACTTTTTTTAATATAATTTTTTTTATTGCTAGGACCAGAGGAATCAACAACATCAAGTGGTAAATAGTCCTGTGTTCGATGTTTTATTATCATCATCATCATCATCATCATCATCACCATTATCATCATCATCATCATCACCACTATTATTGTTAGATTTCTCAGTCAACGCATTATTTCCTTACGATCACCTTCTATACTTTAAGCATCAACAAAACTTTATGATCTCTCGTTGACCTTTTCGTTCGCTGACAAAGCGCACTAAGTTTTTGTGTTGGAGAATTTTCGTAAATTTCTCACTCCCAACTTTTGTTCTTCAGCAAGTTTCCCATTAACAACCTTCTTTTTTGTTTCTGCGTTGTTTAGCAACAGAAAAATTAACCACAGAAGGTTGGTATTACTTAATATTATACTTTTAGATTCCTCACTCAACGTATCAAAACGTTTTTTACAATTTAAGCCCTTTCAACGTAATGACCTGTCATTTGACCACAACCCATTTGCATTGCCGTAGTTGCACAGCATTGGTCACATAATAGTTATTATTATTTGCGATTGATTTCTCGAAAGCGCATTCAGGCACTTGACAACGTTTCGAAAGTGCTCGATAGTTTTTGTATCTAAGTGGACCATTCATTTTCCTAACAACCCCTTTGTCCTTGTTTATGTGTCGCTTGTTGTTATTAGATTAACGATCTCAATTCTTAATAAAAATTTTTATGCTTGAAATTTCCCAGCATTCTTTTCAATTTACGCGACTTCAGTGACTTCACAGTAAATAGCGTGATATCCATCAATTTAATTGCTAAAAAAAAATCCCTCTCTGTTCTTTTAAAAAGAACTAAATGACAATTGCTTAAATGACGATGACGTAAACTGCCGATCAGAAATAAAAATTTCAAGATATTAACACCACAGTCGGAACTTTAAGACATCTGCAAGTCCAAAAACTGACCTTTCCGTTTACTTATGGTGCAAAGTACTTGTTTACTTTGCGGTTACTGCAAAGCAAGGGTCATGTCATTCAAATCATCTATTTTAATTTATTTATTTGTTAATTTAATTGGTTTTACTATCAAGCCAGTAGCAAAATGATTTCCATGATACATGTATTATTTTGCCTGAAAATCCTTTCTTTTTATTAATTGCAAGGCTTGTTTAATCCAACCGATGCTTATAGTAAAGAAGATAAAGTAAAAAAATTTTTTTGAACAAATTTAAAATGTTTGTAGAGGTTTGCGATGGTCAGTAATCATGAATGACTTTCTTATCGGCTTATTCTTACCATTATTAGAGAGCTTTAGACTCGAGGATGAGGACGACATTTAATTTTTGAAAAGTTCTCTCGCCTTTTCTCTAAAAATAGACACCCCTGAAAGCATCATTGTACCTTTTTTCATCACAAAAGTTAGTTCGCTTGTTTCCGTTCAGGGAGTTAAAGCCCTCTCTCGATCGCTAAATGATAAAATTCCTAACATTTTCGTCACTACGACATCCGTAGTAGAATGACGATGGCTATCACATTTTCCCGTCAAATGACGTTGGTTCGCACGCGCGCGCTACTTAGTATTGGGAAAATCTCGTTCTCCGAGTCGTCCTCGTCTTAGAATCTAAAGCTCTCTATTATTATTGTGGTTGTTATTTTCCTTTTCCCTTGTATTAATTTCTCGGTCAACTTTATACAGGGCTCAGCATTTTTATTATAAAACCGTTCCTGCCTTACGTTCTAACAAAACGATATGATCAAACGTTATGAAAATGCGTGTTTTAAAAAATGTAATAATTTTGAGTATAAGAACAAGCGTGAACTGAAATAATTATTAAATTCCCCAAGGTTTACACTTTTTCTTTTTCCTTTTTTTCTCAGTTTTGTTGTTTGATTATTTATTTCCTATTTTTGGCCACTTTTGTTCCGTCTGTCCCTTTTTGCCTTTGAATAAAGCGACAGAAAAATCCTTTGAATGAATTTTTTTGTAACCAATTGATAATAGCCCACGTTCGATACATTAAAATTCTAACATGACTCTGAAGTTTTCTGGTTATTTTTCTATCTTTGGCTTAGTTTTCTTTGTGCTCAAGTCTCCTCTGGGAATTGCGAGACAATGTAGTGGTAAAAAAATTGCACTTTTAACCCTAAAGCCTCGGAGTCAGGTTAGAATTTTAATATATCGAACCGTAAGCTACTGAATAACATTTATTTACTCAGTTATCTTTTTTTAATGTAATTTGATAGTCGAAACCAGTTATCCTTATCAGTATTTCTAAAATTTCACTTCTTGTTTCCTACTTAGTACCAGAAGAATCAACTACAAGCAAAAGTGGTAAATATTCATGCAAGCTTGTTGTTGTTAACATTTGTTTTATTTAGAGTTCTCAAACATTTTAGACTTTTCATTTATCTAATTATGGCTACATGTTTGGTCTTATTTAATTTCACCTCTCTTTACCTTAACAACCAACAACATTATTGACCATAATTTAGTTTCGGCTGTTGGCGTAAATTAAAAAATTGCCTTTTCTTTTCGTAGGAGGAGAGGAATCAAGTACAAGTGGTAGATATTCATCTTTAATTGTTTTCCTTTATCTTGCTTCCTTGGTAGGTTTTTATGTTTTAATTTTTTTCTTCGAAAATATTCGTAGAGCGTCTTTTTAAAATAACTTGAGAAAATTTTGCCAACAAAAACTTTTGACTTTCGAAACCTTTTCATTGCTAGTATTTTTCAAGTCTTCATTTTTCCTGACTACTTTTTTTTTCTATATTGTTTAGCATCAGAGGAAACAACCACAGAGGGTTTGTCATTAGTTATATTATTTTATTTGTTACAATAAATTGTCATAAATTTTCAAATGCACTAAAATTCAAGGCATTTTTTTCTCGTTATGATTCTTTAAACGTCTTAATCTAGAGCACTTAATAATGATAATAATAATAAATAATAATAATAACAGTTGTGAACATTACTATCCCTGGAGACCACAGGGCACCCACGTCACAAATGTGTTTTCAGAGGGGCAATTAGAGATAGTAAACGAAGTCTTAAAAAATTAATAATTTAATAAGGAAAAAATTAAAAATACTCCTAATATGTCTTTAAAAGACAAAATGTCAGAAGTGCGTTTAACTTCATCAGATAACATGTTCTAGTCATTTGCAGTCTGATAGTCATTTTCTCTTTGCAGCACTTCTTAGAATGTAATTCTAGAAGATCACAACTTCCTGTTATTTGTTTTTCTCATTTCATTTATTTTCATCCATCTTCGCATGGTCGTCATTGTTACTTGTTACTTTAAATTAAGCAAACTTGTCTAGAGCCAATAATGCCTAAATATTATTTGCATTGATTTTATTCGCTTAACGGTTTTATCTACTTCTTTCCATACAGTACAAGTAACGGTTGTTTGTGTTCTCTCGATTTTGGAATAAAATTTAACTTTTACATGTAAAGTTACTTGATTGTCGGAAATCATTTTAAGCAGCATTTTTAAATTATTATATTTTTCCACTTAGGAGCAGAGGAATCAACTACAAGTGGTAAGTAGTCGTGTTTGTTGGTTTGTTATTAATTCAGTAAATTAGAATGATTGAATAAATGAATGGATGGATGGATGGATGGATGGATGAATGGATGAATGAATGAATGCTGACAGAACAAAAGAGACGCTGTTTTTAGTGTCTTTGTTTTGATGTTAGGTAAACACATTGATCGCGCAAAATTGTTCGATCGTGCCGAATCACTGCGACGTCGAGAAAAACAAAACGAAGTATACTACTCCATTCCAAGTAACCCGTGAATAAAAAGGGAAACTAAACTCTGCTATTCTCCAAAAATATGCTCGAACACAAACAGTGCAAAAACATGGCATTCACAGTTTCTGACTCGTACTGGTGCCTCTCTAAAAGTCCGTCGAAAACTAGCTAGACGTGTTTAATCGTTGCAGTGAATCAAGACAAATACAAGAAGGAATCTAGCCGAATTCCATAACGTTTCCTACGTGTTTTGCATGGCCATGCTGTTGTAATTGTTTAATAAAAACAGCCATCGCACTACTCGATAGCCGCTTCATTATATGTCCACATGCTTTGAGCACAAAAAAAAAACAACAATCCAAGAGCCAACAGCCTCTAAAATAACTCACCGGAAAGGTTCTGTGAACTATAAGGGACATTCCATCAAAGATTCATCACTCACTGTGGATCGGCCGTCTTTAATTTTCTGCCAGTACAATGGCCGCTGATAAGAGCACACTGTAAATCCACGTAAAAAAAAATTCCAAGGGCAGACTACTTAAAAAATGAGGGAAAAAAATTCTTCTGTAATCACCATATATCGATTCTTAGTACAAAACTACACTAACTATCAAAAGATGGCTGATATTTGAATAGATAAAAATCTCCGACAGAACTTGAAAAAAGTCGGGCGGACGTTTTCAAGTTTGTTTTCATTGGGGCGCGCTTGCGCCAGGGGTGACATAGCCCCTTTTAATGCACATAAGAACTTCATTTCATGCATTAGAGTTCAAAGCTCTTCTTTTAAATTCATAGAACCGCATATAACTACTCCTCAGCCTCCTAGCTTTGCTTTTTAGAACGCTTTCCATAAACAACCTCTTTTATTCTTTTTCTGTCTTGTTTAACATCAGAGGAATCAACCATAGAAGGTTTGTTATCTTTGCTTTATAATATATATCCAGTGAGAAAAATATTTTCTTTTATATATTAATTACCTAAAACAGCGCTGCAAAATCCTTGTGGTATAGCCCCTTTACTATCTTATTTCATGTTGAGACATTGAGTGACATTGAAATTGAGTATCTTAGCCGATCCTTTTCAATCAATTTTCTGCAGCCAATTATAGAAGTTCTTGCTAATAACGAGATCTTGTCTTGCAATTAGCGCAATAATGGCAACTTTATTCACGTTCTTTACGGATTACTGTAATTTGGGGGTACTGTATTGACCATTAAACAAGGAAAGACGTTTTTTCTTCTTGTTTCCTTCTTTGCACAAGAGGAATCAACTACAAGCATATTCAAGCACGCTTGCTGTTGTTTTAATAATAGAATTCTCAGTCAGCTATCTAATCATAACAACATTTTTGGTTCTATTTCACCTCCCCTTACCTCAAAAATCTAACAACAATGTATATATTGTCAGTGTTCCCGGCAACGAAGCAATAAAATTACAACTTTCGCCTTTCGGGAGCCATTCCTTCCTCCTCGAAGAAACTTTTAGGTTCTTTGGCAGTCTTGAACAGCAACAAAAATCTCAATGGAATAAGTGCCAAAAGCCCAATTATGTTATTTGCAGAGCAAAATTAAGTAGAATCGAGTCACTTTAAAGTCGCAAGCACTTTTCAAGCAATTGTTCTGGGTTTTGTCTGATATTTCAACGTCACATAGTAACCTTTCATCTCTCTATAACGACTTAGAGCACATGCGAAGAATATGAGGATGGTTATAACTAGAAGAGCGTTTTTTTTTAACCAAATGAGCTTACAGACAAAGAACATGCATGCATGAGAGAATCATGACAGACATTAAACTGATCTTTAACGAATTTAGAGTTTCTCCTTCGTGATTAATGTGTGGCAATCAATTAATAACATTATAAAATATTACGATCATAGCGGGATTTTATAGACATCTGCAAATTTAAGTCCTAAGACCGGCGACTTTTCCGTTAACAACAAAATACTCCTTTACTTTGCAGTTTCGGCAAAACAAGGGTCGTCTTTCAAAATTATTTTATTTGTTAAGACTTCTATTTCATGTGTGATCTTTTGAACGTTTTCTCTTAACAACGTTCCTTTTTTTTATCTTTCTCTGTTGTTTTAGCATCAAAAGAATCAACCACAGAAGGTTCGTTTAAGTTCCTGTTATTTTTTGACTAGAATCAAAATGCTTAGCTTGATACATGGATTGCCGGTTGTTTTGCATGAAATCCTTTTTTTTTTACTGTTTTTACCGTTTATCTAACCGCTACTTATATGATAAAGAAGACAAAATAGCAACACAAAAATATATTTCGAAAAATCGAAAAATGTTTGTGGAGCGATTTTTGTAAATAACTTGAGAAAATTTGACAAAGTGATTCGATTAAAAGCCTAAAGAGTTCATCTACAAGTAGTGAATAATTATTATTGATTTTTTTTATCGGCTTTTTCTCATCATTATCATTACTATTATTGTTTTTATGTTTATTCGGTAGTCGAATCTTTTCCTTATCAGTATTTCTAAAATATCATTTCCTTGTTTCCAACGTAGCACTAGAAGAATCAACTACCAGTATAAGTGGTAAATATTTATGTCTGCTTGTTGTTGTTTTTTATTTGGATTTCTTATTTACCGAGTCATGACCACACTTTTTGTTATATTTCGCTTCTCTTTACCTTTTCTTTAGTTTCTGTTCTCTTTTTATATATATCAAATATCTTTTATTTTATCTCTAGGTCCAGAGGAATCAACTACATCAAGTGGTAAGTATTATCTCTGATGTTTTATTATCATCATCGCCGACATCACCATCATCATCATCATCATCATCATCATCATCATTACTATTATAATTATTATTATTATTATTGTTATTATTATTATTATTATTATTAGATTTCTTAGTCAACGTATTATGACCACAGTTTTTTCTTACAACCACGTTTCTCTACTTCAAGCACCAACAAAACTTTATGACCTCTAGTTGGCATTTTCGTTTGCTGATAAAGTAAAATAGGTTTTTGTACTGATGAAGTCACGTGAACGTGTCACTCACAGCCTCGTTTCATTTCCAAGCACGTTTCGCCTTAACAACTTTCTTTTATCTCTTTATGCTATTCAGCATCAGAAGAATCAACCACAAAATGTTGATATTTCTTCTTATCAAATATTCGGTGTTTCTTTTATTATGCATAGATATGACCTTTTTACTATTCTACACTTAAAGGAGCTGTGTCACGAAATTCAGCCAAATTATGTAATTACAAAATGCCCGTTAAATTAAGAGAAACGTGAAAATAACCGCTTAAAACATTACAGGAAGGTTAAAATAACACAAAAGATACAACAGATGCCACGGATGGGCAAAACTGAAGAAGATGAAAACGGATTGAAATTAGAGTTTTGAAAACTGTTCAGCCTAAAAATTTTTCAAAGTTGATCTCTGTCGTTTACAACTTCAAAAATAATGCTCAGAAGACAAATTTGTTTGTCTCGATCTCTGCTTGGGTCATTAACAAGTAATTTCTTTGCTTACTTTAAGTTCCGTAGCGATTGAGGGCGAGTAACTGGCAAAATTAAACAAATTGAACTGGACTGCCGTGAGAGAGGGCCTTTAAGCTATTTTTTTTTTTTTTAGTTTTACCGACACTTATAAGCACCACAAACTTGAAAATACTACATTGTTAAAAATATTTTATGAAAACTAAATAATTTATTTCATTATTTTTCTTTTTTTGTTTAACATGCCTCCCAGCATTCTTTAGAATTATTTTTCTGTAATCACCATATATCGATTCTTAAATTACTCGTTTACTTTACAGTTTCGGCAAAACAAGGGTCGTCTTTCAAAATCATTTTTTTTGTTAAGACTTCTATGTCATGTGTGATCTTTTGGACGTTTTCTCTTAACAACGTTCCTTTTTTATCTTTCTCTGTTGTTTTAGCATCAAAAGAATCAACCACAGAAGGTTCGTTTAAGTTCCTGTTATTTTTTGTCTAGAATCAAAATGCTTAGCTTGATACATGTATTGCCGGTTGTTTTTCATGAAATCCTTTTTTACTGTTTTTACCGTTTAGTCTAACCGATACTTATATGGTAAAGAACACAAAATAACAAAACAAAAAATATATTTCGAAAAATTGAAAAATGTTTGTAGAGCGGTTTTTGCAAATAACCTTGAGAAAATTTGACAAAGTGATTCGATTAAAAGCTCGTAAAGAGTCATCTACAAGTAGTGAATAATTATTATTGATTTTTTTATCGGCTTTTTCTCATCATTATCATTACTATTATTATTTTTATGTTTATTCGGTAGTCGAATCTTTTCCTTATCAGTATTTCTAAAATATCATTTCCTTGTTTCCAACTAAGCACTAGAAGAATCAGCTACAGGTATAAGTGGTAAATGTTAATGTCTGCTTGTTGTTGTTTTTTTATTTGGATTTCTCATTTAGCTAGTCATGACCACACTTTTTGTTATATTTCGCTTCTCTTTACCTTTTCTTTTATTTCTTTTCTCTTTTTACTAGCAAAATTTATCAAATATCTTTTATTTTATTTCTAGGACCAGAGGGATCAACTACATCAAGTGGTAAGTATTATCTCTGATGTTTTATTATCATCATCGCCGACATCACCATCATCATCATCATCATCATCATCATCATCATCATTACTATTATAATTATTATTATTATTATTATTATTGTTATTATTATTATTATTATTATTATTATTATTATTATTAGATTTCTTAGTCAACGTATTATGAACACAGTTTTTTCTTACAACCACGTTTCTCTACTTCAAACACCAACAAAACTTTATGACCTCTAGTTGGCATTTTCGTTTGCTGATAAAGTAAAAAAGGTTTTTGTACGGATGAAGTCACGTAAACGTCTCACCCCCAGCCTCGTTTCATTTTCAAGCACGTTTCGCATTAACTCTTTATGCTATTCAGCATCAGAAGAAACAACCACAAAAGGTTGGTATTTATTCATATCAAATATCCAGTGTTTCTCTTATTATGCATAGATATGCCCTTTTTACTATTCTACACTTAAGCCACTTTTTTTTTAGTTTTACCGACACTTATAAGCACCACAATTGTTAAAAATATTCTATAAAAACTGAATAATTAATTTCAATAGTTTTCTTTTTTGTTTTACATGCCTTCCAGCATTCTTTAGAATTATTTTCTAAAAACACTACTTAACGTAACTCTATATATGATCATCATTATAAAATATTGCAATTTTCTACTTAGTACTAGATACACTTATAAAAGTAAATAATCATGAAGTTGTTTTTAACTTGTGATTGTTTCAATAACTTTTATTTATCTTGAACAAATCTTTAAACATATTTTCAGTTTCCTCTATTAAAGTCCTTTGCTACGCTAGTACATTTTACTCTGAGCTGTTTAGCGATACAATAAACTGCGATTGTACAGACCCTAAAATTTCGTTAGACCACCTAACAAATCCGTTCCAATAATTAAAGTTGAAACTTAAACGTGAAAGAAAAATGTGAAAATTTTGTAACATTTGTTTACAACAAAAATAAATTACAATTGGTAAACACCCCAGTGTAATCACACCAGTCTTTTGATTTTCATTTTTTATTATTTTACTTATCCATTTTTTAAATTACTTATTACTATTCTTTTAAATTACTTATTATTATTACTTATTACTATTTCGAGACTTTTTCATTATCAGTATCTTTCAAATCTTGACTTTGTCTGACTTCTTCGTTCTTTTTCTTTATTGTTAAGCATCAGAGGAAACAGCTACAGAAGGTTTGTCATTAGTTATATTTTATTTGATATAGGTTAGTTTTATTTATTCTGATCATAACTCGTAATAAATGTTCTAATGCACTAAAATTCAAGGCAGTGTTTTCTCGATGTCACACGTTAGACGTCTCGATCTAGAAATTAATCCTTAAATGATATTCATTTTTCCTTACGACGTTTTTTTCTTCCTAAGGTGCTTAGGGATGCACCATTACAAACATGAAGGGAGGGGGAGTCCAAAAACAGAAAAAAATCCTACAAAACAAATCTTAAGAAAAACATCCTGTATTGCAATAACAACAGGAAAAAAGGTTTTCAGGGTTGAAAAAAAAAATTGCACCCTGGATGCTTTTGAAAAAAAAAATCACACCTTTCCAGAATGTCCTGATTACTTCACACTGATTCCTTAATGATATTCTTTCCTTGATTTCTTCCTCCTTATTTGCAGAAGGAGAAGAATCAACAACAAGTGGTAAATACTCATGTGATTTCTTTAACTGTTTCTTTCTCTTTGATTTGTTTATTTTGCTTCTTTTTCTTCCGGTTTATCTAATAATTTTTTTTTCTGCGGAATTGATTTCTCAGTCTGAACAACTAATTAAAAGAGAATTTTGACACCTAAATTCATTTCGCTTTGTAAACTATTAAATTTTGATTATTGCTGTTAACGTTTTTAAAAAGCTCTTCCTTTTTTCTTTTTATGTTGCTTAGCATCGGAAGAATCAACCACAGAAGGTTTGTCATTGATTATCTTTCTCTTGTCATCACTTAATTAACTAACTCAAATTATACTAAAACTTGTCACGCAAAAATTCTCCAAGCTTTCTTGTCTCTTTGCGCTTATTCTTTCCCTCAGCACCTCACAGTAGAGCATGTGATTTCTAACGATTCATCGCTGCTAAAATAGTTTTACTTTATCATTTAGTTTTAAAAACCTCAAAAGGAATACCACTGTTCGTTATTTAAGCCACATTTCCTTGAGTATTCCATTTATCGTTTTTGATCTTAGTTAAAATTTGTTGAGCATTACTTCTAAAGGAATCTTTTCGACGTTTTTGCTGGTTATTTGACTTCTGTAAATCATCTTATTTGATTTTAAATTGTTCTTGTTAATATTTATTGCCTGTGTTCTTGGAAAACCATGCATTGAGTGTTCCTGGCCATTTACTTTCTTTTAAGGGTGCCGTGTTTTTGTTACTACTTTGCTTCAATCCATTTTGCTTACCTATGTTCGTTTCTCATCCTAAATTAGTTATAGCTGCGGTGACTGAGCCCACGGAGCCTGGTAAGATATTGATTTAAGTAGTAACAGTGCATTACAGTACCAAATTTTACTCTTAACTTTGTTAAACGGGAACGATATCATCAAAATTACTTCTAAAACTTCTCTATTAACTAGGGAAGAGTGAACATGTCAAGGCCCGGTTTAGTAAAAATCCGGAACGCTTTAAGTTAAAACACAGTCAACCACTCCTTACACTTCTTAACATGCCACAATTGTAGTGAAACTGGGTATTTCCTCAGACCGCCGTCCAGTACCCTAAACTATTTATTTACCTTTTAGGGCTGGTTTGGGTTTTTAGCGTTACATTAGCAGCATTATCTTTATCCAAAGGATAATGAAACTACCTTGAGTTTAAAAGTTACCTTAAGTTTAAAATGAAAAGCAAAGTGATTATTACTCAAACATACTACATGCTTCGGTACTGTAAACCTTCTCTTACCTGGGCATCGTGAGACAGCTTACGACTAAGAGAAAGTTACTAGAACTGTTAGCAATAAGAGCAAATGAGAATGGGAAAGGGTAAGCCCATTGATACTTCACATGGTCAAAGAATTTCAAAAATATTGTTGGTATCCAGTGGACCTCTTTGTTTGTTTCTTTATATTTAATTCATACAGCAATGCATCAGTTACAGTCATCTACAAAGTCACCAGCAGCAACAGGTGGGTCAGAAATAATCCTTATCAAATCATATTTAATAAATCGTTTTCCACTCGGAAGGTATTCACTAGCATGTTTTCTTTTTTTAAGGCAAGCCTAAAAGCGGAGCTCCGATTTTATACGGAACGTTTCGATCGCTTCTTATATTAACTAACTACCCTATTTATGGAGAACTTTCATGCAAGTAAAAACTTTAAGTTTGATCACCCAGCCTCCGTGGTAAGAAAACAATACAATGTATTAACTTTACACCGGAACAGTAACTGTGGCAAGGCGTTCACACGGTTTAGTCATTCGCCTTCGCGGAGCGTACATCAGACATATCTTGTGCCAACGTTATCCTCTAAATGGATTGCGAGGTCCCAAATATTTCACCAGGCATAGGCATTGCATCCACAGTGCATTTTGAAAATCTCTTGTTGGCGCCATTCACTATTGTATTCCTCTATTTCAACATGAAAATAAACAAGCAATAATGTATTATCTCCTCCAAGGGGAATATAACCCTTTAATCTTATATTTGTTAAAATAACGTGACGAAGCCGCAATAAAACACTGAGTATAAAAATCCCAATGATTATCATAAGGTTCCCTTATAGAGACTCCATGTGAAGGTGACCCTCTGGGAGCTGCAGAAGGAGGAAAATTGACAAGTTCGAGCTTCACAGCTTCCTCACACTTTTTAAATCTTTTTAATCCATCTAATGGTCGTTTAAATGGACCTTTAAGCTGGTGTGCTGAAAACAGTAACAAAGGAGAGTACTTACAGGTCCAGTTACCTGAGTCCAAAACAGTCTGTGCGATCGCCACCCAAGGTACTGGCCAGCAAGAAGGGACCTCATCTGTCAAATCTTACTTTTTGGAATACTCTGTCAATGGAGAAGAATGGAAAAAAGTTGAAAGAGGAGATGGTCAAGTAAAGGTATACCTAAAGAATAAAACCTAAAAAGAAAATAACTTTCTACCCTTTCCCCCGCCCCTTACTGTAACAAATAGCGTTTAACATTATCCGTTCGATAAATGTCAAGATCGCTCCTCTTACTGTAGTCCTTTACACGGGTTAGAACAAGTAAGTGAAAGTTTTCTGATACATGAATCATCTTGATAATTAGGCCACATATAATGAAGAAGAACTGGGACAATTAATCGCCCGGATCAGTCATTTTGAAATAATCAAGTGCTTTAAAGTTAACGTAGCATAAAACTTCATGGGTATGAAGGGATGTGTGAAAAGCAGACATCGCAAACGGAAGCACTAAGAAAAAAATTACGTAACACGGAGACCCGTCCAAAATAGATGAAACAAAACATGAACAAAAAGGCAAGTAGAAGTCAACCCAGATAACAGATAACCAACGTGTTAAAAAAAAAACCAACAAACAAACAAACAAGTGATTAGGCGAAACAAAAACTGACAAAAGCGAAAAACCTTGGGTTCAACTGCCGTTGCCGCAGCAGCTCCTTCAGCACCAGCTTTTTCTTCTTCCTCTTGTTCAACAGGAACATTAGGGCGGGCGGAGCGGGAGGAGCTGCCATGAATACAGGGCTGGTGCCGGCTGACGGGTGCAGTGGTTGGGGCAAAAGCTTCCCTGAGTGATGCACCCAAGCCAACAAGGCCTCTCTCTCTCACCGGCTCGATTCTGCAAATTCAACAATGTCTTTGCATGATTCAAGTAAAATCTTTGTTGAGCATGCGCTACATGTTGCTAGGATACAACCCAGGCCTAATGGCAGTGCGCTTGGGTTGATCAAGAATAACCATCACTTTGAATAAGCTGAAATTCCTGTTTATTTCAAATAAGTACCTTAAAAGACGAGATTAAATTGACAGTTATTATAAATTTGAGAAGCCAATGTTAAATAAAGTTTAAAGTACATGGAAATATTAATTCAATCTTAATAAAAGTAACACGGTTTGTTGGAAAAAATACAAATTTCGCCACCTACGAAACGTCGTTTGGGATGGTATCGTCAATATTGACGTAAAAGTCAAGAAATGCTTCCCGGATAAATCGAAGGAATAGTTGTTACCTCTGGAGGTCGTTTCTTGGACGGTTTTAAAGTTAATCAAATTTTTATCAACCCGCGATAACTACTTGCTAAGCTTATAATTATTATGACGGACCACTGCGCTATTTATTGTTGTTAGATGACGTCACACAAACGGAATATCCCGAATAATAATTGCATCAGATAAATTTTCAAAACTCTCCTACATAATCTGGTGCAGCTATAGCTCACAAGCAGTTGATTATGGGATACCAAATTACACTGAGTGTGGCCTTCTCAATGTATAAAAGTATATCATACATCATGTTTTGTTCCTACCAGGTGTTTGAAGGCAACATTGATCCTCATTCTATAAAGAAACAAATTTTACCGACTCCAGTAGAGGCTACCTACGTTCGCATCTATCCTCAAGAATTCGTTGATTGGATGTGTATGAGGGTTGAGTTGTATGGTAAAGGTATGTATCTACTAGTTTTTATTGCCTGAAATAACTACAGTCGAACCTCAACCAATTGGGAACTCACGAAAGCAAAAAAAAAAAGTCCCATAAATATAAGTACACTACATTAAGTACACTACACCTAAGGTAAAACAAAAAAGACTTCATTTTAAACCGCCGCAAGCTCCTCTCTAAAGCTCACTCAATATTTCTGTCACTGTTTAAGGGAGCCTGAAATTATCAAAATCATTATAATAATAATGATAATTTATCTCTCTGTCCACTAGAATTAGAAGAATCCACAACAGCTGGTAAGTCACCGACAATTTTTATTCTCTCAGAATTTAGTAAACCATCCCTTTAAAGCATTGATTACGAATTACCTAGACTTTGAATTTAATTTACCGTGAACACATTCCTTTTCAAGCACCAGCATAACCTATCACTGACCCTTTTAAATCGTTAAAAACTTGCTTGCTTTGTTTCTATAATGAGTAGTATCAATTGAATGAGAACAAATAGTTTCTAAGGCGTATCAAAACTCTATTTCACGATAGTAAGCTTCTTCTCAATGTTGTCAACACAAAACAAGAACTGTCTGGTCTCAGCCGGGCAACCTATTTTTGAGAATTACAGACCATTTGTTGTTCATTTTCATAGCAGCATTTTTGTGAGTCAATCAAAATGCACAAAATCTAATAAGCATAGTCTAGTTATTTTCTTTATTTATTTCAGTTAAGGGTTTCTAACTAGGGTGGATTATTACTTTCTGCTGATAAAGTTAAAGAATCAACTTCAAGTGCTTAAGTACGCATTTTTAGTTGCCAAATTATATAGCTCGACCGTTTTTTTCCTTGGTGATTATTGATTATTTTAAGTTTTTTTTCCGACCTCTTTTTTGTTTAGTTCAGAAAAATACAGTTATTCGGCAGATTAGTTTTGTAAACAACTTGACAGAATTTTGATAGCAAAATCCTTAGACTATCGAATCCTTCTCATTGTTAATTTTGACGACCTTTTTTCCCTTTTTATCTTGTTAAGCGTTAGAAGAATCGGCCACAGAAGGTTTGTCCATAGTTATACATGCATTTCGTTTGACAATATTTAATTTGCTTAAAACGTTATTAATGACGAGTTTAAGAAAAAATATCAGTTCAAAATGATCAGTTGGCAAATGCTGTGTTCAATTTTCGACAGTGTAAATTGCATCCTTTTATACATAGGTATAAGTAAAATAGTAACTAATTCACATTCGCATAAAAGCCGCCTTATGCCTTTTGATGGATAAGTTATGGGTGAAAAATTTTGCCCAAGACCAGGGGTGCTATAGACTCAACAAAAGACGGTAAATTATTGCAGAATACCTCATTAAGTTGCAGTACAGCCAAATCTCCCCGAAACTCAGAAAAACTCAGAAAAACTCCTTTAGAGAGATGGGCAGTGTTGGCGTAATGCCTCCCAGATGTGACGGATTCAATTGAGGGGAGTGGCCCGGCCCAACTGTGGGGCTTTCCCTCCCAGAGACGCTAAACGAAAGCTTAAAGGTGACTTACAGCATGTGTAACCCGGTTAGAGAAATCCGAATGGGAGTAGATAAAAAGAAGGAAAGACCCTGTGAACGAGGGAGACTGGGAGGGAACCCCACAGTTGAGTCGAGTCAGGAAACCGTCCGAAGACAGGAGGAGGGGTGTGTTTAGGAACCCCTCCTGAGCACGATTCAAGTGTGGGGTATACGAAATATAGGAAGTAAAAGCCAGAGAAAAATATAATATACAAGGAAACTCGTGCAAATTTATTAAGGCTGTACGCTAGGGTTAAGAAAATGTGGTTACTGAAACTGATATCTAGGAGTTACGTCACCTTCTGTTTCTGCTATGTGACCTCTAAGAAGTGTAATAGGTGAGGAAGAATAAGCACAATATAAAAAAGTGAGACGTCTCACGAGAACAGCTGCGAGGGGGCACGGAGTATGCTGACAATGCAATGTGCTGAAATTATACAAAGTGTTGACAATACAATGAGTAGGAAACGAACGGGAAAAATAAACAACTGGCCACCTTATTCTAAAATCTTGCAATACATACACGTAAAATGCCATAAAGCATCAAAGACTCTAGACCAAATGTACTATGGACGGTCGCGAAGTAAAGCCAAAGATGCCTGTTCGTCATTGTACGTTTCACAGACGTTAAAGGGCACCAACGAAATTAAAAACATGCCACCGAACTGCGTTGGTGAGATCTTCCTTTACGTTTCACAAACGCTAAGAAGCTTCAACGTAATGTCTATCCCTTGATTGTAAGTTTCACAGACGCCAAAAGGCGCGTACGTAACTGATTAAAAACATGCCACTGAGTAGAGCTGCTGGGATCCTCCTTTACGTTTCACCAAAGCTAAGAAGCGTAATGTCTTTCTCTTCATTATACGCATTATACGTTTCACAGACGCCGAAGGGCGCCAACGTAATTAAATACATTCCACTGAACTGCACTGTTGAGATTCTCTTTTACGTTTCACAAACGCCATGAAGCGCCAACGAAAATTTGTTCCGGCTCGTTATCGTTCTACTGTAACAGACGCAAAAGACGCAACAATAATCAAATAAGGGTTGCCTTACCTCTGGTACGTTGCACAGACGCCTAAGAGCGCTAACGTAAACAAACTCCAGAACAGAATGGTGAAAAAGATAAACGCCACGTATGTAACAAATTGACAAGAAAAGGGGGAAGCGAGAAATTAAAACATGATACTTAGGTGGACGGTGTTGGTGCCGGTTGAGGCTCTGTCGAAGCAATAGCTACCGCATCAGCTGGGTCTGGTTAAACAGGGACGAGAGCCATGAAAGAGCTTCAGCGGCGCTGGCCGCGTTGCGGAAGAATGAAACTTGCTTGCCCGTTGTAGAGTAGACTTGCGAGAAGACGGCGAATTTGTTTGCTAGGGCGTATAAAAGGCCTAGGGAATTTCCCTGGGGACCGTAAAGGACCAATAGACTGCTTCCCGAGGGAGCACGCAGTAATCTTGTTGATTAAATCGTAACGCGGCTGTTTTTATACGAATGAGAATAAAAGACATTTAGTTATTTCAAAATGGCAGATCGAAGATGGCGGATGGTTCCAATTCCTTCTCTGATAAATGCATGACGTCATAATGACATCCCTGATATGGCTAAAGATTATTTCAATACAATTAAAATGTGTTAACCAGATATTCTGAGCGTCTCAAACTAGATAACTTTGTGCTTTGAAAAGTCAAATGCAAGTGGTAAATTTCTTTCTTTGCAAATTATTTTTCACTTCATTTTTGCTTCTTTGATTAGTTCGTGTAACTTTTTTTCGACTTTTTCTTTTTGATTTTTATAAACATAATTGAAGAGAATTATAATGACAAAACAAAAATCAAAACCCTTTCATCATTATTATTTTTGACATCTTTATATTATTCAGACAACGTTTTTTTCGTTTTCATATTGTTAAGCGTCAAAGGAATCGACAACAAAAGGTTTGTCATTAATTTGTTTACTTACTTTGCTTACTTTATTTTTGTAAATATTTAAGAGAATTTTGATGACAAAAACAAATGATTTTCGAAATGTTTTCATCGTTACGATTTTGTTTAGCATCAAAAAATCGACCACAGAAGGTTTGTCATTTGTTTATTTAGTTTGTAGATTGTTTTTTGTAAACATTTAAAATAATTTTGATGACAAAAACAATTGATTTTCGAAACCCTTTCATCAGTATGATTTTGAAATCTTTATATTATTCTGCCGAAAACTTTTTTTTCTTTTAATATTTGTTAAGCATCAGAAGAATCGACCACAGAAGGTTTGTCCTCAGTTTATTTAGTTTTTAGATTGATTTGTGAAAATAATTTAAGAGAATTCTGATGACAAAGAAAATTGATTTTGAAATCTTTATATTATTCCGAAAACTTTTTTCTTTTAATATTGTTTAGCATCATTGACCAGGTTTTTCCTAGTTTGTTTAGTTCGTAAAATGAGTTTTGAATTTTTAAAAGAGAAAAAAACACTTGACTTTCGAAATCTTTTCATCATTATGATTTTGAAATCTTTATGTTATTCTGATAACCTCTTTCTTTTAATTTTTTTTAAGCATCAGAAAAATCAACGCCAGAAGGTTTGTCCTTAGTTTATTTAGTTTGTAGATTGATTTTTGAAAATAGTTTAAGAGAATTTGATGACAAAACCATTGGTTTTCGAAACCTTTCATCATTATATTTTGTAATATTTATATTATTCTGATAACTACCTTCTTTTAATATTGTTTAGCATCACAAGAATCGACCACAGGCTTCTCCTTAGTTTGTTTAGTTGGAAGATTGATTTTTGATTGATTTTGGAAGATTGTAATTTTTTAAGAGAACTTTGGTGCTAAAAACAATTAATTTTCGAACCCTTTCATCATTATGATTTCGAAATCTTTATATTATCCTGAAAATATTTTCCTTTTAATTTTGTTTAGCATCAGAAGAATCGATCACAGAAGGTTTGTCCTTAGTTGGTAGATTGATATTTCTAAAATTTTTAAGCGAATTTTGATGACAAAATCAATTGATTTTCGAAATCTTTTCATCATTTTGCTTTTGAAATCTTTATATTATTCTGACAACTTCTCTCTTTTAATTTTGTTCAGCATCAGAAGAATCGACAACAGAAGATTGTTATTAGTTTATTTAGTTTGTAGATTGAATTTAAAAATAATTTAAGAGGATTCTCAACGTTTTTTCTTTCAATATTGTTTAATATCGAAAAAATCGAAAACAGAGGGTTTTTCCTTAGTTTGTTTAGTCTGTAGATTGCATTTGGAAATTTTTAAGAGAACTTTGATGACAGAAACAATTGACTTTACAAATCTTTTCGTCATTATAATTTTGAAATCATTATGTTATTCTGATAACTTCTCCCTTTTAATTTTGTTTAGCACCAGAAAAGTCGACCACAGAAGGTTTAGTTATTGGTTTATTTAGTTTGTAGATTAGTTTTTGTAAATTTTTAAGAGAATTTTGATGACAAAAACAATTAAATTGGCGAAATCGTTTTACCATGATGATTTTAAAATCCTTATATTACTCTGACATCTTCTTTCCTTTAATTTTGTTTAGCATCAGAAGAATCGACCACCGAAGGTTTGTCCTTAGTTTGTTTAGTCTATAATGATATTTGTAAATTTTTAAGTGAATTTTGATGACCAAAACAATTGATTTTCGAAACCTTTTCATCATTATGATTTTGAAATCTTTGATATTATTCTAACAACTTCTTTTAATTTTGCTTAACATCAGAAGGGTCAGAAGAATCGACCACAGAAGGTTTGTCCCTAGTTTTTTAGTTTGTAGATTGATTTTTCTAAGCTTTTTAAGAGAATTTTGATCCAAAAACAATTGATTTTCAAAATCTTTTCATTATTATCATTTTGAAATCTTTATATTAGTCTGACAACTTCTCTCTTATAATTTTGTCTAGCATCAGAAGGATCGACAACAGAAGGTTTGTTACTGGTTTATTTAGTTTATAGATTGATTTGTGAAAATAATTTAGGAGAACTTTAATTTGATGACAAAAACAGTTTTTTTTCGAAACCTTTCATCATTATATTTTGTAATTTTTATATTATTCTGATAACTACCTTCTTTTAATATTGTTTAGCATCACAAGAATCGACCACAGGCTTCTCCTTAGTTTGTTCAGTTTGAAGATTGATTTTTTTTAATTTTTTAAGAGAACTTTAGGGACAAAACCAATTGATTTTCGAAACCTTTTCATCATTATGATTTCGAAATCTTTATATTATCCTGAAAACTTTTTCCTTTTAATGTTGTTAGCACCAGAAGAATCGACCACGGAAGGTTTGTCCTTATTTCGTTTAGTTTGTAGATTGCATTTGGAAATTTTTAAGAGAATTTTGATGACACAAACAATTGACTTTCGAAATCTTTCCGTCATTATAATTTTAGAAATCTTTATGTTATTCTGATAACTTCTCCCTTTAAACTTTGTTTAGCACCAGAAGAGTCGACCACAGAAGGTTTGTTATTGGTTTATTTAGTTTGTAGATTGGTTTTTGAAAATAGTTTAATGAGACATTTACCAGCGGGTAAATGTAGTTAATGGAGCGTGAAGCCCCGAGGAGAGTAGGCCGAGAAAGCCTGCCCCGTCTTAGGCTCGGTGATATCTTGAAAGCCTGATTCATTAAATGAAAGCACTCTATTCTTTAAGCAGAAAACAAAAGCTTTTCATGGCTAGAACCTTACTAATTTGTCGCATGTTTGTCATCGTGTTTTTTCTTAGCTTCGCAAAGATTGGTCCCTGTTTTCAAAGCCCTATTCAGAGCTATTCATGGCTAGGCCTTAATCATGATAAGTTGAGATAGTTTATAGTACAACTGTGCCTATTGCGCGTACTTTGAGACACTGTCTGACTATAAAGCTTTGCCAATGTTACTCCTAGTCATTAGTCGGTTAGCTAAAGCAATCATTTAAAGCCATCATTTAAAGTAGTTTTGCTACCCGCCTTCCCTCCCTTTGGAGGAGTTGTTGTTATGTTATGTCTCAATAAATTTTGGTGGGTCACTCCTTGTGGTGCGGTTAAGTCTGCGTTACGAGTTCCCCCAAGCTTTTGGCATTACTTGTGTCTTGCCATCTTTTGAGCTATTCCTTTGCCTTAATCTTGTCCGATCCAGCCCGTGCGGCGCTGGGCAGATAAGAAAGGCTCTGCCAAGACTCTTGTCCTATCCCACGGTAGTGGGGCGATAACTAAGGTTTGTGTTATTTTGTGCACATAACCCGAAGTCGCTATAACCAGCCACAGGGCTGTGTCCCCCCCTTATTACGCCATCATGTAGTTGTTGTTTATTTAGCCTGCGTGCATCACGTTTGCATGCGTATCTTACAAGCGGAATATTGACATTAAAAGAATTTTGATTTCAAAACAGTTGATTTTCGAGACCTTTTCATCATTATGATTTTGAAATCTTTACACTATTCTGATAACTTCTTTCTTAAATTTTGTTTAGCATCAGAAAAACCAACCGCAGAAGGTTTGTCCTTACTTTGTTTAGTTTGTAGATTGATTTTTGTAAATTTTTAAGAGAATTTTGGTGACAAAACCAATTGATTTTCGAAATCTTTTTACCATTATGATTTTAACATCTTTATATTACTCTGACATCTTCTTTCCTTTAATTTTGTTTAGCATCAGAAGAATTGACAACAGAAGGTTTGTCCTTAGTTTGTTTACTCTATAATGATATTTGTAAATTTTTAAGAGAATTTTGATGACCAAAACAATTGATTTTCGAAACCTTTTCATCATTATGATTTTGAAATCTTTGATATTATTCTAACAACTTCTTTTAATTTTGCTTAGCATCAGAAGGGTCAGAAGAATCGACCACAGAAGGTTTGTCCCTAGTTTGTTTAGTTTGTAGATTGATTTTTGTAAATTTTTAAGAGAATTTTGGTGACAAAAACAATTGATTTTCGAAATCTTTTTACCATTATGATTTTAACATCTTTATATTACTCTGATATCTTCTTTCCTTTAATTTTGTTTAGCATCAGAAGAGTCGACCACCGAAGGTTTGTCCTTAGTTTGTTTACTCTATAATGATATTTGTAAATTTTTAAGAGAATTTTGATGACCAAAACAATTGATTTTCGAAACCTTTTCATCATTATGATATTGAAATCTTCGATATTATTCTGACAACTTCTTTTAATTTTGCTTAGCATCAGAAGGGTCAGAAGAATCGACCACAGAAGGTTTGTCCCTAGTTTGTTTAGTTTGTAGATTGATTTTTGTAAATTTTTAAGAGAGTTTTGATGACAAAACAATTGATTTTCGAAATCTTTTTACCATTATGATTTTAACATCTTTATATTACTCTGACATCTTCTTTCCTTTAATTTTGTTTAGCATCAGAAGAATCGACCACTGAAGGTTTGTCCTTAGTTTGTTTAGTCTATAATGATATTTGTAAATTTTTAAGAGAATTTTGATGACCAAAACAATTGATTTTCGAAACCTTTTCATTATTATGATTTTAAAAATCTTTGATATTATTCTAACAACTTCTTTTAATTTTGCTTAGCATCAGAAGGGTCAGAAGAATCGACCAAAGAAGGTTTGTCTCTAGTTTGTTTAGTTTGTAGATTGATTTTTGTAAATTTTAAGACAATTTTGATGACAAAAACAATTGATTTTCGAAATCTTTTTACCATTATGATTTTAACATCTTTATATTACTCTGATATCTTCTTTCCTTTAATTTTGTTTAGCATCAGAAGAGTCGACCACCGAAGGTTTGCCCTTAGTTTGTTTAGTCTATAATGATATTTGTAAATTTTTAAGAGAATTTTGATGTCCAAAACAATTGATTTTCGAAACCTTTTCATCATTATGATATTGAAATCTTCGATATTATTCTGACAACTTCTTTTAATTTTGCTTAGCATCAGAAGGGTCAGAAGAATCGACCACAGAAGGTTTGTCCCTAGTTTGTTTAGTTTGTAGATTGATTTTTGTAAATTTTTAAGAGAGTTTTGATGACAAAACAATTGATTTTCGAAATCTTTTTACCATTATGATTTTAACATCTTTATATTACTCTGACATCTTCTTTCCTTTAATTTTGTTTAGCATCAGAAGAATCGACCACTGAAGGTTTGTCCTTAGTTTGTTTAGTCTATAATGATATTTGTAAATTTTTAAGAGAATTTTGATGACCAAAACAATTGATTTTCGAAACCTTTTCATCATTATGATATTGAAATCTTTGATATTATTCTGACAACTTCTTTTAATTTTGCTTAGCATCAGAAGGGTCAGAAGAATCGACCACAGAAGGTTTGTCCCTAGTTTGTTTAGTTTGTAGATTGATTTTTGTAAATTTTTAAGAGAGTTTTGATGACAAAACAATTGATTTTCGAAATCTTTTTACCATTATGATTTTAACATCTTTATATTACTCTGACATCTTCTTTCCTTTAATTTTGTTTAGCATCAGAAGAATCGACCACTGAAGGTTTGTCCTTAGTTTGTTTAGTCTATAATGATATTTGTAAATTTTTAAGAGAATTTTGATGACCAAAACAATTGATTTTCGAAACCTTTTCATTATTATGATTTTAAAAATCTTTGATATTATTCTAACAACTTCTTTTAATTTTGCTTAGCATCAGAAGGGTCAGAAGAATCGACCAAAGAAGGTTTGTCTCTAGTTTGTTTAGTTTGTAGATTGATTTTTGTAAATTTTAAGACAATTTTGATGACAAAAACAATTGATTTTCGAAATCTTTTTACCATTATGATTTTAACATCTTTATATTATTCTGATATCTTCTTTCCTTTAATTTTGTTTAGCATCAGAAGAATCGACCACCGAAGGTTTGTCCTTAGTTTGTTTAGTCTATAATGATATTTGTAAATTTTTAAGAGAATTTTGATGACCAAAACAATTGATTTTCGAAACCTTTTCATCATTATGATATTGAAATCTTTGATATTATTCTGACAACTTCTTTTAATTTTGCTTAGCATCAGAAAAGTCAGAAGAATCGACCACAGAAGGTTTGTCCCTAGTTTGTTTAGTTTGTAGATTGATTTTTGTAAATTTTTAAGAGAGTTTTGATGACAAAACAATTGATTTTCGAAATCTTTTTACCATTATGATTTTAACATCTTTATATTACTCTGACATCTTCTTTCCTTTAATTTTGTTTAGCATCAGAAGAATCGACCACTGAAGGTTTGTCCTTAGTTTGTTTAGTCTATAATGATATTTGTAAATTTTTAAGAGAATTTTGATGACCAAAACAATTGATTTTCGAAACCTTTTCATCATTATGATATTGAAATCTTTGATATTATTCTGACAACTTCTTTTAATTTTGCTTAGCATCAGAAGGGTCAGAAGAATCGACCACAGAAGGTTTGTCCCTAGTTTGTTTAGTTTGTAGATTGATTTTTGTAAATTTTTAAGAGAGTTTTGATGACAAAACAATTGATTTTCGAAATCTTTTTACCATTATGATTTTAACATCTTTATATTACTCTGACATCTTCTTTCCTTTAATTTTGTTTAGCATCAGAAGAATCGACCACTGAAGGTTTGTCCTTAGTTTGTTTAGTCTATAATGATATTTGTAAATTTTTAAGAGAATTTTGATGACCAAAACAATTGATTTTCGAAACCTTTTCATTATTATGATTTTAAAAATCTTTGATATTATTCTAACAACTTCTTTTAATTTTGCTTAGCATCAGAAGGGTCAGAAGAATCGACCAAAGAAGGTTTGTCTCTAGTTTGTTTAGTTTGTAGATTGATTTTTGTAAATTTTAAGACAATTTTGATGACAAAAACAATTGATTTTCGAAATCTTTTTACCATTATGATTTTAACATCTTTATATTATTCTGATATCTTCTTTCCTTTAATTTTGTTTAGCATCAGAAGAATCGACCACCGAAGGTTTGTCCTTAGTTTGTTTAGTCTATAATGATATTTGTAAATTTTTAAGAGAATTTTGATGACCAAAACAATTGATTTTCGAAACCTTTTCATCATTATGATATTGAAATCTTTGATATTATTCTGACAACTTCTTTTAATTTTGCTTAGCATCAGAAAAGTCAGAAGAATCGACCACAGAAGGTTTGTCCCTAGTTTGTTTAGTTTGTAGATTGATTTTTGTAAATTTTTAAGATAGTTTTGATGACAAAAACAATTGATTTTCAAAATCTTTTCATCATTATCATTTTGAAATCTTTGATATTATTCTGACAACTTCTCTCTTATAATTTTGTTTAGCATCAGAAGAATCGACAACAGAAGGTTTGTTATTAGTTTATTTAAATGATAGGCAAACTTAACTTATGATAAGCAAACTTAACTTATGACCATGAAATTCAGAGTCCGGGTAGTTAGTTAATCAATTGTGGCCCTGAAAAAATTTGAAGGAAAAAAAACTACGAAATTTTAGGAAAATGCTTTTTTCGTGAGAAGGATGCTCATAAACGTCAACAAATAGCGAAAACTATAACTTCTATATGTTTGCTTTGCTCGAAATCTCGCGCATTTACAAGGTCCTAAAGCGTTTTGCTGACTTGCAAGGCCCCATCTGTTATAACAATACCCAAAATAAAGGGATGAATCTCTTAGGTTATTAGATATAATCCGTGTAAAGTTTGCTCATCATTTTCGCATAAATTATGACCTAAATTTGGAAACCGCTGAATTTCTCGAATTGGGTCGATTTTGGTGAAACTCTGTTCAGCGCAAGGCACTAATGCGCACTATGTGTAGCCGAGAGATTTTCACGAAAAAATGCCGGCAACAGCAGATTTTCGACTCAGACCTCAAAGGGGCGTGGCATTATAACCACGTGACATTTACTCCGATCGCCAAAAATTCTATGTTATATTGAAGATTGATCTATATGTTATCCATTCTATGTGTTAGATTTACGATAAAAGTAAAGGTGGGGATACCAGAGAGCTTCAAAGTAGGATGGTACCCCCTCAAAAAAACTGGGTCGAGTCACCTTAACATTGTTTAATATCAGAAAGAAAGGAATTTATGTACAATAAAAACTCCCAGTTTTGTCAATAAGAGTACTAGTTTTTTAGGACAGTTTTTATCTGCTCATTTTCTATTATTCCTTTCGGCTAACTAAACATCAGCAATGTGGACCATTCTTCTGGGCTAATTAAGACTCCCAGCAGTTTAACACCAATTTATAAAAACTAGTTATGGGGAAACATTCTCAAAAACAGCTTGAGAACAGAGACTACTGCGCGCGCAGATCTAAAATTGGAGATGACAAATGAAAAAATTGCAAATTTGTAGCAGTAAGTCGGATTCAAGACTTTCCGTGCGCTTCCTCCAATCCACGTTCTTGTTAAACGATGCGTTTTCTTTGCATTATCTGTCTATTTATTCAACAACCGTCTCGGCCTCACGTTAAACGGGATTGGTGAACTTAAAGTAATACGACAGGCAGAAGGATTTAAGGCCACAGCTGGGAATCGAACTGATAGGGAGCTCTTGCACAAAAGGCTGCGCACTAACCAATTGTGCCAATCCCTGCTCAATTGTAATTAAATAATTACGTACGTATCCTCATGCTAAGGGAAAGTTCATTTAATATGACAAGGGGGGGGGGATGAAGATATTGAGGGGGGGCTCCGAAAATTTTTAGACACCCGAAGGGGGGGGCTCTGAAAAAATTGTTGCGCTAGGAGGGGGGGCTCCGAAAATTTGTATACTTCAAAACCAAAACATGACATCATCATACAGATCGGATGGTTTTCAACTCAACAATTTAATGACCTGTGCAACTCAGCTATATCACGTGGTTTACAGATATAACAAATGTAGTCTCAGTAATTATTACACTCTTGTTCATCCCAAAAATGCTTTAGAAAATTGTATCACAACTGTATCTCAAGTTTGTCATAGTATAAACCATTGAAGACAATAACGGTAAATATATTTAATACAGTCTAGCGATCTTTTTTCAGGGGAGCAAAGGAATTGAAGGAGGAGGGGGGGGGGGAGGGCTCTGAAATTTTTTCGACTACCAAGGAGGGGGCTCCTAAAAAATTGAACCGCTAGTGAGGGGGGCTGCTAAAATTTCAAGCTTCGAGTTTCAATATCTTCATCCCCCCCCCCCCCCCCCCCCTTGTCATATTAAATGAACTTTCCCTAAGTGTACGAAATTATTTCCTCGGTTGCTATCGTCAGAAAAATAAATATCAGCTAGCCTCCACTCTATGAAGATTTCATTTACCGTATTTGATCTCAACAGCGTTGTTTTAGGTCCGTTCAGCTAATCAAAAATGAAGGAAATTTGCATTTGTATTTTTTAATAATTTATTAAAATTTTCTCCGTTTATTCCAGGCCCAGTTATATTGTAGCACAGATTTAAAAATATCATTTACAAGCTAGATTTAAATAATCAAGTTACAAGAATAAATGGAGAAGGGCAAGATAAATTATAGTAAAACTAATTACATGCCCTTTAATTAGATTCAGTTTTACTTACATTTTTTGTACAATAAATAAGAAATAAAAATGCAGGAAATCCAATGACCATAATAAAAGTTTTAATAATAACAAGCAGTAACTGATTATGTTTTCTATTTTCATTTTTCTTTGTTTAGTCATTCCACCGACTACAACTGAGATCTCTCCAGTACCAACAACCGCCAGGAAAGGGATCGATGTAGGGATTTTGTTGGATAGTTCCTCTGGTGTGACTCCCGAACAATTTCAAATGCTAAAGTTATTTGTATCCCGTTTGGTCGTTAGAATTACCGATACCTTTGGGTTAAGCGTTCAGTTTGGTTTTATCGAGTACGGTGAAGCATCCCAGCTTGTAATGACACTTAAGATGTTTACTGATGTTGACGTGTCTGGGATTGTTCAGGGTATTGAGTATGTCCGTGCTCAGGGTCATCGTACTGACCTGGCCATGCTGAAAGCCACTCAAGAGTTATTCTGCCGAGAGGGATGCGGACTCCGCTCAGAGGGGGAAAATGTACTGATCGTTTTTACATCCAAGAACAATGACGCTGGATCTATGCCTTATAGCTTTATATCACAAAAAATGGAGGTAGGCACCAAATTTCAACATCCAAAGACTAGGCCCAAAAATTCTTTTTCTTTCATTTTCCGTACCCTGCCTTGCATGTAACTTTAATAAAGCTATTTTGCTTGATCTGTTTAGTTTGTTACGGTTTTAAAGGAGCTATGTCACACAATTTGCTATATTTTTAAAGAGCTAAAAATTTTTCGCATCAATTGAAAATAATAGTTATTTTAAGACACTGAGTATTGGTCCGGCCCCAGGAATAGAACCCGCGACCTCCCGCTCCGCAGTCAAGCGCTCTACCGACTGAGCTAATCCTGCGCAGTTAAAACAGCAATATCCTCATGACTAAGCCCCTTTAAAGTGGTGAATTTCATTATCCGTGTTGGATTTGTTTTTGCACTGCGAGGAAAAAAAATTGAGAAAAATATTACTCATTATTCTATTAGTTTTAATTCAAGAAAATGTTTCGAAATCATAGGAGGACTTTGGATTTACTCTTTCATGAATTCCAGAAAAAGTCATTTGAATAGTAAACAGACGTAAAATTTGGGATTTCAGAAGCAGAAGATGGAAGATTCGAGTTACGTGCTCTACGCAAGTCGTAGATGCTAGGTTCCAGAGTACTTTTAATAGCTTTGTTCCGAAGAATCTACAGAGGTTATTTAAACGAGGTCTAATTTAAAAGCAAGTCGCGGTTTAACAAACTTTTGAACCTCCAGATCTTGTTCTCAGTGGTTTATTTTACAGCACGACCACTGTAACCGGGGCCACTAGTCCAAAGCTGACCAATCGGATTCCGGAAAAAAGCAATGTACATTCCGAGAAAGTTGCCTGTTGGCCAATCAGCAGCTCGTAAAAAAAACCGTGGGTTACTCCAAGCACAAAATTTAAATATTGATAGCAAACGTTTTTCAAGAAAGCAAATGTTTCACCATTCTATTCAAAACTTTACGTATAACACCCAGAAGATCTACCAGCAATTTCTTTAAATTACCACAATTGCCGCGCTTTGCAATAACATCAAGGACTCTGGTGAAAAATATAACTAAAAATAGACGCTGACGTTTTTTCCTCAGTTATTCACTCTAACGGACCTCTCAGGAAAAGCGGGCTTTCTTCAACGGATTTAAAAGGTCCGCGTCTGCAGGTTGTAATTGGTTGATTTGGATCCATGTTGTTTATTTCGATCATGATTGACCAATAACTTTCTTGGAATGTATTTTTTTATTTTTGTTTTTTTCTGTAATATGATTGGTCAACTTTTGTCTTGGTGGCCCAGGTTACAGTAGTCGCACTGTAAGAAGATAAATGCTTTTCTAGTGTACCCCTTATACCTTCAAGCAACTTTTCACGATTAATGGTACTGCTATGATAAAAGCGATAGGCAAAGTGAAAATCGCTTAGAACGCGGTTTTGTTAAACACTAGCAAAACTTCCGTTTAAATATCTGTCCCTAAATATCTTCTTGTCAAGTGTTAAAGTTGTTTGTTCATACAGGAGGCATCCCTGAATGTTATTGCTGTTGGAATCAGCCCGGACGTCAGTGAATCTGAACTGACTAAAATTGCTCTTGGATCGTCCGATCATGTGATTCGAGTAACGTCCCCCAATGAACTGGACTCAGGAGCTCTTGATAAAATCGAAGCATTGATTTCACAGGGCTCAGCTGAACCCAACTCGAAAGGTGCGTTTAAAAATGTGTTGTGATGTGGCACCTTAGTGATATGTCGGATGAATGGTTCGGACACCCCCAGAGTGAGGGCACATGTTCTTTTGTTTTTCGTTTTCCAGTGCATTTAGGCTTGTGTACGTTGCCCATTGCTAAAGGGTTTGGAAACACAAATTGCTCCCTGGGCTCTTTAGTTATCCTGACATAAATTATTATTGTGCTAAGGCGTGGAGTCCAAGAGTTGTAAAACACCTTTTCCTGACTTGAGATCTGATTGGGGAAGCTCCTGGTCCTATACATAGTATTCTAAAAATTCGCTGTCCATTCATTTTTTCTCATTAATCTTTTGCACCCTAGATGAACTTGGGGCACTAGACAGTCCAAGGAAATTTCATCGCTCTAAAAGTTGGCGTAAAAGAAGATTCCATCTCAGTGATTTGATGTAACGATTGACGCCAGAGTCTTCAATTTCCTAACGTGTTTTAAAACCGTTGACGGCTTTAAATGTTCAGAAGTTAGTTTTCGAGTCACAAAATTATGGTTTTGGCGATGGAAAATAACTTTTAAGTTTGTTTTCAAAGTAACAAGCAACCATTACGGTAAGCATACTTAACTGGATACAGTCTATTTCCTTATATAGTAAAACTTTCAATATTTTTTGATCCGGAAAAGAAGTGTTACTCACCAGTGAGGAAGTGATTCCTATTTTAAAAAGAAATTGCTAGATTCAGTTCAGATTTTACACTCGCGTATGAAGGAAGACATGAATATCTATGTTCGAAATTTGAACTCGCAACATCCGCAATGTGTCCTTAAGTCTGCTGCAAAACAGGTGTTAGATGATATTGAGGGGAGTTGTAAAGTTGGTTAAAATATCAACAATCCATTGATTTAGTCATCTTTATAATAAGTGGTTCTGAACTTTGCTACAACTAGGATGTAGTTATAGTTAGCATTTCGAGGTAATGATATGCATTTTTAACTCATTTTATACTTGTGACGGTACAATTGAAAAGTTTATAGCAAAATGAAAGTCTTCCCTCATGACTTTTGTGGTTAACGAGTAACTTATGATAACTCTTTGAACGTTTTGAAAAACTCTAACGGCGTTGTTATGAAACGACGATTGATTCTAACGACGATTTATCGATCAACACTGCGCTGCAACTTTGTTGCGACGTCGTTCTAACATTTTCGAGCTAAAAATCAGCTAAAATCGTCGTTACAAATCGTCTTCTATAACATCGCCTTTAGCATGAAAATCATCGCCCAAGAGTAATCAGCTGTCCGTCAGAGTTATAAAAGTCGCTTATTTGGGCAAAAACAGTTATAATTAATTTATGGTTTTGCATTTATATAGACAAGCAATTCAATTTCAACACCTTCTTACCTCCGGTTTAATGTTTATACTTCACTTGACCGGAAGTTTCCAATTTCTTATATTTCTATCAGCTGTCAATGGTCGCGCTGTACTATAGCAACGCTTAAGTTCAAGCATATGAATAGTAAGTCACCGTGGGTGAATTTAAAAAACTTGTGCACAGTAACACCCTGGCCCTGAAATGAACATTTCTCGGTGCGTTTCTGTCGCAGCTAGAGTTATACAATGTGACATAAAGTTCCACTTCTCGCATCGACAGCTGCCGCGAGACATCTTGTGAATCGGCCACCGTAAAAAGGTTGAAGTACAGTGTCTAGCTCTTCTTCAGTCATACGAAGGGTAGAGATCAAGAGCGACGCCACTGGTTTGAACAAAGAAACATGAAATCAAGAGTGATTAGTGATTTCAACATGAAGGGTTTTTTGATTTTCATACCGGAATTGAAATAAACATGCATTACATAGTCCAGAGTTGATGACTAGGAGTTTTTGAGAAACTGGATAGGCTAAAGTTATTGGTTGGCACATGCATTGGCAAAGCAGCATCCGGGACTATGTCATGCTATTTCTATCCCTTCTTTTAAAATACAAACGTGTCGTCGCATCAATTGTATTCCCAAAACAATGGTCCAAATCTATTTAGGTAGTGAACCTTTTTCCTGTGGTCTGTTACGGCTACAGGTGGCAAGGATGGATATAATGAACTATGAAAACACAGGGCCAATGTTTTCCAGTTTTGCTTGTAGAAATCACTAAAAATTACAATTTATGGTAAGTACACCCCGGCGAAATTTGCTCCATGCCTTCTTCATAACTCTACAGGAGCATTTTGTGTATGTGTAAAGGCATTAAATTAAAAAAAATACCCTCGAAAAAAAGCCCCATTTTAGTTAAAACTTATATACTGAGAACATTCAAAACCCTCACGCAAAAGCTATTTAAAGCATAGCGCTGGATGGCTTTTGAAATTATCTTAGTTTTGCCATCAACTAATATATGAAACTAGCCGGAAACGCCACTTAGGAACCTGGTGACTACCAGCGAAAACTGAGAAAGAGTAACGTAACAAAACAGGCAGGAAGAGTGCGAAAGATGTAAAGTCAAGGGATCAGAGCGGATCCCGAGTGCGAGTTTAAGCTTCAGGTATACGGCAAACGGCAAACCGGCTGCAGATTCAAGTTCAGAATTTCTTAAAATGGAAAATGAGCAGATGAAAACAGCTCAACGCAATTCTTGTGGATAAAAAATTGTGTGAAACTGCTAATTTATGTTTAGAAATAATGAAAAGTAAACGACAAGTAAAGGGGAAACTTAAGTCTGCTACACAGCCGTTCTTAGTGTCGTTACGCAAGGAGAAGCGTTGCGAGACGACACTAAAAACGGCTGTGCAGACTAGGGACTTAGGTAACCTGGTCACGTGATACAAATTCGCGTTTGTCGTTTGAAGTAAACGTGATGCTTAACTCTCTGATAACTATCGGGATAACGGGATGCATGGGGAAAATTTGGAACGGGATGAAACGATTGATGAACCCCTTTTGGGAATCCTTAGCGTCACAGTGTGCCTAAAGCGCATGCTGAAAGTGCTTAAAAAGCTGAAGTCTGCCATCGGGAACAAAAACAGTGGAATATGACTTCTTGTGGGTACTTTTGCTTCTGTTTGGTCTGTTGCTGTTCAGGACTGCTTTATACTGGAGTCTCTATTTTAGCTTCAAGCGTGGTCTTTCGGCAAACTCTCCTGATGAGAAAATTGGTAAATAAATCTTTACAAAAGTCAAAACATTAATCATTCCCATGGTATTTTGAGAATGCTGACCAGACATTATCGATAAGCCCCCCAGTATTCGGTCCATAATCATTCAACCGGTACATACATTATTACAATTAGTGTCGTTAAAGACCGTGTCGTTTCTTATGTCAGGCTGAGTAAACAGCGGTCTCTAATTGAACAATATCAGAACAGTGCAAATCATATTACTTCTCGATCGTGTGACCGGTAGTCTTGGAGCGAGTTGAATTGATAAAGATCTATATTCAGCAGGTAAGATATTCTAACAATATTATCGGTTTCGACCATACAGCCCCCCAGTATTCATGACATGCTTTGCGTTTTACCAGGGTTGTAGCTCCTGGACTCCCAGTAAAAGAAATGCGACTGTTATCTTTTTAGTAGCTATTCTCTACTACAATAAAAATAAACAGACTATATTTATTCCATGAAAGAAATATAAATTCAAAGCATATAAAAAACAAATCAAAACTTAATTGCTAGAGATGCTTCCTTTGAAGTAGAAATGTTCTCACGTTCTCTTAATTTTTACCTCAATAGAAAAAACTAAATAATCGAGCGCAATTTATACTTTGCGCGTTTTCGCACAGGAAGCCCTTGGCTGAATTAACATTAAAATAATAGCAAATGTTGTTTTCACGAGACTCCATTGTTGAAGAAGCAAACATAACAATGAAAAGTTTATTGAGGGGACAAATAATGTTCTTTCTTGTGGAACTGGCTTTTATTCCACTATTCATGGTCAAACAATAGTTTAAAAAAACAAATCCGACGAACTAAGAAAAAGGGTTTTTTGCGCCAAAGTCTAAATTAAATATGTAGTCTGAAAAAAACTACATTGGGCAAAAACTTAAAAACAAATTGATGGAGATTATATTATTATCTGCATAAATCATAACACAGAACATCTCGTTTTAAACGATATATACTGGACGCATCATTAGGTTATCTCACTGAGTTTTCTCCATAAGGTCTCTGTAAACATTTTTGGCGCCCAAATAAATAATAATTTTAATAATTATATTGTTAACTTGCAGGCCGACATTAACATGTGCATAGTGATGCTATTGTCATTTACGGTCTTTCTGGCCCTAACATGTTCATGTCATGGTAGGTAAAATTATTTTGTTAATGTTCTACAACATTAAAAAAGGCGCCGAGTAAACCATAAAAAAAGCCTAGTTTCGGGAAAAAGTTTGTTTAGGGTGAGCCAAAACCCCGCTCGCAACTTCTTTCCATCTCCAAGTCCGCTCTTCTTGCTTTTCTCGCTTGCTTTATCAAGAAGTGTTTAATGGACTTTAAGCTTACAAGACAGGACCTTGTACCATCCCCACATTTAAAGTTAAAATCGAGTGAAAAGGGCTTGCGGACGTCCTTGAGCAGATTTTTAATAACAAGTACGAATGATTGGTTTCAACACTCAACCGAATAGCGTCAATGAGAAATAAACCTGATTGAGAATGATCACTGTTTTGCTTCAGTTTCTTAGCTTGCAAGCAAGCTCTCCGGGGAGCTCTGGTGGCGGGGTTGTGCTCGCAGGCTTCAGATTCTTGGTATCGTAAATATTCTCCTTTTTATTAGGTGGATTGCTTGGAGAGTCACGCGAGAAGATAGTTTTGGATAAGAAAGATGCATTTAACTTCTTTAGCGCTTTAAAGAGCAGTATCAATCACGAATGTTACGAAGAGGACTGCACATTTGGTGAGGTTGTGGACCATTATGGTTCTTCTGAACAGACGGTAGGTCTACATCGACGGACACTTTTATTTTCTGTTAATTTCCATATTTCTAAAGAAGAAACAGACAGTAAACTAAGGCTCTTTGTGCGACGATTACAGAGGGTAAAAGAAAATTGTAGTGCCAAGAATCAGTGTGGCAGTTTTATATGAATAAACAGTTTCGGTATACAGGTACATAAGTACTGACGTATGCGTGAGAGACCTTATAAAGCTGATTCTATAAATGTTGGCAATTAGGCATTGGGTATTTGGGCATTTTAGGCATACCAAACCATGCCTTAATTTGCCTGAGTGACCACCAAACAATAGCTTCCTATTGCCCAATTCCCAATGCCCAAAGTAGCCTTTATTGAGCCAGCTATACATACGAGATAGGTAACGGCTCAAAGTGATAGATTTTGATATGCGTTATTGACTCGAGCGTGAAATCAGATGGCTGGATGAGCAAAGTTGTATTTTGCGTTTCAATGGACCGTGATGATTTCGAGATCAAAAAACGGTAATTAAGGACAAAGGCCAATATCCCAGGGCAAATATCCAGCCATATTGCCTGACTGAGCAAGCTTGGTCAACAAAAATGTTACTTGAAGATGATGTGAACTGAGGAAATACATGCAATTTTTTATTCTTTCATCTTCATGTTTCAACAAATTGGCCTGGCCTTCCCATGAGGCAAATCTTGTTCGCTCCCAGATTTTGGAGGCACGTGACCAGCCGCAACCAGGGTTCTTTGTCGAGAAGAGAGAGAACCCTGGGAACGAGCTCGGCTCAAGAATTCAGTCACGTAATAAGTTGATAATTGTTTTGCAAAACTCATTAGAATTCTTTTGTCATTATAGTATGAATACTGGAATACCTACCAATGCAAGAAATTCAAAAAGGATTGTAATGGTAATATTTCTTTCGATTCTTTTTTGTTTTTGCCGGGGAGTATAGGGAAATAGCGTCAGGTCAACTTAAGATCTAAGCCCATGGTTTGGTCAAAGAGCTGTGCACTGCTCTTTTCAGCCCTAATAGTATTTCAGCTGTTCAGGAATAAAATGGTTTCTCTTTTGAGGTTTGTTTCACAAGTGAACGACTTTTAAACTTTAGTTTGACCTCTAAGATAATCAAATTGATGAGTCGTTTAGTGCGTGCCTTAATTTAATAGGCAATGCGATAATTCTTACTCCAGCGATGCCCATTGAGATCGATTATTTCAAGAAGCCCAGAGATATGATCTAGAGAACAGACCTACAGTTCAAGGTCGTAGTTCTGAGATCGTACGCTAGGAGTTTAAAAATTCTACAATAGTAACCTTTAGATTCCAAGACGAGAACGACTACGAGTACGAGATTTTCTCGATACTAATTAGTACTCTCGCGTGAACCAGCGTCATTATGGCGGGAAAACGTGATCGCCGTCGTCATGCTACAAAGAGTTTTAGCGAGAATGTCCAAGTGGCAGAAACAAGTTATCAAATGTTAGAGATTTTAAAGGTTTTTTATGTTAGAGGGCTTAAAACAGTGCTAACTTTTTCGGTGAATCAAAAATACAATGAAGCTTTCCGGGGCGTCTATTTTTTGAGAATACGCGAAAAAAAAATTCAGTCAAACCTCGTACTTGTTGTCATTCTCGTCCTCGAATCTAAAGGTCTCTATTTCTAAAAAAAAAAAAAGCCGGGATTATTGATTGTCCTCCTTTATGCGCCTATCACTTCACCATATAACCCTGAGTCAATTCTCTTTTAGACTTGGCTTGCCGAGGAAATGCGATAGGTATGGAAAACTACAAAATATCCGGAGGAGGGATTTACGGCTCATCCTGGTACTCGCCATACGTAGATTTCCTTCCATCTCAAGGACGACTGAATAACCGCAAGGGATCGTGGTGTCCAAAATCAAACGAGGAAGACAAACAACCATATCTTCAGGTTGGGGCCATAGTTAGTAGATGAGACTGGGTATGATAGCATATCGCCCTATATAAGTTAATCCAAGACTGTCTGGGATTCTGGATTTCACGATGTGGATTCCGGATTCTAGTCCAGAGTCCTTGTCAGTAGAACTTGGGTCGTGGGTTCCAATCGTTAGTGGGATTCCCGATTCCTTGAGATGAACTCGGATTCCAAATCGCAGGATTCCTGATTCCACAAGAAAACATTTCCGGGCGGGTTCGGGAACTAGGATTGCCTTAAATGGGGCCAAGCATAGATGAAAACAACGTTGCTGCAGTAATGTTGAAAGCTCCTAGACCTCGCTCACACACTTCTTTTAATGTACTTCCGCACAACTGTGGCTAAGTAAATTAATTCGATGTTTCTATTGGTTAGCAAGTTTTAAATGATGGCAATGCTATTGAACGCTTTGTCCACGGTCAAGTCCAAAAGAGCTAACAAAAATTAACAAACTGCTTCATCACCATTGAACTTTATTAGGACAAAGACTTTAGGCTTTATACTATCGTTATTCGAGTTTTATTTTCGACTAGTTTCATCTTGTATGCTGCAAAAATAAACGGGATTGAAAGAGGTTGTTTTGTTTCCAGTTGTAATTGGTAGAAAGCTAATACCTGACTAGAGGGCGTGGGGAATCAACTTGGGCGTGAATAACCATGCGAGTGGACGAGTTTCCCAAAAAATGTAGCTTGTTAGCCTGTAGATTTTTTTGCTTTCATTCAATTATTTTGTTTTTCGTTTTTCTAAGACACTTAGAAATTTTGCTTTTTTTAAATTTCCTTTGTTACCTTTATATAGATCGAACTTCCTCAACGTCAAGGAGTCTGCGCAATAGCTACCCAAGGTTCGTCTGTGCATGATACGGATTACGTGACGAAATATGAGATTCAGACTTCACTGGACAAAAAGAACTGGGTTACATACAAAGAAAATGGAACCAACAAGGTAAATCGCGATGCAAATGAATTTATAGTATGCACGTGTTCCTATTAAGATGCATGAGATGTACAGAGACTTAGACTGAGGTTTTTTTCCAGTTCAAAAGGCATCTTCGTATGGGAGTACATGCAATGCAATTTTTACAATAACTGCTCGATTTTTCGAAAACTTCAACGGAAATGGGCGTAAAAAACTGTCAATGATATTGTAAAAAGCAAATCGACAACAATTCTCTATGGTCAGTTCTATAATTTATCGACCACAGAAATGACATCAAAATGTTCAAAACTTTGCAGTGTTACCCTACTCGTCTACGGTTCGTCCGCGGCTCGTGGTTACACTTGAGTTTTGAACATATTGACGCCATTTCTAAGGTCGATAAGAGTACAGACCATGGATAATGTCGATTTGTTAACTAGCGCATAAAGACGTTCCTCTTAATTTATTACTGTCCCACATGCTTCACATTAGAGAGGGGTTACGGAACATCAATGAAATTCGTTAAATAAAAAGAGAATAACTCTGTGCGTTTTACCGATTGATTTTTTTAAGTGCTATTTTATACATACGCTGAAGACTTGTCAATTTATTTTAACACAAAACCCTTTTTCTGTCAAAAGGCCCCTTTCTGAACACAGCATACTTGACACGTCTTGTATATTTTAACAGGTATTTTTTGGAAATACGAATGCCAAGGATATGGTGAAACGAAACCTGGAACGACCTGTTCTAGCCATGTTTATTCGTTTTCTACCCAAAGAATGGAAAAGCTGGCCGTGCATGCGTGTTGAGGTTTACGGAAAACCCGCCAGTAAGTCAACCTATAAATCACCGCAATCAGTGGAGTTCGTCTGTAATTCGCGAGCAATCTTATATGATTGGCTTATAAGCTCTATATTCAAATTACCCCAAAATAAAGTTAGAAAAACAACAGTGAAAAGGAGCAATGTCTGCAGAATACCAATGACATGGGTTTGTGAATATTGCCTTCAAATTAGTAGTACTAACTTACCTTGGCTGCAGGCAACATATATTGTAGCAGTTGGATCATCGTCCGGGAAAGCGTATAGTTCCTTTCATGTTTTTCTCGCCCCATCCTTATCCTAATTTAGGGAAATATCCGTACAGCTCAAATTCAAACAGCGTTCGCGAAGTAGTGCTTTTCTCTGGCCTCGCGTGAGCCTTCAGTTTTAACGGTAGTAATAAATGTGGCATAGTTAATGACCAGTTATTTTTATTTTTATGTCATGTTTTAAGACTGCACAGTGAGGACAACAGACAACAAATGCTGCGTATTTCCCTTCCTTTACAAAGGCGAGAGAATGTTTACCTGTACATCTTACTCATTTGGAAGGAAATGGTGTGCCACAACTTACGACTATGATAACGACGGTCAATGGGGGAAATGCTTAGGTATGTTGAAGGAGATGTTAGATACTGAACCATTACATTACATTGTGTGCAGTAGGGCTGCGAAACGGACGTGATTGGTTCAAGGTAAAGTGATTTTCAAGTTTCCCCTGGGATACATTACTTAGGGCCTGTTTACATGGAGGTGGGGGACCTCAGGTAGGTGGGGCAACCCGCCCGTCCATATAATCTTTCATTTTAATTTGAGCACTTTTACATATAGGCAGGGTGACACGCCGCGGGTTAACACGCCTACCTGGGGTTTCTACCTCTATGTAAACAGGCCTTTGAATTCCAAAGGTTGCACAGATGATACGAAAAAGGTACGTGTATAATCAAGAGAGGATAGGTTTTTTTAATAATGCTACCTGCGTTCGTGCATAGTCTAGGTCAATAAAGAAATCTTCTACCATTTTTATCCTTACTTGGGACCGTAGCCTGCCCGGCAGAAACTGACCATAGTTTTAATTCCCTCTACATTGTGCGAAAGGATGTTATCGAAAAAAAAAACACATCGCCATCATTATCAGCAGCAGCAGTAGCAGCAGCCGACCACATCGCAGTCGGCCACTAGCTTTTCCAAGTCCTTCCTGTATTGGAATGGAAAGAAAAGTGGGCCTCGATGAACACTGCCAATGATGTGATGTAACTGACGTCAGCCTTTGGCGAACGATTTTGCGTTTGCCATGCCTTAAGGGCAGGCTCTATTTCCGCCTTGACGCGCATTTCCCGAACAGCGGCTAGTAATCAAGCCTATGCCCACGGTGGAATTGAGGCTATAGTCTCTTTTTACGAAACCATTCTCTGGTTTCCTGAGAAAGTCCTCGCAAAAGACCCGGAGCTGTCGTTCTCGTTTCAGCCAGATGAGCTGCTGGTCTTGTTTCACGCTCTTGAGGACGCCATCATTCAAGATGAAGTTTAGTCTCTTCTTAATCAGGATTATTCTATAGCTACTAGTGGTAGTAGCTGTACGTCGATTATGTCTTCAAGCTTAGAATATTGCTGTTGTTATTTTTTAGTTAATCTCGTATCACTCTTTTTTCTGCAGCTGAAGACCTCAAGCCAAAGTCGTGAATGGAACGACCATTGCAGTTCAAGTAGCAACAGAGTGATAATAGCGGGAAATAACTGACGAACGCTTAGCTGGATTTTTAGCTTAAACATCATGTTTGTAAAACTGGAAGTACTTAATAAATCCTTTTATACTTCAACAACAAGAGCTAATATGTCTAAACTTTATTAAATTTGCAATAAGCCTGATGAGACTGAAATCACATAAAATCATTTAAGCTACGCGCAAACGGATGCAACAACACCCAACATTGTTGGGCTAACGATGTTAGGAGTAAATTCCCGTGCAAACAGACGCTATATTGTTGGCCAACATCTCCCAAAATTTTGAATGTTACATGTAGCGTGTTGTTGGGAGTTGTTGGGAAAGGTTTGAAAGCGGTCAAACTTTTGAGGCAACCACTCCAAACATTTCTTTTGTTCCGTGATCACCGAAGCGTAGCGCAACAGTGTTAAAGCCAATTGCACAGCTCTTCCAACATTGTTGTAGTCTTCCTCGCAGCCGTTTTTGGATGTCACGCAACGCTCCCGTGGCATCCAAAAAACGGCTGCGCGGGAGACTAACAGTGTTGGGGCCATGCAAGTGCATTACATATGGTCTTCAAGGTCTTACAGGTTGTATTCCTCCCACGATGCACTGCAGGTACCAACATTGGTTGGAGTTGCTGCACCTGTTTGCAAGTACATGTAGCTTAAACATGGTTTTTTCATTTACAAGAACTTTGTTCGATGCGGAACAGAGCAATCGTAGCTGAATACAAATATGATACGACGAATACAATGAAAATGAATGAAAAAGAATATTATTCTGTAATTGTTAAAAGAGGAATGGATAAATTGTTAGCTCGTATTGGAATATGGCAAGATTCTTTGTCCATTCCAATGCGTGTTGTAGTTACAAAATTGTGATATCGAACGAGAACTAAGAAAGTGTCTGCAATTCAGTAATACCGAGAGTACTTATTTCATAACAAGATTTAAATGAGGTTAGCCCAAAATAGCGAGATGTCCGCCTAGCAAGAATTAACTGCATGTGCAAATTACTCAAAATCACAAATCGGCATCTTCAAATCTGACGAATTTTGATGAGAAGATCCCGTGCATAGCAACATGATGAAACATAACAACCAATTATATCGGTCTGGAATTCACTTGAAAACCTTTCTTCGTTTCACTTTATTTCTTGTTTTCCCTAACAAAATATTGCAGCTGCTGTTCCTCTAAATCATGAAGGTTTACCACCAAATTAGATAGAGTTTTTAGCTTGTTTCCAAGTGTGTTTCAAGAATGTCAGTTCTGTGCTCATGTTACAGGTGACTGCAACAAAAGACAGTTTTTGCGTAAGAATCGACGCGGTTTCAGACCGTTTGTAAGGCAAAATAACTTTAAAAAGTTAATATATTCACACCCTTGTTACCCAGGTTCGAATTCCAGACAGAAACATCGCCGTACGTGGGTTGAGTTCTCCCCTTTGCTCCAAGAGGTTGTTTCCTCTTCTCAAAAAGAGCTTTCCTCAATTCCAATTCGAACCAAAATAGTAGATGAAAACCACTTTGTAAATGTATGTTTATTTTTGACACTGCGTTCAGAATACAGCATTTTTCTCCGCAAAATTGACCCTCCTTCTGCGGCTTAATTAAGAAACCGTTTTGTTCTCAACAGTAGCAAACTATGATGCCAAAATAATGATTCTTAGTCAAAACAACTCCAGTTTACTTTTCCCTTTGCAAGCCCTGCCATCGTCTCTCAGACTTACGTCCTCGTTCATGAATGAACAAAATTTCATATTGCAATACCTGGTATTTCTATGTAAATGTTGATTCTGCGTACCTAGCTATTTTGTAGCCTATTTAGTGATTAGCAAGTTATTTTTCCAGCTGTATTTGCAATCAGCCTTTTGATAGATAATAGTTACAATTCACTGACGTTTAATTGACATTTTAATTGAAGGTTGGCGATTAATTGTTATTCGCGCTAACGGTGTGCAGAACAGGCGCCAAAACTAGCAGGTCCAAGAAAAGGTAACAACATTCATCAGTTTGTTCATCAAAAATGTCTTCCATGTGGATTATCATTTTCCTGATGTCTATTTTGCACAATTCTCTTAGTAAGTTAAGTAACTGTTGTAATAACCTTACATAGCGTTTCTTTATTGAGGCATTAACAGAACGTTACTCAGTATTTTTCAAATGCAGAAATCAAACTGTAATCAGTCTTCTCGTGCGCTATATCAAGCACTTCTCGGTCAGAGTAACAAACTGCAGTATTAGCTCTATGCGATATGATAGCCAACCCTACTTTTCCGTTCATGCAACATGTTTGAAGAATATGCCTGGTTAATAGGAACTCCGATGAGTAATAATTGATTTTATAATTATAATTTCCCCCCTTCAGTAGTAAACTATGACTTTCAGTTAGTTCTATGCACATTTTTATTTCTTATCGGAGGAGAATATGGGACGATTGCAGCAGGCACTATACACCAACTAACTTTCCACCAAGCGTGGTTAGTTCATTGTAAGATTTTAAGCCTATTTTCACCGTAGATTAGGTGTGATTTACTAACGCCACTAGATTGTGACGGGGTTTCCAATTTTTGGAGACAAAGATGCAATTTGTAGTCAATCACTGAGTCAATAATGTGCAACACCGTGATAAGGAAAAAAAAAATGTTTCGTTTACATCCGAAGCCGGTTAGAATGGTGTTAGATAATTGAAATTCGTCAATTGATTTAAAATGACAAGCCACACTATCATGCATAATGTTCTTGCTAAACAGGTTTCTCGAGACGGGCCCAAGACGTGGTCTTGACCAAGGACGAAGCTTCGTCCTTTTACAAGCGTTTCTTTGACGACAATATTGACGAAGAGTGTTACGGGGAGGAATCCTGTGATTTTGAAGAAGTGGTGGAAAAGTTTGGACATTCGGAACAGTCGGTTAGTAGAGCAAACATCCTTTATTAAATAATAATAATAATAATAATAAACATTTAAAGACAGAACAAAGGAAGATTGATCTATTACTCAAAACCTTCCGCTCCTAAATGCTATGGAACGAAAATTCAAGTAAGGGACAGACCATTAGAAAACTTATGGGGGGGGGGCGGGCGAAGTACAAAAAAAATATTCGCGCAAGGGAAAATTAAATGAAAAAAATTCTTGCACGCCAATTAATCCTAAAGAATATTCATGCTATGGCCTAAAAAGTTTTTAAAAAACTCTTTGCCAATGCAGTAGAAGCTCTGTGTATCCTCCTCTCCGCCTACGCATTCACCTCTCAGAAGAAACCACAGATCCAAAACACCAAGATTTTCACATTTAAAGCTCTGTAGTTGGAGCCTCTCGTAAACGACCATCTCTCGTAAGAGACTACAACCACTTTGTAGGATATCGACGATTATGCTGATAATTTCTCCATAGTTTTATTAACCTATTGTTTTTTACCCCTATGTTCACTTTTCTGGTGCTATACTACTAAAAACATACGAAAAACTTTTAACGACAACGTATAACTACTCATATTATAACTTGCAAACAGCATGCAATAAACTCATGTTTAAAGAGTAGATCTGGTAGAAATTTGGTAAAGATTTCATGTACATACCCACCGCCTTGAGTGTCCCATTATATAGGATCTAACTCGCAAATGTCCCCCTTTGGCTCAAATTCCATAAAAGCGACCACTAAGTCTTCACACTTTGGGTGGTCACTTGCTTAAGGTTCGACTGTAATATATCATACAATTAATTTTTTCTCAGTATTGTTCAAAATAAAATCGGTGATTTTTTCTCATATTTTGGTCACTGTTAGGGTGAAAAAATTAAAGCGACAAACTAATTCACATTCGCATAAAAGCCACCGTATGCCTCTTGATAGATAAGTTATGGGTGAAAAATTTTGCAGAAGGCATAGGGTGAGCTGATAGAGAAAATTTGTCAGCCCCGCTGAAGGGGAGGAGGGTGGCGAAACTTGCTTGCCCGTTGTAGAGTAGACTTGCGAGAAGACGGCGAATTTGTTTGCTAGGGCGTATAAAAGGCCTCGGGAATTTCCCTGGGGACCGTATAGGGCCAATAGACTGCCTTACAAGGGAGCATCCAGTTATCTAGTTGATTAAATCGTCATGCGGCGGCTTTTACGCGAATGAGAATAGAAATGTCGACTCTGCTTTTAACTAATTAAAATTATGCTACCAGTGTAGGTACGACTAACATTTTATTCAATCTTTTTGTGAGCCATAATTTCACACCTGCATTTATTTAACTATTGCTCTAGGTTATGTTTATTCGATAAAATTGATTTAAATGTAAAACAGCAATAATGAGTTTGACATAGCAACAAAATTTCTTCCATTCAGTTAAATGTAGAATATTCCGCCAATTGAAACACCAATGGGAAATGCCAAACCATTTCACTTAACTATTATTTTTTTCTTTTTTGCCTTTTTGCAGAGAAAGGCGCGATTTATTATGTAACCATAGAAACGGTGATCTTTTCACGTACAAAGATACAGTGGAAACTCTATTCAGGGGACACCCTCGGGACCAAGGGAAGTGTCCCCTGAATAGAGGTGTCCCTTGAATGGTGGTTGGTCTGGGATTTGTTAATAATTAACCAACAAATTATTACCTTTTTTTTACTCTGCCTCGGAATCTGCTGCACTAATTATTTCAAGCAGCTAGATAATGTATAAAAATATCATGATTAACCTATCTCTGCGATATTGTGTGTTGAATTGCCGCAAGCGCAGTACATCGATTTAACTGAGATAGCTCTTGATGTGAAAGCTGTCGCCGTTTTTGACTAGTGATCTGAACACCTAACCTGTTTAACGCTTTTGGTGGTCGGTCACTTTTTAGTGCTAAGGTGTACCCTGAATGGAGGTTAAACCAGGTTTCCAGGTTTTCCCAGAAAAAGTGTCCCTTCCCCTGAATAGAGGTGTCCATTCAATATAGGTAACAGATACAAAGATTATGTGAACATTTTCCCAGGACCAAGTTTTGTCGGCCCATAAATAGAGATGTCCCAAAGGAGAGCGCTGTATCATGTTTTTGCGCGAAAGCTCACTTGATATTTCACTGGTGCCTACATGTACATAATAATTAAGCAAAAGACCACACTTTCTATGGGTTTACCGGCGTGATAACCTACGCGGGATGTTGGGAGAACACGAGAAAAGCTTCGGCTCGTGATTTACAAGCTTTTCGAGTGTTCTCCCAACATCTCAAGCCGGTTATCACGCCGGTAAACCCATAGAAAGTGTGGTCTTTTGCTTTTATAAAATAACTTTAATTTTTCTATGAGTTTACCGGCACAATAAACCATAGGTTTTTAACCAATCAGAACGCGCGTACTATCTTTAGTTCGTTCTTTTATAAAATCTAATATAAGCACTTCATACTATTAAACAAACCTTGGGGGCGAGCGAACGTAGAGAATAAATTTTAACATGTATTAATTGTGGTCATGTAGCGGCTGCTCGGAAGCTGGAAGCCAATTGGTTTGCTACCCAAGCTGGAAAAGAATAGAAAACAATGGTAAACATGGAATTACCATATTGTTTAAATGAACGAATCAGGGAAGACCTTACGAGCAGCTCCCATTACCGTTAATTGTTCTCGGGTTATCCGAGCAAACTACGGGACATGCAGACTACTGCAATTTCAAACTATCATAACTGTTTTAAAGGCACGGTAAAACGGGCAACAAAAAAAACATGCATGTAACTTGTCATGCAACATTGCTGCAAAACCAGATGAAAAACGTAGTTGAGCGATCACTTGGTGCCCGATTTGGGGAGTGGGGGATTGGGCCTTGCAATTTGTGACCATCACAACATCACAATTTGCGTACTAAATTTAAAGACAAGAGAGAAGGTGTGAGTGTACCATATTCAATCTTCCTAACGTTGGCAATGTCACAATGCCACATAGGAACATTCAAAGGATATCGCTCAGTATGAAATAACGGTTAATAATCTCTTAGGTTCCAGGGAGTTTTGGTAATCATTGATTCATTTATTTGCTGTTCACCGATTTCAATACTGGTAATTTGCTGTCTTGCGAGGGTGATTTATTTGGAAAGCCGTGTTATTTTGCTTTGATTTTGCGTTATCAGGTTAAAACAAATGAATTATTTAAGAGTCTTTTTTCATTGTTTATTTGATGATACATCACAGGATAGCCAATACCATAAATCACCGACATATTTCCGGTCGTCGCTTCTTCGGCCGAATTATTTGTGCGTGGCTTAGTGTGATAGTTTGTTGAGACAAAAGAGTTAATGAAAACAGTTTGCTGTTGTATTGTTTGGTGCTTCAGATACAATCAAGTGCTCAGGCCGTTTCCAAGCCAGTTCGAGGAACGTCCTCTTGACATGTACAATGACTAGCAAGAAGCGGGTTAGGAAATCGTTCTCAGTCGATGACCTCAGACAAGAGGTAGCCTACGAGAGCTCTTTGCAGCAACTCCTGGGCAATTTTATTGCCTTTCCAGCAGAGAATACCCCTGAGTCGAATCCTAGAACTCTCGAGGCTTGGCTTGTTGCTAGGTATGGTCTCCTCGCTACCGTTGAAATGTTATCTTTCACTCGATCTGCGATGTCCTTGCCAGCAAATGAACAACTCTCACTCGGGCTACTGATTTTACCGGAGAAAGTCACTGGAAAGTTACGAGAAAATATCTCGAATCTCCTGAGAAAGACACTTACACGCACTACGTCATGTCAGTGACCTGGTATCACTGCAACCTAGTCAGATACTATCATACCGGTTCAGCCCAAAAAAGCATTTTTGACCTTGAAGGAAACACAACAAAACGCGGATCAAGGATATACCTACGCTGTTGGTTACTTTTGCAGCCAATAGCAAGTTAGTATTTTCGATCCTAGCCACCAGTATTTAAACAGTCTGCTTCGCTCTCTGTACCTAAGACTTTACCATAGTAGCAACTGACGAGGAACGCTATAGTTCCGAAACTGCAGTCTTGCTTAAGAATTCATAGCAGTCGCACAGACGACTGTTAAGTAAAAACCTACGAAGGAAAAACAAGACATCGCGCTCTAGTCCAAAGACTCACTTATGTTAAGAAAAACTAAATGGACTGTGTGAGCGCTAAAAGAATTATCTTGACTGACGCATGGCATATTTCTCCAAACTTGGTGTAGCTTTAGTTTTTAAGCTACAGTGTACAACTCAAATCTAAAGATCGCACTATCCGTGGAAATTCAAAATCCTGCAAACCACACTATACTATAGAGCTGGGCCCAGAGTCATACTGACATGGCAGGAAACAATCACATTCACGGACAAAGAAACTTGCACGCATGCATGTATTTATTCAGATACAGTCATTTCGGAGAAAACCAAAAAAACTAAAATCTTTATTCAGCCGTAATAAACAGAGGTCAAAGGATATAAAACACTTAACAACTGCATCTGAAATCAAATCCTGTCAGGGACACCTAGTACAGAAGCATAAACCACAGGAAATGATTACTCAGTATGCATGTAACAAACCTGCTTCATGACCTCTAAATATAAGACTTAGCTAGTGCGGCAAAAACAAGATTTATTCAGTCAAAGTTTAGAATGCTACACGTCTTGCACTGTGTGGTGCTAGTAACCTTCGCGAGAGAAAACAGAAAGAGAACCACTGTTTAAGCAGACACTCAAGGTCACGTTTCACATTTTCACGAGCTTATGAG
>OZ037992.1:39234886-39392386 GCA_964035705.1 Porites rus
ATTTTTTGGTTGTTAAGAAAATGGCATCAGTTAAATGTATTAACGATCATGAGATGTAGCAAGGGAAAACAAAAGCAAAACTGAATTATACTTGACACCAAATTAAAAAAGACTAAATGATCATCACTATTTAATTTATTGCAGTGCAAGGTAAATAAAACCAATAATGATAAAGGATAATAATTAAATGCCAGGCTGCAATGTCCATGCCTCTCACGGTGCAAGGATATTTCTTTTCTACTATGTTATCATGTTAATTAAATTATTTTGAACATAATACACAATAGTGAAAATTGTACCCTTTCCACTGACTGCCTCAGGAAATCATCTTTGATGAGTGAAGCCCACTTCTCACTTTGCACACTTGCCATGCCATCAATAACATAATCATACACATTCACAGACAAAAAACAAGGTGCAGGCCCCCCTTGAATAAGGGAACATGCCATGAGTTCCCCTACTGCCTTGAATTCATCATTGCCAACAGCTCTCATGTCTGCATTGGGGACACCATCATCACTGAAGAGTGTGCGTCTGATATAACCAAAGATTTCTGTTCAGAAAAGACAAGTAAAATCAATCAGTGTGTGAGTACAAGACAAATTTAGTTCGTAGCATGAGCAAATATTACTTCAATTATCAGTCAATCCAAACAACCAATAACAATGTACACTAACACTACACACTCAATTAAATAATAATTATTATGAGTACATTTAGTGGTATATACTTTTAAGACATGTCATACATGTTGCTCGTCAAATCAGTTGTCAGGTTAAATCTGTTTCCAACCTGCATTAATCTGCTTCAACTTTTTCTCATGAATCCATATTTCATGTCATTGTAAAAGTGCTGTGTTCAGATTCAAGAAGACTTCGTGTAGGTTGGAAGGGGTTTTAACCTACAACATACACACTATAAGATGCTCATTGTTGTGTTGTAGCAATATCAGGATGCTTGTAATATTTATAAGCTATCCTCAATTTTCAAATAAAAATTACCTGTAAAAAATTCACGTTTTGGACCACCGTCATCTACCGCAGGTTCTCCAACAAATGTAACCTTAAGCATGGCTTTTGGTTTGAACCATTTCTTCTTCCTGGTATCCATGTAATCCTGAAATATTAGACGACGTCTTATAGACACTCTGTTTGTTAGTTCGCACTGACATAAACGTCTCAAATTGGAAACTTCACTCCGGACAGTTTCCAGATTGATGTCTAATGACTCTCTCAAGGTGCCTGTAGCATCTTCCATAGGTTCTACCTCATTTGGCAGTGTGTCATCAACCTCATCAGGGTCTCCTATTGGGTCCATCCAAGCTTCTGCACAAGCATCAGCATGAACCTCGATCTCACTCTGAGGGAAAAGCTCCAAACAGGTTGGACACTGATGATAACTTGTGCCAGATGTTGATGCTTTGTTCAGGAGATCAGGACAAGTAGATCTGATTGCTACTTCAGGAGACGTTAAAACCGACACATCACGAGCCACAGTGGAACTATTATAGCCAGCTTCAAATGCAGGTTTGTTAAGCATTTCATCTTCACTATCGCTGCTGGTGACATTGTTAACACTCTCAAAATCATCTTTAGCACAAAGCCAAAAGTACATCTTAGAGTAGGGCTTGAGCAAGTCGCGCTTGTATTTCTCGACTGTGAAAGGTGTGTTGCTGGCAGGTAAATTTTGCACTACAGACATATCAGTATATAACAGGACATAGTCAAGAAACTGATTAAATTGTTTGAAATGCCTGCCATGCTTCTCAACAGCAGTGTGGAGGAGGGTGGAAGCGTCTGCACGAGTGTCGATCAGAACGGGGATTGTCCTTCCTTTCACTTTTTTCAAATGGTCCGAATCGGGACTGCTGGTAACCAGGCCAACTTGAACTTTTGCCACTTCATTTGTGCTTTTCTGAGCTGTAGGTCGTTTGGTGTCTTTGTTTGCCTTTTTAAACTTTGAACGTCTTTCGTCTTCTTTCTTTTTTTTGTAGTCGTCGAATGATAACGATTTTAGGTCACCTGGTACTGGTGTGCCTATAATAAAATTTGAAAACATCGAAGCTCGTTCTGACATTGCGAATAGAGAATGTACAGAAACAAGAGTATCATCACTGATTTTACCTACCGTTAAACTCCATCCCACAGCTGTGGCAGAACTTTCCATTTTGAATCACTTTTGTTCCACAACCTTGGCAAAAAACCATGCTACCGATAACAACGAGAGCCACAACGAGAAGAAAGGAAGACATTGGAGAGAAAATGGCGGGAACGGCGGGAACAGCCAGGCGCTAACGCCCAGTGCCCACCCAGGCTAATGCGCGCGCACACGTTTGAACTTTCTACGGAAGTGTTCCATTTCTACGGAAGCATTGAAGTTCTACGGAAGAGCTACATTTCTACGGAACAGCGACGGCTTATACCACGGAAGAGCTAGATTTCTACGGAACAAGCTCGCGACTGTTTCCACAGAACAGCTATTTTTCTAAGGAACGATCGCAGATTTACAAGGAACGATTGCAGAATTCTAAGGAAAGATGTTCAATTCTAAAAATAACAGTTGTATTTTTACAGAACGACACTACATTTTCAAGTAGAAGCGTTGTCCCTTGTGGGCCACCGTAGTCATCACGTAATTGCTACTATTAATTATCAAAAACTGATCACAGGGATACAGTGAGCCAGCGGTCGGACCTTAAGCCAAAACTTACGTCAACTTTGTTCGACCAACTCAAACCACCGGCATGACATACTAGGTGTCACTGTCTTGTCTATAACCATGCAATCGTCTTTTAATGTCAAGCCAGGTGTGGCTAAAACACCAGCATGACATAGCCAGGTGCCGGAAAATGTCAAGCCAGGTGTGAACAGCACCAAAACACAGGAATGAGATAGCCAACCATCATTTTAGTTTGCACTTCTTATTAACAAATAAAGAAGGGTGAAAGAGAAAACGTTAGTCGCTTAATGAAGCTATAGTCTGGACTAAAACAGGATCTTACCCATAGCCAGCCGAGGGTGATTTCATCAAGAGCCTGATTAGTTAAGCTCTACTGCTCGTTAAATCGAGCCACTGCTCCACTTGGAATGTAGAAGAATCCTTGACATGCATATGTATTATGCGTATGCGCATATGGACCTCGCGTGCCAGACTTAAAGTTCCAACTATTAACTGCAACAGGCAAATTAGGCCAGTAGTGTTTAACAACTGCGCAGCGCCAAAACAGCCAGAGAAATCTACTCGCGTTAGTCCCCATAACAAAGAATAACACAAGCAAGGGGCTTTTTCACATCGCCAACGCTGATAACACAATCGAAAAATCAAACCAGTGCGAAACAATTTAACGCGCAGTCTCTCTGTAGTCTGCCTGAAGAGTCCTGTTCACATACCGAGCTAAACTGACTCAGTACGATCTCTTGTTTTGCAGCCTGCCCGTGGAAGACCAAGAATGACAAATGCTGTGTGTTTCCGTTCATTTACAAAGGAGAAAAACATTACAAATGCATTATTGACTGGGTGTGGATGCCTTGGTGTGCCACCACATCAAACTATGACAAAGACAAAAAATGGGAAAACTGCCTTCCTCGTAAGATATTCCCTTTCCTTATCCGCATAAGAGCTACCATTTTCATGGCCTTTTTAACTCGATTTTTACTATAAAACTGCAACTATAATAAGTTTATTAAAAAAAAACACTCCATTTTGTAGGTGCACCTCATTTTTATGTCAACAAGCATAATAACAATAATAATAATAATTCCGTTATTTACCCTCGGCAGTATTTATAGCACTAACGCTAGTAGGGCTGAGCAAATGCCTAAAACAGTTAATTCAAATTGAACTCAACAGGGTTAAGAATGCCAACTGGCCGGAGGTAAATCAGCTGGCTATTTACAAGCGTGGCCGAGGATTTGAACTCGGGACTACCGTGAACAAATCCAGCTAGCGGTCAGAGCGGGACTTGAACGAGGGGCCTCCGAATTGCAAGTCCGACGCTCGCGGCCACGCTGCCTCTTAGACTAATCAAGCATTAGCTTGATTAGCGGAAATATCTGATACATAACTACAATAAAGAAATCATATTTTTTCAGTTCTGTTAGTTCGAGTTCCAGATCTTGTTCCTATCCCGCCGCTTTGTGCGTATTGAAATCGTTTGTCCACAGCCCTGATTGGTAATTATTCAATATGACACTATTTTTTTATCTTTTTAATAATTTCAATGCTCGTTTTTTCCCATGACAGGCAGCAAGCAGTGAGCCAGAAATAGGAGTGCTACAATGATCAGCAGATGGGCATTATGAACAGGAAAAACATTTACGCACTATAGTTTCATTGTTCCGTAGAGCTAGGACGAAGAATATAATAAAGATAAGATTCATCGCGCTTGGTGTACCGCGATAGACTTTGTTCTTCGTTTCTCTCACCACATTCATTCTATGATCTGTGGGTTCTTGGCCATTACGTTCCGACCGCATACTCCTGGGGCCTACTTCCTTTAATATCTCTTGCCTCTCACCTTTCTTTTGCCAAAAGCACTTAAAAAACGATATCGCCTTATACGTTAGTTATGGAACAAAATTAGGTTTCTGGAAAACTGCCCACCTACCCCTTCCCAAAGCTAACATTAACACTTAGCTCTCACTTAGGGCAAAATGATGGCTTAGGGAAGGGGTAGGTGGGTAGTTTCCCTGAAACCTAAATTGATCCAAAATTTCAGTACTGAAGAAACAGTTGTTTTTATGAAAACAGTTTATTAGACTGTAATAAAAAGCTCCCTAATTTTAAATACAAATTTAACATTTACATTTTGCGTAATTTTTGTTCCTGTAGTGCAGGAGTTTTATGTCCTAACCAGCTACACTAGTGTTAGATACATTATGCCGGCGTAATTTTGGGCATAATGGGTACAACTTCCTATTACAAAACGCCGCACTACCTTGTAATTTGCATTCCGAACGTATTACCGACTGTGAATATTCTTACGAGAGAAAACTACCACCAATGGGAAAAAATGCAACTCGGCTGCTTTCCGTCTCTGCAAAAATTACGTGCATGCAGTCTAATCTGCAATGGTCCGCGTCTACTTGATCGAAATTATTTCCTTTTACACTCAGATTCTATCTTATCACAGGACAAAAGGGCGAATATGACAATGTACCCACGGTTCTTCTCTTCTTGAATGGTAAGAGGCCAGATCGCCACGCATCTGAAGATTAGATGTCCGCAAACGTGACAGCCAGCGATGCGATCTGCATCTCAGTTTCTCTACGCTAAAATGGTAAAATGTCGTCGTCGTCATCGTCGTCGTCGTCATCTTGCTCTTCATCACTACCCTCAGCTTCCTTGATGAGAGAATCTACTTCATCGTCATCTGTGACATTAAGCTGTAAAGACATACATACATACATACATACATAAACTTTATTAATGTGTCTTGGAATGTCTAGCCGATGGGGTTAAGAACCCCTCTACTAATTGGGGACACCTAACAATATAATATAGTTACCTAACAATATAATATAGTTAAAATCCTACTAACTATCTACTAATGAAATAATTGATTTAAAAAGATTAAGAATTACAAAGGATTAAGAATTACAAAGGATGCAATTATAGTTACCTAACAATATAATATAGTTAAAAAACCTACTAACTATCAACTAATGAAATAATTGATTTATAAAGATTAAGAATTACAAAGGATGCAATTGGAGCAATTGTCGTCGTCTATCATTACACCTAGATCGAAGCATAGCTAGCTTAGGCCTGGTTCAGACGCCGTACTTTTCATGTGCCGAACCTCACTGAATAAGTTCGACTTTGGAGCGACACTGGCGCGACATCTGATTCAGACAGAGTACCGTGTGTCGAACCTAAGTTAAGTTCGACAAAAGTTCGACAGACTCTGTCGAACGTAACGCTTTTGCCGCTCCAAACTAAAACTGCCGTGCCAAATTGATTCAGACGCCGCTCTTTTGCCGTACTTAATTCATCAGTTAGGTTCGGCACATGAGTGGAGCGGCGTCTGAACTTGGCCTTAGTAGTTTTCCACTATTCTGTTTAGTAATGACACATTTAATGATAGCAATTTTGAAGAGTTCTTTAAACATAGCCTGCTATAAATAGGGATGAGTTGGCTAATCAGCTATCCCCAATATGGCCGAAACCAATTGAATGATCTCCATTCCCAGCCCAACCGGAAGAGTCTGGGTAGAGTGACTTTGCATGATTTGCATAATCAACAGCTGCAAGAGCCTATTTAAGGTTTCTGAAACCATTCGCCGTTTTTTTTTTTTTCACCGTAGTTTTAAGCTTTGAAAAAGATGGACGGCTGAAAGGCACAGAAACTACCTTAATACTGAACTTTTTGGTTGCGTTTAAAGAACTGTTTTAAATTAATTTGATATAATTATAGCTGAACGTATTTCTTTGAGTTGAGGAAGTACTTTCCTATCTTGCTGTTTCAAACACTACACAGTGTTGCTCTTGCTTTTGCCTTTGTCAGATAAATCTCAGAATTGCTCACATTGAAATGGAAGCTGTTGAGCTCTTTACTTCAAAATTCAGTTCTCTTGATAGTGTCAATTTTAAAGTACTTTTTCATGCTCTCAAATGCCATTTCTCTTGGTTGCTAGACAAGAGAAGAAACAACGAAAATGTCCATGTGTACTATCTATTTTAAAATATGATACCTTCTGATATCTGTACACTGGATATTTTATTTCCTGGCGAAGAATATGTCTCTTGAAGTTCCACCGCACACAAGAAATTATAGAATGCCTGCGATAACGAAAAAATAGAACTCAAACTAAGTAAAATTATAGACGAGTGTAGTTCACAATTTACCTGACTAAGCATACTGCATTCATAGTATTGGTTTTGACTACACGACTGACATGGCTGCGAGAGAACCCGTGCTGGACACCTAACATCAACTAATTAGACTGACAATGCTTTATTCTTTTGACCTTTTAAGTACCAATAGTGACCAACAACAATTTTCTCCTAACAATATCCATACACTGTCATGAGATAAAGTTATGAGAATTAATAAAATGATAACCATAGAGAAAATGCTTTGATCTTTTATCAAATTCTCTCAACTAATTGTTAAAGGAGATGTATGGAGATCAGTTTGGAGAATTTGTATGTGGATATTGGGGCTTAAAGGGTTAACAACTGGTGAACTTTGCAGTGGATTAAGTCAGGAGCCCATAACCAGGGGCGAGCACCTTACATGTAATCACGACATGGAGTATTCGCAGACCAGTTTATTATAAGTGGAATGATTTTGGCGTGAATTTGGAATTTCTTGTTAAGTCCCACAAAGCAGTCTGCAGAATTAAGACCTGAAATGTTTTTCTTTTAATGACGTTTAGTTTATTTATTTTTTTCTTACATTTCGAATGCGCTCATCGAAGGAGCGAACCTTTCATTTTCGAGATAAAAAAAAAGATAAAATGAATCTAAAAATAAACCTGTCATCGAAAACCCCGTGACGTAGGCCTAGTAATAGATTTGCTCTGTCCGGGGTTATGAGCTCCATATGAAGTACAGTGACATATACTGACTTCATGATCTTAGTATTGAAAGGAAAAGAAAAGACTTGCCTTCTGGATCGTTTATGGAAAATAATTGCTAAAAACACAACCAGAATAACAGCAAATACAACGCTAAATGCGATTCCCACGTTTTTTCCGGTCGAAGAACTGCGCGATTTGTGTACAGCAGGAATATCAGTCACATCTTTACTCCTGCAAAGAAACAGTAACACAATAATCAGACTAGTTAGTACGGCAAGAGTGGAACAAACTTCTAAGTATAACACGGATCACTCGCGCTGACGACACGCTGCAAATTTGATGAGCGACTAAGAATTCAAGAGTACCCGACGACAAGCGACCTTTCTAACACTGGGTTCGCAATGCAATAATTTGCACGCATCGATGACATGATAACGCGATGTCATGAAAACATTTTTTACGCATTATCAGGGGCGGATCCAGGATTTTTTTTAGGAGGGGGTGCACTCGTCTCTTGCTCTACTTCAACACCAATAAACCACATAGTTTTCTTTTTTCGCAGAATACCAGTTGTATTAGAAAACCGCAGGTCATCTCAGGGGGGGGGGGGGGAGAGGTGCGCACCCCCTGCACCCTCCCCCTAGATCCGCCCCTGATTATGCATTATGGATTGGTATTAAATGACATTATTTTGATTTTTGTCAAATTAAACACAAGACTATTTGAAAACCTGAACTTATCAGCTGGCTTTTTCTCGCGATTGACCCGTTCTCCACTTATAAGTTCGGAATCGAGACCAGCGTTGTTGAGAGGTTGAGAGGTTCATGTACAATAAAAAATAATGCTTCAAATTCAGTAAAGAAAACTTATAAAGGTGGATATCAACCTTCACAATCTAACACTTAAACATTAGCTCGTTTTTTATAAGGTCGAACCTCCCGCAAACGACCACCTAGAACCCAAAAAGGATTAAGTGGACACTTACGGAAGGTGGTCGCTTACAAGAATCGAACCACAGGGGTTCTCTTCCGAGAAAATAGATCTACTTTTTGGAAAAGAGTTTGGTACGAGTTTTTTTAAGTTTACAATATGCCCAGCCCCATGTTGTTGCTGAAAGATCTTCGTGTACTATGAGTAGTGTAGTACACAAAGCGAACATGGAAATCAAACCTTGCGTCAAGTGGTCGTTTACAAAAGGTTTAAAACAGTTAGAAAAATAAACCTTTAACTGTAAAAGGTGGCAGCGGTTGCTCACGAAAGGATCAAGGCGTAGTCATTTTACAAGGATACTTTTGTTGTTTCCGCATGCTCGCTTATGCGCCTATGGGAGGTGGTCGCAGACGGAGCTCTATGTGGTCACACTGCGATTTTCGCAACGCCAACTGCGGCTCGTATCGTTCACACCAATCAATTTGGTATTTTACTTCTGATTCAAGCCTCGCTACAAAAGGGGCACTAAAGTAAAGGGGAATAGCAACTTACAAGTCGCCTGCACAAACAATAGAAGTTGGCCACGAGAAAACATGATGACAGACACTGGAAAGATATTCAAACTTGGGACTTCCCTGAAAAAATGAGAATACAATCACTTAGAAGTACTCCTTGTCAAACTGGGCAAAATTTACGTGGTCCTTACAAGCTATTTGAATCACTATGGGCGTTCTAAGCGACAGACATGCACCCAAATTATGTAATTCGCCTAGTGTTTCTTACCAGTCAATATACCAAATTAGTATATACACACTGAGTGATCTTGGTGACTTAAGCAATCTGATTGGTTCGCTATCTCGGGCTATTCAACAATATTCACCTCCTAGCGAGTGGATAATGTGTGAGCTCGGTGTTTTTCCCCTTTTTTTAGAGCACAATCTTTTAAAAGTCGACAAAATCCTAGGGCTGACTTTTTTTAAGGCAAGAAAAAACTTGGAAGGATTCAATACGGCGTTTTTCAATTTACTGTAGCTGAGTTTTGTGCTCGATGGATTGTTTACAACTCCCGTGTATTCGCGTAGAAGAAGCCGTTTCGTGAACTCAGCGTTTTCTAACAAGAAAATTTTGGCTCAAAAATCGAAGTTTATTTATGATAAACAAATTTAAAAGGAAATGTTTGCAGAAATTCTACGTTTCAAGTAAACAGGAAAAAGAATGATACAGAAAGACGTCTTACCTCGAGCAACCGAGCCGCCATTTCTGTCAGCACTTCATGCGAAGAACGACACAACAAACCCTTTTGGCTATAAACTTGGCGAGTCAACAGAAAACAACAAAGCTCTACTTTTCTTCTCAGGCAAGGAAACATTTCAAACTTTTAGCAGTTCCATTTAAGCCATTACGCTGTTGTTTGCGAAATGATAAACTTGTGAATTGCCATGTTTAAAAATTCTGCAAAGATCTATTTTTAAACTTACGCGTGATTTGATCTGTCAATCAAATCGTACTTTTTAATCGTTTCCTCTCTGATTTTGTTGACATCACTTCGTGTGTATATACTTAAACAATTCTTCTTTTCAATCTCGGTGAATAGTGGCTTTAGGAATATTTACCGAGCCGCGATTTAGCCACTATTCACCTCGATTTCGAAAAATAATTGTTAATTATCCTATGGCCTGCCGAGCTGGTAAAATAAATTCCGCGGACTGATTGGCTACCCGAGCGGGCAACATGGGCCCATCTTGCCCGCTCGGGATTTTGCACTGTGTTGCAGCAATGACAAAAAATTATTTTTGCTATATAAAAGATCCTTTATAATAGATCCTTCACAAACCAATGCCTTAGGTCAAGATATATGCGTTATTAACCGTTCTTGTTCGGTAAAGATGGTTGGATAATGGCCCAGTTTTTTTTATTGGCATTTTTATATAGAAAAAGAAGTCGAGGACGATAAAAACGCAAAAAAAAAACCTGGCCAATATCCAGCCATCTTTACCGAATAAGCTTGGTCAGTAGAGGAGCCAAATGGAATCTTTCTTGAAGGATCAACGCGGGAAGTCCTGAACCGGCAATAAAGAGCCATCTCGCCCGCTCGATTAACCGGTCAGAACACAGGACCCGCTTCATCTTGCCCTCTCGCGGATTCAGCCATATAATAAGACTGGAAATTGGCCTCGTTCTTTTTGAGTTCACGCTCGGTCCGCAGTAAGGCATATATCTCCATTGCATACCATTAGACCAAGAGACAAAAATTACAAGATTGATTCAGAGGGTTAGAGAGGCAATGGGATGTTTCTTCAGTGAAAGAGGACTTCTTACCACTTTCTCATCCGCCGAACACTGAAAGTTGATCACTACCACATGGTTAGAACCAGTATTCCTGCAAGGGTTGGATGTAGTCATCTCCATCGAAAAAAAAGAACCTGCAAACAAATTCGTTCACGAATCAGGTATTACAAAACGAGACAATGAGAATGGAAGTTTATAGATGTAGACATGGAGAATGGGAAAGAAAAAATAGGAAATACGTTATTTCCATTTAAACAAAATAAAATAATTTTGATGTTATTATGGAATTATTTTAGGAAGAAAATATTTACAGCTTGTTATAATTCAAACATTTGATGAAGAAATAAAGAGTTTGGTACTATTCATGAAAAGCAATCAGATTATATCGTGGGCAAATCAATCAAAAAAATATGTTTTTCTTGCCGTGCTTTATCTTGGGCTGTTGCTTCCCATCAAATGTTCACTTCAGATCTAAAAACGCACAATTGCTTTTACTACTACATGAGAAATTTCTGCAATTTGATTGGCTTAGAGCAGTGGTATTTCAGCTTAATTTGAAATACCTAAGTGTGAAAATCATAAACCTTTTGTGGGTAGTAGTATAAACAAAAAATAGCATGATTTGTACTTGATATTTGGCATAAATACCACTTGTGATATTTCAAAATTGTCTCAAATTACGTCTCACAACTTCGAAATATCACTCGTAGTATTTATGCCAAATATCACTACAAATCATGCTATTACCTATACAAATGTCGCGACTTAGTGGAGCAATATCTTCGCTCGTTTGTAGCATATCACCTTCAAACAGCCGGTAATTTTACTAATTTTCAGGTGCGCTTTTCAGCAGTGTCGACAATGGATATTCGTTAACTGGTCTTTATCAAAACTTGGAAAATACCCTGCAAGGGTTTAATATTTGTGTCAGTTGTTTGCTCGACCCACTAGCCTTAGTATTATTAGTATTTTCCTTTAAATATTCAGGGATGGTACCGTTAAGTTCCGAAAATAAGCCCCTCCATGTATAAGCCCCTCCAAATATAAGCCCCCAAACCGGTAACGCAAAAAACCCTCCGTTAAATTGCCCCTCCAAATATAAGCCCCCCCCCCCCCGGGGGGGGCTTGTACTTGGAAAATTGGCCTCAAATACAAAGTAAAACAAAGCAAAAACGGTAAATTTACTTCTAACTATAAGCTATCCTAATCGATTTTGAAACGCAAACTTCCCTCCGTAGATAAGACCCTCCGAATATAAGCCACTCCAAAAATAAGCCCCTCAAAAAGGGCCTTTGAAAAAGGTAAGCCCCGGGGCTTATTTTCGGAATTTTACGGTATTTTGATAGCTTGATCAGGGTAAGATAAGCAGTGTGAATATGAGGTAAAAATGTCGACAAAGACTCGTCTATTAGGTAAAATGACGCCATTGTCCAAAAACACACTCCTTACATTAAAGATCGTTGATATTTCTTCTGCAAAGGGAGAATCAGTAGTCATCCTCTCTTGCTTCTGCCTAACTTTGATGGGTTCCATGAAATATAAAACTGATCACACAATGTTGTCGTGTTTTAGAAAGGTTTCATTTCAAGTCTTTTGAAACCGTATGATTCCACCGACAAAACATCTTGAATTTGGACTGGTTTGACAGTACAAGGAACCACAACAGTCGTCAGACATAGGCAGAAGAAATGCCAAAAAGATCTGCAAAACTCTGTCGGTTGGCAACAATCGCGATCTTCACTGTAAGGATGAATCAGAAAGTTACGGTTTTACCATCATAAAAGAAATTCCTGCCAGCGGATGTCAGGGCCTTGTCGTCATAACAGAAATCAGCTTCCTTTTGATTGCAGGTAACTTTACCGCAAATGTTGATCTTATAGACCACTTTTTTTTTGTTCTCTTTTATACCACTAATGGTCCATGTACTGAAAAAACGAAGAATAACAACAGTTAACTTAGTTTTGAGTTGTTGTCACGTAGACGGTTTCTATTACACTACATGTATGTACTTCTACATATTATGGAATAATGGATCAAGCTGAAACAAAGCTGGAAATAAAAAAAATTAGACACATTTCTCACGTAGTAGCTGAGAATTTCATTCATAATTTCTGCCCTTAAGAGAAACATATGTGTCAGTATCAATGAGACAAACGCTTAAAAAACTATTACCTTCCACTACTGCTCGCAAGTTTATGAAAATCGATTTGTGCGCCTGTCACAGGATGTTTGACAACACAATTGTTTTCTTCAAGGTTCTTTCTGAATTAAAAAAATAATCAAAATAAATAAGACTTATTAACGTTTAAAAGATCAGCCTGAGAAAAGAGCCGACATTTCGCGACGTCACCACTGGTTACCCCGCCAAACGACGTCTGAGAAGCGAGTGCCGAAATCCCATACTGATGGCGTATCGCCACCTAGTTCTGGGTAGTGCTTCTGATTGGTCGTGCCACGAGGAAAATTTGCCTCAACCAATCAGAAGCACTGGCCAGATCAGGGTAGTGACAAGTCATCAGTCTGGAATTTCTGCGCTCGCTTCTCAACGACATTTGGCGGAGAAACCAGTTGTGGCGTCGCGAAATGTCGTCTGTTTTCTCAGGCTAAGTGTTCAGAAAGAAAGTTGGTTTCCAGGATCGCAAAAAAAAAAAGAAATACACCAAACTTTCCTAGCATGGAAATATGATATTACGCCGCATTGCGATGATGCTTTAGAGTAATTTTAGTTATTTAGAATTTGCTTATTCTTACATTTACCACGACTACTGAAAACATGAGGCTTAAAATATATTTGCCTTTTACTTGAATTCAAACAGGTAGAATTTTTTTTTTATTTTTTATATTTTATTTTTTATTATTTTTCTTCTTAATATTTTTCTTTTAGAATTTCAGAATTTTTTCTTATTTTCACAGAGGTTATTTGACAAACACCACACTTTAAGTTCCTGATGTTGGTCAGGATGTTTTTTGCCTAGATGTCACAAAATTCGTCTTTAACTGATTTAAAAGATGTTAACTTTGTTTATCGTTGTCACGGTAATATCAATTTTACTTAAAAACAACATTTTGACAAACTTCAATCCAAGGTTAGTTGAGGTGAAATTTTAAATGGCGATCGGACGAGGATAAAATCGCTTTTAAGACGATTAAAAAAATATCGGCATGATCTCCAAAAACCTGTATCGAAACACCTTAAAAACACAACGTAACGAAACACCCCTTCAATGTGGCAACCAGACCACTCTGAATCTCCTTAGCGTTGAGAAGGACCAGTGAAGGGGTTTAGAGGAGATAGCCGTTGCTCTTAACGCAATCACAAACTCACCTTTTTATTTGACAAGCCACCGAACTTTTCCATTTGATGATAAATGAACATGAACTCCATTCCTCTCTATGAGGAAATAGGCACGTTATAATAAGAGATACCATAATACGCATAAAATTAGACGACACACTTCCCCATGTCCTTACCAACATTTGTTAACACTTCTCTATGGGCGAATCTTTGTTTACATTTTTGCCTCATTAACATATGCAATGGCATATCACTATCTGCTGACGCAAATAAAATTAAACCTTTGAATATTGAAAGAGCATAACAATTTCAGCTATCACTGGAAATTTGAGCACCACAGGCCGGAAGATTTCGGAGAAATTATCTTTTTAAAATAAGAAATTTTACAAAAAATCTATGGCTCATTGACTTTTTGGCCACCCAGCAATTCCGCTGTTTTTAACTGATGATATTTCTTTCAATATTGCTTTAAAACTGTACCTATTGCTCAAGTTAATCAGCTCTTTCAACTTTTGAATTCAATTCGTACAAAAATGTGCATACGGCGATGGTCTTTGTGAGTTAAATCTTATGCTAATGAGGAAGAATGTAATATATGACGTAAACAAAGTTTCGCCTATCTACCAGATAGAAAACAAAAACAACCTGTCATCTTTGGTCGGGAAGGAAGAGTAAAGGGTCCAGAATATATATATATATATATATATTTTTTTTTTTTTTTTTTTTTTTTTTTTTCAAACTAAAGCTTTCTCGCCGATTGTAGTCTTGTATATATGAATATAATAAACCAGCACACATAACCAAACCCCACCTCCACAAGCCACAAAATGAATTATACATTTCTGGGAAAGTGCCCACCTACCCCTTTCCTAAGCCAACAGTTTGCCCTAAGGGAGAAGTAAGTGTTAAGGGACTGTGCAGTAATTATCAGGAGGGGGGAGCTGAAAAACAAGAGGGGGGGTGCATTACATAAAATTGCTGCCAAGATAGGGGGGGCTCAAAGTAAAATCACTCCTTTGACGGAGGGGGGGCCTTAAGTTTTATTCGAAATGTAAATAAAATTAAACGCAATAAAAGATTCTCAATACAGGCATCATGATAGACTGTAACAAATATCAACACGAACAGCTGTTAAACGATTATTGAAAATATTCCGTTAAAATGAAAAGCAAATTCACAACTGATCAATTTTAACCCGTCTTCTAATTAATTGAGCTGATCCTATGTAAAGCAAAAATCATGAACTTGTTTTTCAGCTTCCCCCATAAAACAATGGGAATCAAACAGATCTCGTAGACAAGCTTTGTCGGTTTTTGATGTGAATAAAAGTAATGTTCATCGACTGAATCGATTTGCTGAATTCCATATATATGTGGCTCATAACAAAGTTCAACAGGCTCTCCTCCCAAGGATCTAAATATAATGCAAGCTCTTTTTCGTCTGTTATTTGAAGCGTTCAATCTCCTGTTCTTTGATTTTTTTTCTCTGCTCCTTTCTCTTTCTGGCCTCAGAAGTTTTAGATTTTGAGCCAACGGGGTAAGCACCCCTGTACTTAGCAAATGCTTTGTCTAGATCTTCAATCAAGCGATCAACATCCTTCTCGATACTAGATGTTACATAATAACGTTTGTCATTATTGAAGCTGTGATGGAAGCTCAGTCCAGTTTTGAGTCTACCAGTGTGGTGGGAGCGGGGGGGGGGACGTTATTTTTAACATAACAGAGGGGGGGGTTAGAACTAATTTTTTTGTTTTGGAGGGGGGGTACTGTCTAAGTTTTTGCTAGATAACTCTAGTTTTTCAGCCCCCCCTCCTGATAATTATTGCACAGTCCCTAATGTTGGCTTAGAGGAGGGGTAGATGGGCAGTTTCTCAGACGCGTGTAATGATCCCCACAGGACCTAATGTAGTTCTCTCTACTAGGTTCTATATCCCTCTCTTTTCGGGACAGTAGTGTGGGTTCTTTTACGTCCCTTCGAAATAAGCATGATACAGGAGACATTACTCGATAAGGCGAGCAGTAACACCAATATTTAGTAGCTGTCTGAAAATCCGACAGACGTTGTCAACGAAAATGGCCTAAGAATAAAAGACACTTGGTTTTAAAGGGCGGGGTAAGGTAGCAGTGAACTAAAACGTGAAAACGTCAAACAGTATGAACTTGTCAGGTTTAAAAAGACCCTGTTTTGATCTTGTGATCCCCCGCTAGGGAGATCGGTGCTCCATTAGCTGAGCTAAACGGGAGCGACAGTTAGGCGGGACAAAAAAAAGATGTACTAAACTATAAGAGAAGATAAAGATAACAAATAAATAATAGTCTTTGAGTAGCCCTTACCAACCTACCTTTGAAACTCAGGCTGTCCAACGCTATTTCCACATTCAAAATAAAACACAACTTTGGAATTCTTTTCCTTACCGCAACCATCAACCGGAGGAAGTCCAGTATATCTCAGTTGAAGTTTATCATCTAAGAGAAAAATTGAACTGAACTGTTTCAAAAGAGTAGAGGCTGTGATACGTTCTCTGACAACGATGACACACGGTAAGACGGGTCAAGAGTATTTCTTGAAAAGACAGAATACTTTGGTTAACCAGGCTTTTTGCACATACGGTAAAGCCTGGTAAGCTTGGTTTGACAACCAGGTAAGCCTGGTTGGTTGAATCAGGCTTGCACCCTGGTTTAACCAGGCTTTTGGTGCACGGTTTAAGTCTGTGATTTTGACTCCTGAAAACGCAGGTCAACTCCTCAATTCTATTGTTGCTGATTAAATGTCTTCTTTTTTACCATTAAGATCTGACCCTTTTTTCGTTCTCTTATAAGTACATGAAAAGAAGACATGCAATGTATTTCCTGCGCTTAACAATGAACGAAATACTTTGTTGTCACGTTGACAATTCAAATAACACCTCTTCGGCGGCACCTTGACAAAAAGAGCTAGCCTTTACTTCGTCCTCTCAGAACAAAAGCAGAAGGGAAGAGTTACTCACCGCTGACACTCATTTTCTGTGTATTTGTAACACCAACTACATTGACTTTATTACTACCCTTCCTAATCATGCAAACTGAAGCTGTTGACGGACACCCTGAAAAAGAACCAACGGAACTTTCAGCAAGGCAGGCAAATCTCTGAGGAGGACACCTAGCGCCTTGCAAACATCTTGAAACTAAGATTTCGGGCCAGTCGATGGTTTTCATAGTGACGTCATCACATTGCAAAGTCAACAAAGATAGGTTTTACGAATTCTTATTTACACTAGGTTGAAGATAAATAGGAAATATATCTTTGTACAGGTTTCCAGCCACGAAGCGTGTTTCATTTCGAAACTACAGCAATTTGAACTTCCGAGTTTTCACAGTGCGTGACACCAAAATAGGAATGCTGTCTCATTGAAAAAAGTCTCTCCCCTTGATTTTCAGCAGTTAAACCATTTCAAGTATTAAAAGATGTGTTTATGCGCACGTATGCTAGCTCTCGAGTGAAAAGGAAGAGCTTTTATAGAAAAAGTGAACTCCAGATGTTGTTGTTGATTTCCGGCGGTCATATTGGTGGAAAGTTTCTGTCCACCAATATGGGGTCTCCATACAAAGCTCTACAAACGTGCGTGAAATTTTCAGCAAATAACTCAGAAACTGTGGGCCACAAAGACCTAAGATTTGGACAAATTGTTTATATATTAGTCTTTTATAACACTTCATTTTCTTGGCTTCTTCCGCTGGACGGTTTCCAATTTATTTTTTTGTGCCGTCTTTATTGCATGACAGTGAAAACGAAGAATACGTTAAAATAGTCTGGGAGACGTTTGATTGCATTCGATCTAGTAAAGAGCAGCGTGGCCGAATGACCACTGCAGAAAATACAATAACATACCATAATGCTCTTTGTTTGTCACCCCAAAATTTTGCATAAGCATTGTTTTCAGTTTCTCTTGGGGCCATTTTAACTCCCAAGAGAACCTGAAGACAATGCTTATGCAAAATTTTGGGGTGACAAACAAAGAGCATTATGGTATGTTGTGGTATTTTCTGGAGTGGTCAATTTTGTCTAAGAAAAATGAAAAAACGAAAAAGCCAAATAGGAATTAATTCGGCTAATTAAGCCACATTCTCATGGTGGATTCATTTGCAGCCGTTGCATTTCCCGGCTGGAATTTTTTTTATTGTTTCTCAATAGCAAATTCCAACAGGCAAATATGACGTCAATGTGCGGATGCTGCAAATGAAAATAAAGCTGAGGACTACCTTTCGGTCCATCTTCGATGCCCCTGCAGATGTTTATCCAGAATCTAAAACAAAAAAAGAGGAATAAGAAATCCCGTACATACCCCGGCATATTCAGCGAAGGATGAGGCTCTATTAAGGGGTGAGTATCAATGGCATATAATCAGGCTTAGTACAAGCTGTTGTTAATACTGGCTTAAGAATCGTTTTAATAAACAGCCTTTGACAAGTGTCCTTGTAGATTCACTATACTAGAAAATATCGTCTTTCATAAGTTTTCCTTGAAAAAAAATTGTAGCCTCGCCACCCTTCAAACCTTCTAACGTCAGTGGATCCCTATATGTCCCACAGTGAACCCGAACGCTGTATTTGCTAATAAAATAATAAAATGTAGTTACCTTAGTTCCTTTGTCTTTATGAGACGTTTTGGAAGGGATTTGAATCGGAGGAGAGACGGTTAACATTGCTGTGAATGCGTTTGCTTGTCTGGCGCGTCGTAAATAAGACGCTCAAGTTTCGTCTCACGATTCTAATACTGTTAACTATTAACCCTCCACTAACGGCCGTTAAATTGAAACCCCAGATCATCTTCCAAGGAGATCGAGAGTTAATAGTTAACATGATAATATTAGAAACGCGAGACGAAACTTAGCGTCTTAATTACGACACGCCAGACAAGCAAACGCACTCACAGCAATGTTAACCGTCTCTGATCGTATTCAAATCCCTTCCAAAACGACTCATAAAGACACAGGAACAAAGGTAAATACGTTTTGTTATTTTATCAGCAAATACAGCGTTCGGGTTCCCTGTGTATGTCCCAGTCTTTTTGTTTTATGACTAGGTTCCATTATAGACTACGAGTAGTCCCCCACTTTTCCTCAGGGATAGTAGAGCAAGCGAAACGCGAGCGCGCGTGAAAATCACCCCACGCGAGAAAAGGCGACACGCGGCGGGGAGAGAGAAAGCTTGGGCTTTGTCTGTAGTCCCTCATTTTTCTCTCTTCCCGCCGCGTGTCGCCTTTTCTCGCGTGGGGTGATTTTCACGCCCGCTCGCGTTTCGCTCGCTCTACCATCCCTGAGTAAAAATGGGGGACTACTCGTAGTCTAGTTCGTAGTTTATCGTTTATAGTTTTCCAAACCAATCCTGTAAGGCTTCGTTACTTTCTCGTTGAGGAAAAAAATGGTTTTACTTATATTTGCTACAATACGCAGGAAAACACAAGTACAAACGAGTCTTAAAATACGGAAACCTTACAAAGTGATTGTACGTGTTCAGTGAGTAGACTGGCACCATTCACCTTAATTTCGACCAATGTTAGGGTTCATTCTTTTTTACCATACGAGGAACCAATATAAATGAAACACAGGGAGCACACGCATATAAGAACAAGAGGATTAGGAACATCAGGCTGAATCAAATTGTACGAACATTTCAAGTTAAGAGCATTTTCAGGCTGATTCCTCACAAAGCACCTGGTAAATAAGAACTTGGTCAGCTTGAACCCCAAAATCATAGGTTCTTATGTGCGGGTGTTTACTGTATTCCTCAAATATACCTGTCTTTATTATGTTCGTAATACCAACTCCGCGTTCGACTTGTCAGTAATCGTAAATCGTAATTCCTGCCTTTATCATCCCTGAAGCTGCACTCTTCTTCAGGCGGAGGACAAACCAAACTTGTCTTCCAGATAAAATCTGCGCCATCCCTCTGCGTCAAATAAATATTGGAGATTAAGGATAAACACATATCGGCTGGTTACTGGAACAGAGTTAACAGAACAGAGCCAGAGCTACATAAACCCGCACTCGAAGCCTACTCCAGTACATGTAAGTTTACATTGTTAACTGTCAAAAGCATCTAGAAGGCATACGGCATACACAGAAGAGGGCGCCCACTGCTAAAATGTCAGCACTACCACAGCTGTGTTTTTCCTACGCTGTGCACGCTTCCTCGATGCTGGTAACAAAATTAATGTCAACGAACCCGTCAAAAATCCGCGCTACAACATTCAATGTTTTGACGTTATGCTGATTTTTCCATGACTAGTACATTTCAGTGTGAGTATAGTCCATGGCTGCAGTCACATCTACGACGTTACTAAAGTTTAACTAAAGTTAGTGTCAAGTTACGTAATGTCATACCTAACTGTAGTTAGTGCTTTCTGTCGACATTGCGGTCACACCACGCAGTTAACAACAGTTAGTTCTAATTGGCCTCGTAAATTTTTGTTTGTTGTTTTTGGTTTCCCCCTCACTGCACGCTTGGTTTTTATTTGTCATATTTATATATGCTCATCTCGAACGTGCGAAAAGAAGTGTCACATTCTGATTGGTTGTTTGTTTGTAAACTTAAGACTAACCCACGAACCCTGCTTGGGTATAACTATAGTTAGGGCCTGTTAACGTGGAGTGGGGGACCCCGGTCTAGTGGGGTTGGTTTCTTTTGTTTTCACGCTCTGGGGGACACAAAACAAAAGAAACCTACCCCACTAAACCGGGGTCCCCTACTCCATGTAAACTGTGTCTTAGTCTGTGTGACCGCAGCCCATGTTTTACATTCAAAAGATGTGATAAATTCAAACAATAAATGTACTAGTCATGGAGGTATGTATAGTGCGAATTATTTTGGAAAAATTAGCATAACGTCAAAACAGTGAATGTTGTAACGCAGATTTTTGACAGGTTCGTAGGATAGGTTTGTCTTGAAATTGTTTAGATGTTGCAGTGAATCAACTCAATGAAAGTTTCAGACCTTATATACATTATGAAGATTATGTGAAGAGATTTTTAAAAAAACCGTTCGAGTCGTTTCAGAGATATACGAAAAAGCGCTAAAAGTCCAAATTTTGAATGAAGTTGCACTTATACAGCTGGTGAGAAAACGGGCTGGTTTTGAAGATCGCAAGAACGAAAATACCCCAAAATTTCCTAGCAACAAAATATGATGTTAAGCAGCATTCTGACGCTACTTAAGAATAATAGAAGTCATTTATGACGTATTTATTAAATAATCTATCACGGCTATTGAAAATTTATAGCGATCGGGCAAGGAAAAAAAAACTTTTAAGGCGATTGAAAAATATCGGTATGGCCTCTGAAAAACTGTATCGAAACATCTTAATAAGTTTAACTAAGTTACCACTAGTATTAGAAATACAACTATAATTACAACAGCAATTGGCCATTTGAGATGAATTTTTGGCCAGTTCTGCCAAACCTCGTCATAGGGACCAAGATCCGACGAAGGGCGACGGCAACGACAGCATCAGAAAAGCAATAGGTTTCATAACCAAAATAACAGCCTTGCACGTGCAGCGCACTTTTTGTATACTGTATTTCTTCGCCGTCACCGTCACCGTCACTGAACAACTACGACGCAAATCGTTTTAAAGGGAACCTCCACTCTTACTACAGAATAAGTTTAAATCGAATAAAATTATGTTGATAAACAAATTTGTTCGAAATTTGTCCTTAAAAAAAGTGTTTATATCAGGAAAAGTGAATTTTAAAATCGCTTATTTTCACTTTCAAATTTCGCGGGCGCCGCCATCTTGAATAATTGTGACGTGTTACGGTTGCTCTATTGTTCTAACACAAAGAGCTTTTGTTTAATAACAATAGGGCAACCGTAACACTTCACAATTATTCAAGATGGCGACGCCCGCAAAATTTGAAAACAAAAATAGGCGAATCTAAAAGTTATTTCTTTCGGATACAAACGCTTTCTTTAAAAATATTTCAGATTGACTTGACTGTAACAGTTATTTCCTGTGATTTAAAGTTATCTTTTTGTTGAAGTGGAGGTTCCCTTTAAAGAGGACGTAAACAAGCGACGACAAAATTTCCTTTCTCTTTCTCTTTCCACTCCAGGAGAATTCGCCTACATTTTAAGTGACGTTTTCGCTGCCGTCACCGTCCTCGGATCTTAAGGTCCCCAACAGCCAATAAAAGGAGCGATAGTATCCCCAAGACTGTCTCAGAGTGTAGTTCGATACCCAGTCTCACTCCAGTCTCACACACCACTACAAAATGGTGCAGAGAGAAGCAACATACCGCTAGAGTATCCAGCACTGGATCTTTATTTTCCACCGTCCTGTCGCACACAAATATTATTCTTGATTTGATATTATCCGCGCCTGAAAGCAACAAAAAGAGGAGTTTTATGATGTTCGGCAACTACAAAGAGTTTGACTATATCAACAAGGTCACCTGATTCTGGGCACAGTTCTTCAAACGTTGGATAGCATTATCCGAGGGAAAAACCACTATCCGGTGAACAAGTGGTAGGGAAACCAGTTACGCTATCCAGCGCATAGTAGCTTGCCTAGCTGACAGGATAGTTACGCTTGGAGTACTTTCTTTGCGGCGGGTGCCCCGAAGCATTTTCGGCTAACAGCAATTCGACTTGCTCCCAATCTTTTCGCAGGTCCCAGGGCTCGAAACGCCCAAGCCGGTAGTCCGGAACAAATAGACTTTCTGGCCCGGCAAGTTAAAGCATACTCGCCCAATGGGCAAGGGTCCAGGAAAGTCATCCTCTAACAAAATGGTTAAATAAGACAAGCAAGAAGTGGCCCACGCAAGCAAAACGTGAAAGCTGCTTGCTCAAAGGACAAGCTGCAATAGACCAGTTTCGAATTAAAAATTACCGCTGAATACAAACATTAACGAAACATTCATACAGGGTTTGCCTCGACTTAAAGTAACATATTCAGAAATTCCGGCAAGTCAGTGTTTGAAATTTGAATATATACAATGGACAGAGCAATAAACAGGTCTTTTTCTCGCTGGAATTTGTGAATATATTTACTTCAGATGGAGGCTAAGCCTGTAAAAAATGTGTCTTCACTTCTTTAATTCAGCGGTCATAGCGAACTCGAAACTGGACTATTCAAGTTTTTTTCGAGTCCTAGGTCTGCCGTCAAATTAACTAAAGCACTCGCCCTCTAATCCCGCTAGCTCCACAGGCTAGCGGATAGAGACTTATCAAGTGAATAGCGTTATTACCCACCTTTTGAACTACAGGGCCAGTACACTGTATAATAACTACAGTGGCCTTACAATCAGACACTACGCTAATACCAAAACATTCCTTTGGCCCACGATCATCTTTTTAGTCGGTTTTATACCGGAGACAAACTATGCTTCTTAGACGAGTTAACTGTTTCAAACAAATATCCCGCCTCGTCTGTACCACTGATAGCTTGATAGCTTGAGGACAAGGTTACAGTCAACTCTCTCTAAGACGGACACCTTTGGGACCGGCACTAAGTGTCCGTCTTAGAGAGATGTCCGTCTTATAGAGAGTCAAATAAAAGGAGTAAAGAAAGGCAGGGACCAACTCTAGGTGTCCGTTTTACAGAGGTGTCCGTCTTATAGAGGTGTCCGTTAAGAGAGAGTCGACTGTACTACGAAAAGCGCACGAATTTTCTAGTCACAAAAAAAAGATTAAAAGGTCTTTTGTTATTGACCGTTCTCTAAGCACTCAAAGTCCATCCGCAGCCGGCTAGCATTATGAGCCGCCCATAGTGTCTCGCCCAGTTCCAGTCTTTGTTTTCCACCCTTGCGTAGCTGGTCAAGCCATTGTGTGCTACTTCTTCTTTCGCAATGGCGTAGCTGCCTTTACGCCATTAAGAACGGGCTTAACAAAAATTTGGGTTAAAATGAGCTCATGTCATTGGATGTGACCGCGAGTGATTACACCAAATGGCGAAGCTTCGCTCCGTTACAGAAATCGCGCCGCAATTACCGTTTTTACGTGTGAACAAAAGCCCTATTCGGTACGGTTTTCGTGCCGGCGCAAGAGCTATCAGGTAGAGTGTGATCACTAAATCTACCGCCCGAGACTAGCTTTCAGGGCGGAAAAACGTTTTGCGCAAGCTTCTGCGCACCCCTTATCGCGGGCTCAAGGCGGGCTTTTCTGTGTGTTGAGTGTTGACTGTGTCTGTCTGTTGCTGGAGTTCTGAGTGAAAAGCACGAGGTGCGAACGTTTGCTCCCTGTAAAGCATTTTATTTGACATGTTTGCTTTTTTGTCGTCGCTTGAAAATTACTTTGGATTCAGATCAACCAATGTTAAAGGAAAAACGGATCATTTCGTCAGTCTGAGGTGGAATAAAAGGTTTTGAACATTTTTAAAGAGGCGAGTATTTTTTCTGATTGTGCATCCGATTAATTTATGAGTTGATTTCGCCGGGTTGAATTAAAACCCGCTTGTATTCTGTTATTAGTAGTTACGGTTACTTTTTTTTACATGCCCAGATTTATTACCTTTGCAGAACCAGTCAAAGAACCATATTGCTGTTATAACGCATCAGAGTGAACAAACTTGTGCGCTTATTAAACTTTCTCGGAAATAGAAGGCCAGCAAGCTTACTCAAGATCATTTTTCTGTTGTTCAAGTAATAACAGTCAAAGTTTTTTTTCATTTTTCATTACATAGTTTTATTTTCCAGTGCACTGTGAAAGTTTCTGTTCTTTATAAGAATAATTTTCTGTAAGCACATTGTCCTTTTCACTCGCTGTGAAGTAGAGAACGACAACTGCCAGCAGTGACTTCAAAACAATTGACTCTTTTCCCGTAAACAGTTGCTGCAGCTTGATTTGACTGAGGCGAGCAAAACAAATCCTTATGTGCAATTTCCTGTATTTACTAATGATCGGCTGAGTTTAATTTGCTTTAACGAAGACACTCGCATGGACCAGTTAAGCTTATTGAAAATAGCTAAATGATGAATCATGGCTTGGCTGCCAAGTTGCAACTGATCTTTTTGCTTTTAAGATCTTTAGGTAGGTTGTTTTCGCACAGAAAATTCATTTCTTCATTGTCAGCAAGAAGTTTTTGAAATAATTTAACCGGCTTTAACTTTGTTTGAAGGAAATCCTACTTACGCGTAGGTTTTTGACAGATGTTATGCGTGTTCAACTTGACAACACAAAGCAAAATTTATATATCTGCGCGAAACGAGCAAGTTCAAAGAACTATATATAGTTGCTATGAAACCGATTTTTTGGGAAAATTTTACTAGATAAAGATTGACCTTTTTTCTGCCCACATATCAACAAAATAACTTCTACATCGAGGATTTTGTTTATATTTTAGTGATCTGCGAAGCTACGAGTGTCCGATCTAGCGAGGGTTTTAAAATATCGAGTGCGACAAAGTTCAGTGACTTCAAACACATTGTGGGCAAGCGTTAATTTTTTGGGGCAAACCACTGTCCAAAGATATATTGTTTTTGTGTCCGCAGTGGAGCTCCGGACCTTATATATCCAGGAACTTCCTTATATGAACACATTTTGTGAATGCATCTCGAAATAAATCGGACCCACGGAAGCACATTTCCAGTACAACGCTAGGAAATGAATGTCGTTAAAGTCCGTTTTACTATGAGCTATTCTTCGAGAAAATTAAGTAACGACAAGGTTATAACCACAGCTTGCAACTTTTGAAGACAAATTGCCTGTTCTTTCCAGGTTATGAGTGGAAACATTTTATTTTTAGGAAATAAAACATTTGAAATCCCGCCATTTTTTCAAACCCGGTCAGGGGATCTGGGCAAAAAAGTTCACGCATGCTCATTACGTTTTTCCGCCCTGAAAGACTAGCTACGCCTCTGTTTTGTCCCAGGTTCCCGCCACTTTTACTTAGGACAGAGTGACGTCATGCCAGGAGATACTAATCATTAATACTAATCATTATTCAACATCTGTGGAGGTGAATTCCAAAAGCATCGGACCGATTTTAAAGGCCCATTAACTAACTACATGTTCATCTTCATACTTGTGATTAGAATAGACCTTCTTAGCTTGTATGCTTTGCTTTCCCAATTCAGACCACGTGATGTTCTCCAGGGAATTTGCCTTTTGTTTTTGCATAAATTATGCATACATATGCCGTGCATCAACGTGCACAGGACACACATTTGAGAGAAACAGTTCTCTATGGTACCGTCACGTGGTCTGAAAGGGAACAAAACTTACAAGTTAAAGAGGTCTATTGCTATCCTTTCCGAGTTGACTTCGTCCTTAAGACGTACCTTTAAAGCTACAGTTTTTGCTGCAGTATGTCAGTATCAACATTCCCTCGTCTTTGTAGTAAGTCATGGCTCTATTCTTGTAAAGACCCAACGCCGTGCTTACTTTTTGGTTTCTCACTAAGCAGACACCGGCGCCGCCATCCTTGGTACAGTTGTTGCCGTACTTTTTACTATTCAATCCGTCTAATCCACGACACAGAGAAATAAAGAAAAACTTGGGTGCATTTTGATCTCCCTGAAACAACAAATCAAACATTCGATCAAACATTTATTTCAGAATTACAGGCCACCTGAGATTTGTATAGGTAATAGCATGATTTGTAGTGATATTTGGCATAAATACCACGAGTGATATTTCAAAATTGTTATACGTAATTTCACGAGCCGTCAGGCGAGTGAAATTTGAGACTATTTTGAAATATCACGAGTGGTATTTATGCCAAATATCACCTACAAATCATGCTATTAATTGTTTATACTACTACCCTTAGAAGGTTTGTAATTTTCACATGTAGGTAGTTCAAATTAAGCTGAAATACCACTGCGATGATTAGTCCGATTTAAAAAAATCTGTTGTGCAATGTGATTTAAAATTTTTAAGGCTACTGTATCGACCCGATAACTCCAAGTACGTGAATTGACTGTTAAGTTGGGCCGAAAGTTCATACAAACAAATCAATTAAACGTACAGTAGTAGCAAAGAAATAAGCCATCAGATTTTAAGATTAAATTTATGAACCAGTCAGAAGCAGGCAACGGACCAAACCGCTGACGAAAAAGTGACAGCAAACCTCTCTGGCTTGGGGCGGTTTGTGACGCTACTCCAAAGAACTGTTTCTATGTCATCCTATTCGCGTGAATATGAACGTATATCTTACGAAAGACAAAGCAAAATCGCAAACAACGTCTCGTGCTAATGGGTAAAAACAACGCTCAGGACTAAAAGGACTAGTCCTTGGCAGAGAAAAAGGTAAAAAGATTTTAGCTAAACAGAAGTAAGAAGTAACTAAACTACTGGGCAACTGGGAAAATGCTTTTTTTCGCCCTCCATGAATAACAGTTGCATCAACATCATCACCACTATTATCACAAAGCAGAGCAACAAGGGATAGGTCCGATTAAACCTGTACAAATTGTAATCTGCTCATTCCCTTAAACGGTTATAGAGAACCTGGTGTAGTGTAGCTATAACTATTTGGTTTGTTGACGAAGTCATATCATGTGAGCATTCAAATGAAACCGCTTCAGCAGTATTTTCACACGGTACTATTTATTTAGTTGGTAGTTCTAACTTTTGAGTCTGTGGATGAAATCCTATGGTGTTACCATTCAAATGAAACCTCTTCAGCAGTACTTTCACGTGGTGCTATTTATTTAGTTGGTACTTCTAACTTCTGAGTCTGTGGTTGAAATCCTACGATGTTACCATTCAAATGAAACCTCTTCAGCAGTACTTTCATATGATACTATTTATTGAGTATGTAATTCTAACTGTTGAGTCTGTGGTTGAAATCCTATGCTGTAACCATCCAAATGAAACCTGTTCAGCACTACTTTCACATGAGCAAGGGTGGCACAGTGGTGAGAGCACTTGCCTCCCACCAATGTCGTCCGGGTTGTCCCGGGATCGATCCCATATGTGGGTTGAGTATTTGTTGTTGATTGCCTCCTTTTCTCCAAAGTCTTTCTCCGGGTACTCCTTTTTTCCCTCAACTCAAACTTAACCAACATTTCCAAATTGAACCATGTGGGTAGATGAAGAACCGCTACACGGTATGTGGATGTGCTAACTCTAATTTCTTAATATTACCAGAAATACGAGAATCGCAGGACCTCGCGCAGCACTTTAGGGGAGCAGCAAGAGGTAGAAAGAAAGGGAAAGGAGGCAATAGGATAGGGAACATTTATATTTAACAATTATTCTTTGAAATCGAGGTAAATAGTGGCTAAATATTTACCGAGCGACGAAGTGGCGAGGTAAATATTCCTAAAGCCACTATTCACCGAGATTGAAAAGAATAATTGTTTTAGTATATACACACGAAGTGATCTCAGCAAAATCTGAGAGAAAACCATTAAAAAGTAAGATTTGATTGGCAGATCAGGTCAGCTAGACACGCGAAAGTTTCAAAATAGATCTTTGTAGAATTTTCAAACATGGCAATTCACAAGCCTATCACTTCGGAAACAACAGCGTAATGACTTAAATGGAACCGCTAAAAGTTTAAATTGTTTCCTCACCTGAGAAGAAAAGAAGAGCTTTGTTGTTTTCTGTTGACTCGCCAAGTTTATAGCCGAAAAGGTTTGTTGTGTCGATCTTTGCATGAAGTGCTGGCAAAAATGGCGATTCGGTTCCTCGAGGTAAGACGTCGTCTTCATGTAGCATTCTTTCTCCTATTTACTTGAAACGTAGAATTTCTGCAAACATTTGCTTTCAAATTTGTTTGTCATAAATAAACTTCGTTTTTGGGCCACATTTTTCTTGTTTGGAAACGCTGAGTTCACGAAACGGCCTCTTCTAGGCGAATAAACGGGAGTTGTAAACAATCCATCGACCACAAAACTCAACTACAGTAAGTGGAAAAACGCCGTTCTGAATCCTTTGAAGTCTTTTCTTGCCTGAAAAAAGTTAACCCAAGGATTTTGTCGACTTTTAAAAGATCGTTCTCTAAAAAAATGGGGAAAAAACCGAGCTCACACATTATCCACTCACTAGGAGGTGAATATTGTTGAATAGTCCGAGATAGCGAACCAATCAGATTGCTTTAATCACCAAGATCACTGAGTGTGTATATACTAATATGAAATATACGATATGTAAAGAAACAAAGCAAAACTACAATAACAAAAAAAGAGAGAAAAAGAAAAGTAAGTAATTGAACTCTGTAGATCCTGGTCGCTGGGTCAGTTCGTTAACACTACGCCACGTGGGAATGTACGACTAAATTGGAGACAATAACTATTTGATTTAAAGTTTTTTCCGTAGAAATTCCGCCAGCACGCGCCGTTTAAAGTTGATCGAGTCCTATTAAACACGAATTCAAAGATATCTGTCAGGAAATATCTTTAAGGCTAACGGTCAAAATCACTTTCATTTTCTCTTAAAATTCATCGCTAAAAGCATTTATTGACTTCTGACACGGTCGCTAAAACAACCTGGCAATGTTAAGTAGCAGTGTTTTTTTTCTAACTGCTTTGTTGCTAGGCAATTTCATCTACCAACCAAACCGATAAAAATATGACCAAAGCAAGATCACACTTCGCCTTGCAAGCCTTGTGGGATTCACATGCGAGGTCTCAAATTTGGTTGCCTGGAAACCCACAAAGCACCTTGACGTCATGACGAGTCATGCTGATAACTAACGTACCACAATGTGATATTTAAAATCCCCAGTTGGAAGCCGGTTTAAGTCATAATATTCTCCCGTGCTATAGTCGTGGACTCTGCATTTATCAAGCTCTGCTTTCTGCTCATCACCACAGGCAGCTGACGTTAACCATCTAATACGGATGATGCAACTATCCTTGGACACAGACTCTAAAACTGGATGCCCCTGAAAGCGAGGAACAGAAAGCAACATCATTTTCAATGGGTTAAAAGGGCATATCCGAGTTCCCAAAAATTCTCACTTTCAAAGCGAGGCGTTAAGAAAATTAGTTTCATTTGCATGAGAGCAAAAAAATCATTTTTATATCAATGGCTTCGCACCTTCGCCTCGTTTTGAACCAGACGCTTGGGAAAAATGGCCTATTATGGCAGACAAAGATTTCAAAATGTTTTAGGGCCCAGTCACACCGACTTCTCCTGAAATCGCGTTTCGCTTAGCCTGCGAAAACAGCCGTTTGTCCTCGTTCCTAGCCGCTGGGGACGTTTCGCGAGAAGGAGCGTTTGCGACTCAGCGACAGAAATTCCATACTGATGACGTAAATCAATGTTTACATAATAAATCCGGTAGTCACAGGGTTCCAAATGTAATTTTGTTCGATTTTACGTTTCTCCTGGTCGATTTTGGTAAAGTGTTGTGTTCATTTACGAACGAGCTCCAGCAAAACTCAAATGCTTCTTCTAGAGAAGACTATATTCCACAAATATTGACTGTTTTATTATAATATTCATCGCGTTTAAATTTGACCTTTGTAGCCTTCTGACTTTTGTCTGTCATTCGTAAACAATAGCTAAAACAATGTAACTACACCGTCGACCAATCAGCGCTCCTGACCGGATTCCGGACAGATTTTCCGTCATCAGTATGGAATTTCTGTTGCTGAGTCGTTCCTCCTCTCGAAACGTCTCCGAGGAGCGAGGAGAAACAGCTGTTTTCGCAAGTAACGTTTCGTTGTGGGGAGACAACGTGAAGAAGAAATTGCCACGGGAATATAACGGGAAATTTCGAGCAGCAAGAAAGGTCCATGTTGAGCGTTGAAGTAACCAATCACGGTTCATATTAATCTTTCGTGTGCGAAATCAGACCACTGGAACGAGCTCCACCGAGCCACCGTTGGGTCTCTTTCAACTTCAAGAAATGTTTTCGTTTCTGATTACATGGCCAATGAACTCAGACCTCTTAGTGGTGAGCGTAGTCTGTGATTGGCCAGTTAATGTTTAGGAGGGCCCCGTTGGGTTCGCTGCAATTTAAATACAAAGGTAAGGTTAATTTAAACTCACCAAAGAGCCGTAACTGCAGATAAACATAAAATGGACTTGCCATGTCGAATCTCCGCCAGTCTCACAACGAGTTTTACCCTTATACACAAGTCGCACCTCTCCCTCGCTCACTACTTCAGGTGGGTCAGTTGCAGAGCCCAAGTCCTAAAAAACAACGATACAAAGCATTTATCTCTGTCCCCAGTTCTTCAAATGGTGGATATCGTTACGCTATTCTATTACTATTTCCTTAGCGTGAAGCACGCCTAGGAGTATTGCTACTCCCCCCTGGACTGGATGCTAGTCCATTGCAGGGTTACCCCCCAGCAGTATATCGCTGGTACCCATTTATACACCTGGGTGAAGAGAGACAAAGTGGAGTAAAGTTCCTTGTGAATGTCTAAGAAAACGACGTGACGAGCGAGGTTTGAACCCCGAACCTCGGGATCCGGAGTTCGAGGTGTTAACCGCTCGGCCACACACACCTGCACGAAGAGAAAAGAAAGAACGCTAAGAAATTTGTTCCGTTTGCGGTTGTCTTTTCGCTAGTAGTGGCTATCAGAAAGCCCAGACGAGGATTTATGCTCTACTATTGTTACTAACCCAAGTAGGGTCTCCAATACCACAAGCCCAGGCTCCTGCCTTACAGGACTTGCCGGGCATGGCCAACAGGGGACGACACAAATTCACATAAATAGTGTGCTGAGGATCCTTAACGCCTCCTTCTGTGGTCACCTGCACGAAAGAAAGTGAAGGAAAATGTTAATTTTTCAATAACTGAGAGATTTCTCTCGCGCGCTGATTGGTCGACAGCTATGGTCGGTAAATTATGTAAGCATGAAAGTAAGAGGGTTTATAAGAGCACAAAAAGCTCACTGAAGTAAAAAACTTTATAGGTCTGACCATGTGAGCATTATGACGAGCTGCAAAAATTCAAAAGCTTACTGAAGATGGAGTAGATTAAATAAGATAAGAATGTACTCAAATTTGATGACAAAATGAACAACAACGGCTCAGCCACTTGTTTCCATTGTTTTTATGTCACTCGCATCGGTTTTCAAACGTTTTTTAAAACTACAACTCGACTACACCTTGAGGACTTTGAAACCCAGAAAATTAAAAGAAGTAAGAACAAATCGTCGCCGCCCGGTTAGCTCAATTGGATAAGCGCCCGTCTGCCGAGCGGGAGGCCGCTAATTCAAACCTTGGCCGGACCAACATTCAGGGTCCAGATAATTGAGAAAAAAGTGCTATCTTTGTAAAGACATTTGCAAACGGTTAGACTTTCTAGTCTTCTCGAACAAGGATGATAAATCGTTGACCCCGTCTCACAACCTTTGCACGTATAATTTCAGGGGACGTTAAAGATCCCACGTACTGTGCGTATCTCTCATTAGTGAACTTACGCAACAGGAGGGGAGAGGAAAGATGAAGGCAAACCTTGCGTGACAAGCGTGACAATAATGTTGCTTGAAATAACTTTTCGCCAAACTTCCCTTTCTTTTAAACAGATCTTTTGGTAAAAGACCAGAAAACATTGATGTTAGTCAAGATCACGACAAAACACCCAAGTTATAGCCTTGTCACGTTCGTCACGCACAAGCGATTTGCCGTCCTATTCTTCCTGCCGTCCTGTTGCGTAAACTCACTATTGGGGTAGGGACTGTTACGGCCCCGCATTAAGGCACCGCGCGCTGTTGGGTTGACCCTGCCAAGAATTGATGAAACTACGTAAATAAGTCCATCAGAAGATGGAAAGTTTGTTATCAAAGTTACCGTCCTCTTACCAGCCAATTGGCATCAGATCGCATGAGTCTACCGAGGCTGTACTTCACTGTTCTGCTACCATCTTTACTCTTCGTTATAGCTGCGCATTCATACTGAAATTGCGTATAAGAAAAATGAACTTCCGAGATTCGTATACGAGATACGCGGAATGAAGATTTTTCAAAGGAAAACGATCCTCGCAAATATAAACAACTAACGCTTGGACGGATTTCGAGCCCGTGACCCTGCGATATAGGTGCAGGTTTCATAACATCTACTCAATTTGTTTATAAAACGGCGAGGATCTTACTTCTGTTAAAAAGACACATTAAAGGTGAATATATAAATGATTTAGATGGAGACACATCCCAGCCACTCAAGGATGAAATGAAACAACAAGATCGACCCGCGTGCAATGTTGCCTCAGGGATTCGACAGGGTTCATACAAAAATTGCAACCATTTCTCAAGGACTTTTCAAGGACCACATTAGATTTTCAAGGACCACCTACTAGGAATATAATTTCATACAAAAATGCACATTCCCAGTCTATTTTAGTAAGTATTCAAGGCTTGAACTGTTTGCTTCACCAGCTTCTCTACATTTTTCAGTTCACGTGTCTTAAACTGATAGTAAATTATTGCATAAAACATAGATCACTTCATGTAAATAACCTTTAACCTTTAAGGGTTAAGGGCAAGTTTACAAAATTAAAGCGATGAAAATATGGATAAATGCGAAAAATCATGAATAGAAGGAATAGCTGTTTTCAACAAATGGTCTCAATAAATGCAGTAAGCCAATGTAAAGACCATTTGCTACTGCCCGGTGATACTTTTAGAACCTCTTAACTAGACGTAAAGCCGACACCATGTACTTTAAAAGAGAAAAAGCCAGCCTTCTCTCCCCCCGCCCCCAATAAGAAATGTTTGCCTCTGTTCAAGCCACCTGTGGGGAACGAAAAACGTTCAAATTTTGGTTCGGGTGTGGTAGGGGCCCAGATTGTTTTTTAATGCACTTTTCCATTATTATAAACATGTTCTTATTTTCAATAAATGGAAGAGCAGGTCACTGATTTGGAAGAGGAGGTCATTATTACAAACAATAACCTACTGTTCCAGTTCAGTGTCCACAATGAAGACCTGCTGGTTCTAAAGCAATGGAAAAGTACCTGGTGTGTAGAAAGTACACCCTCATTTGTACCTACTCGATGCTACAATGTTGTCGCCGATTGTGCGTCGTACTAGGTGAGAATTTGGATAATAAAGCTCCTATTTAGTTCACCAACCTGTCTTTCGCAAACCACTGGAGTGTGCCACATAATGTAATATGTACAGTCATCCTCGGATATGAACACAGGTTGGCCGAAATCATCCCTGTTGCCATAACCTGAGCTGCACACAAAGGAGATGATGGTTTGTCGCTTCCTCTTTACGTGATGACAAACATCGCCGCCGCTTAAGTTTAAGAACAAAACGCCATCATCAAAATGAAGGCGTTTGTTGGACAAACCAGCACTGAACTGCCGTGTACCAACTTGGCAGACACCAGAATTTGACTTACAACCTGCAAAACAATTCAATCAACGTTACCACTTAATACTGAGGGAACAGTTTTAGGGGCTGGGTCACCAGGACATTCCTATTTTAGGTCAATTCTGTGCTGAATTTATCAGTTAGTTCTTTTAGCCACACACAAAATGTTTGTGTAGAGCTAAAAAGATATCACAAATTTCATCAGGGAGCACCGGGCATGGCATTAAAAGTTGAAAAAGTTGGCCGAACTTTTTAAAGTTTCAGTCCATGTCCATCCTTATCATCCAAGCAAGCGCCTCAAAACGAGGCAAATTTGTGTCGACGACGACGACGACGACGATGAATGCAATCTCGAAAAAACCTTCCTTATTAATAACACAAGAAACCCAATAATGCACAGAACACCCAACACAAATTAGGGGTTGCGTTCTCGTACCTCGAACGCAATTAATAATAAATTGGAAAGAACTAAGGAGCATCCGCTTAATCGTGAACCTGTCCCTTTAAATAACAAAACTGGACTATTATTTTTAGAATTCAATTGATTCGAAGACAAATTTTAGGTTTTCAAAACCCCTTTTAAACCAAACATAAGAACGGTCACACAGTCCACGATAGATTAGTTTCTTGTAACAGTCTTGACTCCATACCACGGATTCGAAAAGAGTGAACATTGCTAGCGGTAACTCTGTTCCAGACTATTTTGACATCAGTAAGAACAGTAATATTAAAAAAGTTTCCAACCCAGGGATAACATTGAACCGCAACATACATATGAACTGACCTCGCGAGTTAAGAAGTGGACCGCAGACATTCACGTAGTAAGTGAGGTTCGTCTTCCCATCTCGCACAACATAGTCCTTTTTTGTGTTCCTCAAAACCTTCAAATCAAACTCCACGTTTGTTTGAGGGTTAACTGCGATACAGTTGTCGGAAACAGTATCTTCCTTAACATTGACTGGGCATGCTGCGCTGGTAACCCAAAGGAATTCATACAGACAAGTCTGATCGGATTTTCTCACAAACATTGGTCGGCCCTGTAAACAAGAAAGCTGCGTTAAATATTTGTTATTTTCACTTTGACGAGACAATTGAGCTGTGAATCATCGGGGAAGGGGGGAGGGGGGTTCACAAAAACGTTATATTATTAACAACCAAAGGGCTGCGGAAGAGTAAAGAGATTGGTTTATGTAGCTAGCATTTCGAGAAACCGTACCAGCTACCCCCCTCCCCCCTCCCCCCCGCCTCGCAAGAAAGGATATTTCAATCACAAACTGACATATTTGTACCCATTGCTTTATTTGACAGGTAAGGTAAAATATTTGCATCCGATCTGTATGGGTTTTACAACCGCTCGCCGATGAAAAAGCTCATACAGAGCGGATGAAAATAACGTATTTCCTCGAATAATAGCCGTCCATCGATTAATCGCCCCCATTTGACGGAAACCAAGATTTTATAGTGTATACCGTAAAATCCCACGTTAAAGCCCTGGGTTTAGACAACTTCATAAAGGGTTTTGGGTGGGCTTGTAAACGGAGGGGGTATATCCGGATATCCGGGGGAGGCATATAAGCGAAATAAGAAACATGTTTCAGAACGAGTAAAGCAAACACAGCATTACATTTAGAGTTACATTTATAATACAGTTATTGTAAGTCACAATAAACGGAGAACGCACTTATACGTTAGATGGGCTTCTAAACGGGGTGGCTTATATCCCAAATAATATTTTCGTTAGCAAATGGATGGGCTTATAGACAAGACAAGACAAGACAATGCTTTATTTGGAGTCTTATACAGTCCTTTGTACATCGACTTTATCCAAATAATTTAAAATCACAACACAAATTGCACACTAGTGGAACTATAATCAGTGTTAAGCTAAAGAACTAATGATCTTCTTTTCTCATAGCAGTCGAGTACGTATTTTGCAATTAATTTTTGCACTGGTTTGTTCTTGCTCGGAGCGTTTATTAACAACAGAAAAACATCATCTGGTGCCATTCTGTTTACTGATATTCTGTATTCTTTGTTTAAGTATTCAAATAAAGTACTTCTTTTTTCTCGATAAGCAGGGCACAGAGTGAAAAAGTGCATTTCATCTTCTACGTCTTTTTTGCAGATAGGACAGATCCTCTCTTCCGGTCCTCTTGTATCCGGAGGGGCTTAAAACTGGGGGGGGGCCTTTAATGTAGGATTTTACGGAATGCGTTATTGGCCACGCGTGAGGTCAATATGGCTGGATTCTACTGTAAACAGGTTTTTCCTCTCGTGTTAGGTGTTTCGCAAACCAGAGCGTTCTCCATTCTTGGTGTTACTTTCCAGGAAGATTGCCGATTTACTACACATCTACGCAATAAGCTAAAAACATTTAATGCCTTTTTATACTGAGATCGTTAAGGAAGGAGGGTTATACTCAGACAGAATTAGACTAGCTGTTTCAAAGTCTAGTTATCCCTAATTTGACCTATGGTCTATCGGTCTACGCTGCTGTTAATGCAGAGCTTACGACTGTACAGTGTTTCCTGAGCCCGGTTGCAAAAAACATGCACTTAAGTGCTCACTTAAGGAGGTCACTTACGAATCCGTTATGGGTACACTTACGGGTGTTGCATGGTACACACCTAGCACTCTCGTAAGTTTCTGTTTTACGTGATAACTTACGAGCGCAGTTAGGGAATGTTTACATGGAGGTGGGGGACCCCAGGTAGGTGATGTAACCCGTTTAGGTAGGTTTAAAAATAAACCCTCCTTAACATGCAATCTTACAACCCCGCCATCCCGGGGTGCACTTTCTCAGGATTATTGAATGGTCGCTAAGCACGTACACAAGAAATATGCTGACACACCACGTGTTTTGGCGATTAATGCTCTTCTACACTCACTTGCTCCTCTTGCTGCAACCTTCAGTGCTGTGGCTTTCTATTGTTTCCTTTAATAATTATGCAAAACCACCGCCAAAGTGAATTTTGCGCGAATTTGATGTATCACGAATCGGACCCCGGCTAGACGGGTTTCCCCACCTTGAACGTTTACACGGCAAAATTTGACCCCGGCGGAGAGGGTTACCCGGTCTGGCAGACCGGGCTACCCGCCTTGGCGGGTCACCCCACCTATCATGTAAACGTGATCAAATTAAAATGAGAGATCATATGGACAGGTGGGTTACCCCACCTAAGCGGGTTACCTCACCTACCTGGGGTCCCCCACCTTCATGTAAACAGGCCCTGAAGGGTGCAAGTAACCTTTTCATGGTACTTAATCAATGACCCACTCTTTGTTTTACTTTTTTGACCAAAGGTGAGTGTAAAGAGAGTGTCTAGAGTGAAAGGTAGTTTTTCTCAGATAAAGTTTTATATCAGCAGATGAAAGTGTTTCACCTAATAATATCATAGGTGACGAATTACTCCTTAATTTTGGCGCGAAATTTCAGCGTTAATTTGTAATTTCACATGAGAAATTTCAAAACTGCCATGGCAACCCTTCCGTACGTCTCAGTGTCAAGATGGCGACGAAGTTTTAAAATGCCGTGAATGAAAATGTCGGGGCACAAAAAGACGCTTTAGAAAACCTGAACACACAAGAGAACATCAAGAAGGATTCTGACAGGTATTTTGCGAAAAAGGCTGAAAAATTCTGAACTTTATGAGCCAAATTAAGGTCTAAACATTTGAAAGAGTGGAGTTCTCGATCGATACGATCCAGGATAAACATGTCAAAAATCCAAGATTGCTAACGTAATTCGCCACCCATGATATTAATAGGTAATAAAATGGTATACTCGTGAAATTAGGGAATAATGTCACTTGCGTTTTGTCCAAATCCTAATAATTTCCCGAGCCTTCAAATTATTAGGATTTGGACAAAACGCGCGTGAAATTATTCCCTAATTTCACTCGTCACCATTTGATTACACATACAAAAAAATGCGGTTAACAAAGTGCATTAGAACGGAATTACGGAAAGAAAAGACTTTTTTCACTTCTCAGTAAAAGATCTCTTTAACTTTAGTAAAAACAGTAAGGATACAGGACCTCCCGTAAATTTACGTTCTATTTTTCCCGTAAATAAAGTTTCATGCAATACCCGCAATTTCCGTTGCTTAAACGACTCTTAAGTGAACACTTGCGAAAATCGTAAGTGGAGCCACATAACTGAGTTAATTCTTTGGTTGGACCACTTAATTTGAGGGACCAAAGGGAGAAATCACGAGCGGGCAAGATTGGTCCATTTTGTCTGGTCCAGTAGTAGATTAAAACACAAGATTTGCTTCATCCTGCTAGCTTGCGGAACCAGCCTGCCATATAACTAAGGGAAGTAATCTATGATATTGTGGAATCTCACTCAAGTTATGTATGTAAATACATGTACTACTTTCAAGAGCTTTTTAAAGCAAAAATTTGAGTTTTCCCCAAAGAGGGGTATTTAGACGCATTTTTCGTTTACAGCTTTCCAAAGAAAAAAAATGGCAAATGCCCGAAAAGTGCCCGGGCGGGGGGATGGGCACGCTTGGAATTGAATGAATGAGTAAAAACGGCATTTATCATTCAATAATAATAATAATAATAATAATAATAATAATAATAATAATGCAAATTTTTCTTCCATTATTTGCCGAAAGCCCACCAGGTACCCTGCAAATAACTGCCTACAACTGATAATGTTCTGCTCATGCGCAATGTCGTCCAACCGTGTTTAGCTGCAAATAATATTCTGCCCACGCGTAAATGAAACCACGCTTTTCTCCTTCTTGCCATCGCTCTTGCGTGAAAATGGCAGATTGCTTCGCGAATAATCAAAAAACAAACTCGGTGATCGAATGATAAAACCACTGCCAAATCACGGTATTTTGCTCAACCTCGTACAATAATTGTTAATTATTCCTTACCTGTTTGATTCCACATTGCATATGTATTTGAGAAGAATATTTCTTTCCACTATTACCGCAGTCGTCTCCATCTTCATACTTCAAATAGATGTTGCTTCCTTCTTTCACTGGTCCACGTTTAATGCTTCCCAGGTTGTACGCTTTACCACTAAAAATTGAAAAAAGTCGTTAACAATCATTCAATAAAACCAATTATTGTTATAGCTGAGGGGCTAAAATAAGTCACCGTTTTTTTTTTCTCTTTGTATTTTGTTGTTGTTGTTGTTGTTTTTGCTTTGTTTTGTTTTGTTTTTTCGTTGACCTCTGTTTACCCCTTAGCTACGGACTTTAAATGTTCAAAGGACAACAGGCAATGCTCGAAGGTGATTCTCGCGCAGTAATATTAATCTAGTCAATAAATATAAATCGAGGTCGAAGTTTACCCGAATGCTATCCGTTTTAAGCTTGTACAGTCCTATCCATGCATACCAGCCAGACTCTGCCGTCAATAAAAAATTACAACGAAGTTGCACCCCTATTTCACGATACTCAAGTCTATAGGTTTCTCGCAAAAATCGTCTTTTCAAGTGCTTTAAAACAGGCGGCAACATGTTACTAATTCAAACTTGCAAGCAATGAATTCTGCAAGTTCTACTGAGAAAATTGAATGGTTGCCTTTCATTAGCACCAAAAATATTCCTTGGATCTGTTTCTTGACTTCCAACGATCTGCCGTCGTTAATATCTTCACTATTTCACGGGATGTTTAACATTTCACGATATCTGTAAACAAATGAGATGATTTTCCGGACCAAAATGTTCTTATCATCAATTCTACGACCCTATAAATGGCTTTCAGAAAATAGATTCCCTGAATTAACCCAGACTTTGGGGAAAAATAAGCCTATCTCTAACTTTCTGTAAAACTGTTTTTCATAGACTCTTCTCCGACTATGGCAATCTCACATTGCTCTAAAAAAAATGAAACAATGCACTTTATTGCATAGCCTGCGTGCAGACGATAACTAAACTCTGATTAGTACCGTCTGCGAAGCAGCGCAGAGATCCTTGTTCTGGACCCCCAACGGACTCAACGAATTACCGGAAGTACGTTTTGAATTCCCCTTCAACCTGACTGGCGATCACGACAAACAAAACAAAGGCCTTTTTTAACTGGCCAATCGTGGCGCGTACTCAAATCTGGGTACACAGAACAAGGATTTCGGCGCTGTTTCGCAGACGGAGTTAACCAGAGTTTAATTTCGTCTGCGCGCAGGCTATTTATTGCACGAAAGTGCTAATTGGGGGACACTATTTTACGTCTCTTACTGGAGACGGGACCGCCATTTTACGTGGTCATCCGATCCACGCGAAGGTCTAGCCGCTGGCAGGGCAAAGGGAGTACCTTCATTTCTCAGTTATTTTAAGACCCCGAGTAATGGTCCAGCCCTGGAAATCGAACCCGCGACCTCCAAATCTGCAGTCAAGCGCTCTACCGACTGAACTAATCCTACCGCGGACAAAAAAACTGTAAAGAAAGAATTTTATGTACATACCCTTTAACCATACAAATGCCGGCTGTAGGAGGACAACGTACAGCCCCTCCATTTAACAACACTGTTCGGCAAACATTAATAAAGTATGACGAGCCATCACAAGAAAAAGGGCTGGTACATTGTGCTTGCCAGTTGTTTGTAGTCCTGGACAATGACGAGTAGTCATACTGACTATCATCACCTTTGCCATTCAAAATCCGAATACTACACTGTACTCTAATCATAGGTCTGCAAGCATAAGGAGTTGGCCAGTGACACTCGTAGGTATCGTCTGACTTGCTCTCACACTTTGGGCGAGTTTCGCTTCCTTTTTTTTCTTGTTCACATTCAAAGATGAAGTTGACAGATGGTCCGGGGGGTTTACCATACGTCATGTTTATCTGACCATTGAAGTACGTCAGGTGATTACTCGAGCTGACGGATTTGGAAGGTTTGCCAGCTGTGGATAATTTGTAAGAGAAAATGGTATATAAAGTTATTGAAGAAAGTAGTGAGCTCGGGATAACAATAAAGTCGAGGAAGGAGGAGATAAAAAAAAATACAAAGAAAGCAAGTTTATAGGTCAATAGGTGGTTTTCACGTTACGTCATCGCCGCCATGTTGGTGGACGGTAAACAAAAGATCGCTCATTAGCTCGCTTTGTTTGTCCACCAGCATTTGTTCATTTCACCATTGTTATTTGTGTCTCCCGAGATTGCATGAAAACCACCTATTGACTAAAAATTATAGCCAGGACAAACAAACGGACTTAAGGTTTTAGTAAGATTCAAAGTTTTTCCTACTTGATAAGAATTTAAGACCTATGTTCAAGTTTGGAACATTTTGCGCGCAACTAGGAAAAGAATCTTACTTTATTTTAGTTCTTCAGTGTCGTGTATATGGCTGGCAATCATGCTAAGTCTGAAAAAAACTCTCGAAAGTACACCCTTTTCAGGGTGAATTACCGAAAGTTGCTTTTTAAAGGGGCGATTCCTCCATTGCATGGCCAGATTTGCTATAGTCAGGTATACAAAGACTACAACCTAATTCACTCACCTTTGATAATACACGCACCGCCACCTTTTTTACACTGATCTGGCTTAACTAATCGGCTGCAGACATTAAGATTGATCCTCACGTCAGATACCCCACTGACATTCACACTGTAATCTTCACTTGCATTGTACAGCCTACTCAAGTCGAACATGTAGCCATACTGCTTGTCTTCCACAGTACAGTTGTCCCCTTCTTCTACGGTAAGTGCACAAGCACTGGGTGTTTGCCAAGTAAAAAGGTATTCACATTCCAAGGATTCAGCCACGAAAATGGGAGAGCCCTGCAATAACAAAAGGGATAAAAACTGATAAGAGATAAAACATGTTGATTTAGAAGCCAAAATATTTAGAATTCGCTGTAAGGTGGATAAACTCTCTTCGTCGCAGAGGCTTCCACTGGGTATTTAGGCTTTGATACATTGTGCAAGCATAATTTTTGGCACAATTCGTCACGATGAGCATAATTTTCATCCATTTTCGAAAAAAGCATTGTCAGCATAATTTGCACTTGCTCTGCAGCACAAAAGTGTCATCATGAAACCAATTATTTCGGCAAGAGACTAAAGTTACAGGGAAAAAAAAACAATTTTATTGTTTTATCCTAACGATGTTTTGGACAAAAGGAAACTGAAATTCCCACAAGTATAAGACAACATTCTCTATTTTAGAGCCGCAGTTAGGACAGTTAGCCGTAGTTACGACAAAGGACGAAATGCAAGGTCAGGGTTCTATCTAGGGTAGTTGAGGGGTAGAGCCCCCCCTCCCAGCACACACACAATGCCCAGATTCCCCCAAAAAAGTATTATCATCACGGTATATAAGTAACTATAGCAGAAAAATCATCCAGCCGCGACGAGGTTGAGATGGCATCTCAGCGCATATTCATTTCAGAACATTTCGATGGGGGCATGCCCCCGCACCCACCCCGCTAGGAAGCTAGGGTCACTAGTAGGAAAGACATTTAGGAGTAAAAACTTCATTCTGGAACGAAACTCATTAACATTTAAGGAATGAAAGTCATTCCGGTATCATATAAATACCCCCTAAATTAATCTTACCGGTGTGTTTGAGCAAGAGAAAACAATTCTAATGCTCCTGTTATACTTATGATGGCATTCACTTCCCCCAGAATACAGCAACGTCAAGTCGCCGTTGTCCGTAATTTGGGGATCACTTTGAACGTATCCCAAATTGAAGCCTTTGCCCGATTGATGGTCTATCTGGCAAGCACCTATGGAGCCTCCGGGGCATTTGACAAGTTCGTTAGAGGAGTTTATGTTCACAGAACGGCAAACGTTGATAAAGTAATGAAGATGTTTGTCTTCTGATCTGGAGTCGACGGCTTCCCAGTTACCTAGGAGAAGAAAAGTCAGTATTTCAAGCAGCCTGCGTTGCAGACGTAATTTAACTTCGGTTAGTGACGTCTGCGAAACAGGGACAAGATCATTGTTCCGGGCCCTCAAAGGACTCAATGAGTTACCGGAAGGGCGTTTCATCCTGATTGGCAAATCAACAATGGCTTTTTTTGACAGACCAATCAAGGCGCGTACTCAAATCCTGGTACAAAGGTGGTGGCCCAGAACAAGGGATTCGACGCTGTTTCGCAGACGGACTTAAATTTCACAAAAATCTAAGACATTGGAGCTCAGGTTTTTGGAAAGAGAGTAGCAAAAATTCAGGCTGATGTTTAGATTACGTTATGCTACTTAGGAAAACAACTTGGAGACACCGTTTATGGTCGAGTGTTCCTTTAGTACTCTATCAAGTGATAGTTCATAATTCTAGTGGTTTTCTCAAGACTCTGAAAGTACTGACCCTTTAGTTTAAGAGGGCTTTTTGGGGCCGAATATTCAAACAAAGTAGGGTCGATGTATAACAAACCTGGGCAAACAATTATTTTCAATTATTTTCATATTGGCCAGTACTATGTGTATCCGCTTAACATTTGTCACTTATGAGCTTTTTCAGGTTAAAGGCATGAGGGGAAGAGGAGAAAAAATATTTGCCTGCTAGAAACAACCTACTCAGGAAGAAATCTAGTGGTCCATTGTCTGTCCTAAGCTATGGTCTAAGCAAAAGGAGGCTCTCATGTCCGATTAGATTCTAATAAATAAATACAGATTACTTACTTTATCGATGTGTGGGTTTTCTGGAACCAAGAAATTTTCGGAGCCGCTCGGGTTGGCAGGCGGTCGGATCTTCCGAGAATTTTCGGAATATCGGACGGTCTTTCCCCCGCAATTTCTCGATTCCAGACTTCGCACCAACTGCCTGCAAATTCAAAATCGCCGCCACAAGAAAACACAACCATGCATCGATAAAGTAAGAGATCTTTTTTGGTCTACGTCTGTCTCGGATGCTCTTTACAGTACTTTTCTTACCAGCAATAAGACCCAAGGGTGTCAGGTCATATGTTAAATTTCCCTTTCGTACAAAGCACTCCACGGCAGATGCAGGACAAACTAACGAGGTCTGAAAGTCAAAGAAGTACTTGTTTCCAAGCTGATTCGTGAACTGGGGTTCTCCAAGTGGCTTTTTATGGTTGCAGTAGAATTTGATGTGTACCTCTCTCTGTTGTCCAGTAGCTTCAAAATTGTCCCCTTCCCTGAAAATAAATTTTTTCACATTGATGCTGTCCATACAACATTGTGGAGCTACCACCAGCATCTATAACATTGTTACCCCCAACGATCTTAAGACCGACTTGACCAATGGCAGAGCGGCGACATGGCGGGAAATTAAGCACTGAAAGTCGCGTTTAGTCCTTTCCGCGCGCTTTCCTGTTCCCAGCTGACACTGCGCTGCCTCGACTGAATCTGCTTATCAGGCTACGTCAGCAGGCCCGGTACGTTGTCGTCGTTTTCGCTTTTCTGTTAACAAAAGTACGGTCTCGAGGCTTTTTGGAACCAACAATCAAAAGCTTAGCGCTTTTTATGACACTGACCAGTCAAGCATCGACCTCGTTTCAGTGTGTGTGTTGACTGGAGCGGCCTGAAAAGCGGGAAAGGTCTGTCGAGCCCTAGTAAAGCAACAGGTCTACCCACAACGTGTTCCCAGTGAACTTACTTAATAGTGGAACACATTTTACCGCCGCTACAAACACTACAACGTTCTAAAAAAAATGTACTAATCGCCGACCGGTAGATCGTCCCACGGTAAACGTACTGACCTTCTTACGAAGTTGAACTCGACTGGGTTAAGATCCTAACCACACTAGCGGTAAAGACCTGAGATGGTCTCTACCGCTTAGGTTCCAACATGTCGGAACAATATCGTAGACCGAGTACCGACGACTATGTAGCTAGTGAGTCGGCGTAACATGAGAGGCTTATTTAGCATGATCATTGGGTTAAGACTTCAAACAAGAGAATAACAAAAACACCAAAACTTACTTATACACCAGTGTAACAATTTCACCCTTGTATTCCAGCATTTGGTTAAACTTGCCCAAAACGATCTTGGTACCATTTTCATTCGTCAAACAAGCTCCTATGCCCTCTTTCCCTTTGCAATCCGACACCGCACCGCAAATATTAAGCTCAAACTTCCCTCTTCCCTCGCCATCCGTTAACGATCCATTGTAGACGCCTTTGTTTGGGTCCTTCATCAGCGGCATCAGGTTGAAGGTTGTATCAGATTTAGGATCTTTCACGAAACAGTAATCACCGACAACGTTGACAATCTTGCACGCAGCTGCTGTTTGCCATTCAAATTTGTATGTGCATCCATGATCCTCTTTTTCAATAAACTTAGGAGGCGAGGACTGTAGAGAGAACAGAAAAGTTTAGTTGAAATCAATGAGCAATTTCAAACATACAGAATTTTTTTCATCCATGCATTTATTACTGCAATTAAAAGAATTCGGACGAAAGTGTCTTTGTGATTTATTTGAATTTAAACATACAATGTTTTTGTTGGTGTTGTTTTCAGAAAAAGTTAGCTATGTTCTAGACTTTTAATGTCCCATTTTCAATGGAAGGTTAATAATTCTACTCTTTTTATTCATCAGTGTGCCACGGTAATATCGACTTTATCTAACCAAAACAAGTTAGTGGTGAAAAATTAGTGTCGATTCGACATGGGGATTGGGCCGGAAGGCTTCTACTAAAGGTAGTCTGTAAAACAGAGATAGAGAAATCGGGGAACAGGGAATAGGGATTAAAGGATTCACGCACATCAAGATTTCCTGTTTTGTAGATTCCAAGTTCCCTCGTTCCATGTTCCCCATCCCTGTTCCCTGTTCCCTGTTCCCTGTTCCCCATAGCTGCTAACTCATTTGAAAACTGTATTGAAACACCTTTAGCAAGCAAGGTCAATGCAATTAATATTATAGCGTCAAATCATACTTTGCTTTTCACCCTAATTATGTTAACAATAATATTATAAATGAATGACTTGTTTATTGACTCTTTTTGCAGCTTGGAGCTGAATTGCAGGTACGGGTCAGTTACCTAAACAACACGTAATTAGGACACTAAACGGTAGCATAGTTTACGGTTAAAAAATTAGAAAAACGATCAGTATTCGATGGCAGGGTGGTAAATTATCCATTTGAAAGTGTACAGTAAGTTGAAGATGAGTGAAGACGTTTATGAAATTTCTCCTCCTCACGTGCTACTCACGTGCTACTTCACTGAATGAAGTTTGATGCAAGTATGGTGGTGTAAATAATTTTTCTTCTTCTTATCTTTTTTTTCTTTTTGGTAACAGTATATTGTTCGATAATATTGTATTTTGATGTTGTTACTGCAATTTAAAAATTAATAAATAAATACGCAACTTGCACATCTCCCATAATGCACCTTATTCTTACTCATTCTCACCTTATTTTTCTTAGAATAAGATTGTAGTGGGAAAAAAGATCCTTGTGCCATGTTTGGATGTAATAATGATCACCTTTTTAGCCGAGAAATATACAGTGAAAGACTATATTTCTAATACTAAACTAGAAAAAGGCGATCATTTTTACATCCAAACACGGCACAAGGATCTTTTTTCCCACTACAATCTTATTCTAAGAAAACTTTAAGAAAAAATGTCCCAGAAAGCGCTCGAAAATACAAACGAAATGTGCTCATGCCCCCTGGGCATCCTATAATACTCCTTAAATCGAATTAATTCAATATGGCCGCCGTATCGGTAAAAAGGTCTATTACTTGTAAATGACAAAATTACAGCTTCTTCTCCAACAAATGTGCCCCTTTAAGTGTTACATCAAACGCTAAATACAGTGAGAGTGAACTTTGCAAAACTGTTAGGCTAACAAGTTTATATTATTTATACCTTCTTTTACTGTTTTCAGCGGTTATTTTTCAGTTTCACTCAATTTTAGGCTGATTTAGCAACAGAACGGGAACGTCAGTTGACAACGGCGCGCGCAAATCAAACAACCGGCTTGACCAATGACAGAGCGGCAAATTGGGCACCGGAAGTCGTGTTTAGTCCTTTCCGCGCGTTTTCCCGTCGTCAACTGACGTTCCTGTCCTGTTACCTAAATCAGCCTAATTTGGTGGCAGCTCCCACTACTTGAATTTTGATAAATTCCGTGACACAGTTCCCTTAACTACATGCTTTCAATTAAAAAACGATAGGAATTCACTTACTATTACTGCGCACACACATCCTTGTATTTGAAAAGGATGATTAACAAAAAAGGTCGGTGTATTAAAATTTAACTACAAAAAAATACTCACCGTTAAGCCTTCTCTGCAGATGAAAGTGATTTTGGACCGATAGAGCTTTCCAGTCTGCCCGCCACATTTATCACCATTGGTATATGTAATGGTAACGCGGCCTGTGTTCTCCACACGGGGTGAATCTGATACTGTTCCTGCATTGCGTGGAAATCAATTCAAAAGGGTTAATGGACGGTTTCTTTAACTGTCACTTACATTTATGGAGGTACGTGTCCACGATTTTAACTTTAGAGTCAGTCAACGGAATCCTCTGGTGCGACCATTTACAGAAAGCTACTAAACGGTACTTTCGTGTAATTAGTTGAGTGATTATGTGTTGAGAGCTGTTGAGAGTCTGTGATCGACTATAAAATTGACAGGAAAGGTTCTAGGCAGTAAATCCACATGGTACTGCAGCGGAAGCAGGGTTTGTTTTAAATTGTCTCCTTACAATATGCATATGAGAATTAGTAAGAAGATAAGCAAAGGGAAAATGCTTCGACCTTTTATCAAATATAATTCTTTAAGGAAATTTATGGAGACTAGTCTGGAGAATTTGTACATGTATGTGGCCGCAAGGCAAAAGTTGACCGCAAAAGCCTACTCAGTAAGCAAAGATTTACCAAGTTCCTTAATTCCTTAAAACAATTGGTTTAATAAGCAAAATAACAACTTCCCAGTGCATCACGCTTTTTTGTACATTTCTTTCCTGTTTCTTGCACGACTACGATTGAAATGCCTAATTTTGCGTTTTATGGAGGACGTAAGTAAGCAACGACGAAATTTTATTTCTCTTTCTGAGCTTGGCTATGGTCCTTTGAAATTTAGCTTCAGGAGGGTTCGCCTACATTTTACAAAGTAAGTGGGTAAGAATAATCGCTATTAAGACGGTAGGAACACAAATTCACTTTTTAAGCGACGTTCTCGTTGCCGTCGAGCCGTTGGATCTCAAAGTCCCTATTACTTACCTAAATTCACAAAGCTACCATCCTGCTTCACTAGGCAGACTGAAGCAGTACCACTGCATTTGGAAATGGTAGGGGAAAGATTCAACATGCGACAAACATTGATGTAAAACGTTCCACCATCCCCGTCAGCGTGCCAGTTATCTATTGTCTTAACCAAGCTTGTCAAGTCATATTGATCTGAACCGGATCTGGCAATACACTCTGCGATCTGCAAATCAAGAAATTAAATCCTATTACCATAACTGATCTATAAGCCCCCTGGGGGCAGTTATTAAGTTCAAGCACGTTTGAAGGGGGCTTAATAAAGATGGGGGCTTACTTAATTTAGCGAAGATGATACCGTATTTACTAGAATAATCGCCGCGTTGCTTATTAAATTTTCCACTCCTCTAATGCGGCGCTTTTTCGAGGGCGACGATCATTTGAGGAGAGGCGTTTACTTGAAAGTTGGACGAAACAAAGAATTGTAGTAACTACAGTATTACTATTTTCATTGTTAAACTAACAGTGAAAGTCCTTTGATTTTGATTATACATGTATCAGGGCCGCGGCGCTTATTCGGGAGGGGCGCATAATAAATTTTTTTGTCCCAGATGCGGCAAGAAAAAAAATACGGCAAGTCTTTTCCCCAAGCACCTCTTCAGTAAATTTTACTCACTGACCTTGGTGAGGCAGGCGTACTTTGTGAACCACTTAAAGTTATAAACACAGTGATCCTCTTTCTCATATTCTGGAACTCCAATTCCATTGTCAACTGCCGACCTATTACAGAGGAATGTAATGTGCGTGGTACGATTGACGCCATTGTGACAAGGCTCTCCATTTCTATAGGTGAGATTCAACATTCCATCATAGTAGAACAGTATGTCGTTAGGTTTACCCAGGTTCTTGTGAAACGTGGGTTCTCCTCGTTTTATCTGACATGCCCCAATGTTGCCACCAGGACAAGAGGTCTGGTTACTTCCACCACAAATCTGGATAGTCAACAAAGAGTGGAGAAAATTAAAGGGGCTACAGTAAAATCCCGCGTATAAGAACCTAGATTTTAAGAGCCTGTTAGGCTAAGATTGTCCATTTAGACCCTAGTCTGCTACACAGCCGTTTTTAGTGTCGTCACGCAACGCTCCTCCCCGGAGGAGCGTTGCGTGACGACACTAAAAACGGCTGTGTAGCAGACTATTTAGACCCCTTTTACATAAGAACCTGCTTTAGCCTACAATTTTGAAACAGGTTCTGATTTTAACCCTTTAAACCCTAACATCAAAAGTTGAATTCTCGTTTGTTCCCCCTATTCATTTCCCACAGAAGTAGTGGGGTGAAGTTGATAAAATATCAAGCAAATTCATCTTGTGTGATCATGTCCGTAATTCTTATGACCACTTTGTTTTACAAAGCATTGATATCACAAGGAGAAATTTGATGCTGATCACTCTTAGGGCTTAAAGGGTTAAGAAATTCAGTCAAACACTGAATACACAAATTCAATAGAACAAGCTCTTCCAGTGAGTAAAATGAAGATAAGACACAGTACCATGTTATTTTTGTTCTGTTTAACTTCCATAGCTTTGTGTAAACTTCATAAATGGTTTTAACATGCTTGGATTAAAGGGCTATTTAAATAACAACTATTATGCATGCAATACCAAAAATAGGCCCAAAATAGGCCCCAAACACCTTATTTATTTTTACAAATAAGAACCTCTTCAAGAACCTGAGCAGCCTAATTTTCCAGTTGGCGCCATTTTCATAAGAACCTTCTTATCCTAGCTTGGTAAAACATAGGTTCTTATATACGGGTTTTTACTGTATGTCACAAGGATATTGTTGTTTTAGGTCATTTCTGATGTAAAGTCATTGCTTGATGCCTTTGCCTGCACCCAAATTGTTCCTGCAGATTTTTGAATCTTGAAGATATCAAGCAAATTTCATCGGGAAGCACAAACCATAATAACTTTTTGGTGATTTTTGTAGGCATAAAGGTAGCATTAAAACTTGGTCTGGTATCCAGCCTTTTTGTTTCTGTGAGTGTTTGCTTTACTGCAGTACTTTCGATGGCGGCGCCATCGAAACCTCTAAAGAACAGCTGACAAAATAATGATGTCCAAAAATTAGTTGCGCAAAAGGCGTCTGTATTCTTGTAAACGATTGAAAACGGCGAGTTCAAGAAATTGAACAGTGAAAACCTCACCTTCAACTGATAGCTGTACACTGACATATTAGCTTGTAGAAGGTAAGAATCATTCTTTCCCCACTTATGTTCAGCCAGAGGAGTTAGGTCAAACGCATACCCAGCATCTGTATCTTGAACCTTGCAGTTGGTTCCTCGTTTTACACCCAAAGAACATGCTGCAGCTAAAAACCATTTGTTTAATCGTTAAACTTAACAAAAAATGGCCTCTCTAGACTGCACCATTAGATTCCAAGGTAAGGGTCTGTGGTAGAGACAGCTTTTTGATCTTTTTTTTTTTTTTTTTTTTTTTGAGGGGTGGAACGGTCCTAACTAACATTTATAGTACGTCAATAAAACAAAAACTAAAAATTCCAAAAAAATATGTTAACAAGAGAAAGTGAGTTACTCAATTATAGGTGCAGTGAGTAAAACAGTTTGTATATCGCTTGATTTTAAAGAACAGTTGTGGAGAAGGAACTTGATCAGTAATTGGCTTTCCCTACCCAAAACCTTGAGTGAAAATTATGTGCAACTTACACCCCTGAACGAGACGATTTAAAAGTCCTCATTCCTTTTAAATGGGGGTGGCCCTCCCAGGGAAGAAAACTGTTGGCCGTTTGTCAGCCGATTGTTGGTCGTCTGTCGGCCAAATGTGGGTCGTCTGTTGGCTGATTGCCGACCGTCTGTCGGCCGGCTTTTGCTGGAAAGTCTGTCAACGGACGGCCGACAGACTTTTAGGGAAGCCGTTCTTCGATTTTTTCCGCCTTTTCTTGACAATTGCAGCTCTCTTAAACTATGACACTTACAACTAACAAATCTTAAGAAATTTAATGTTTACCTGTTTCCCACATGAACTCATAATGACAGTTGTCTTCGGAATGACTGACAAGAACAGGAGCGCTTGCTAAATCTCCAGGTTGACAAATAAACGTTATCGTTGAATTTCTTAGAATGCTCTTCCCTAAATTGTCCTTCTTACATTTACTGCCTTGTGTATAAACCAGCTTGATGGAGTTGTCTTGGTTCAAAGTTGGTGGGTCTGTGTATCTTCCCAGGCTTACCACTGTGCCCTTTTCAATCATACATACAGCAGCAGTTCTGTCGCACTGCTGTGTTTCATCTCTAAAATTAAGACCACCACAGACATTCAGGAATATTTTCCTATCCGAGCTGCTAGTCTCACCATCCAGACCAACCCAATTTGACTGATTGTTCATGCGAACAAGTTCCGACAAATCAAAGCGCAAACCGTTTCGGCCCTCCACTCGGCATTGTGTTCCAGTCCGACGACTTGGTGCACAAGCATATTTTGTCCTCCATTCAAAATAATAGAAGCAGTAGTCTTCGGCAGTAAAAACAGGCTGTCCTTTATCGACATGATAATCACATATAAACATAATGATGGTCGTTCTGTTAAGTTTATTATGGCACTGATCGCCATGTTCGTAGGTTAAGGTTAAATGCCTATCTGCAAAGCGCAGTGTTTGCTTGAATATATCTCCCAGTGAATATCTTTTTGCTCCATCCAGCTTTTCCTGACAAACTGTAGAGTTCGTTCCTGCAGAATCATGCAAAAGAAGGGTAAGTACCGATGAGAAACCCAACTGCCAAAGGCAAGAAAAATTAGGAAAACCATATCAAGAGGTAACCAAGGCAACCTGGCATCAGAAATAGTAGGCAATCCCAAGTCACACTGAGGTGACTCAGTGGAAGAGCCACTTAGACTCATGCTCCAAACATCAAAAACAGTTGGAGGTCGCAGGCGGGAAAAAACACCGCTGACAAAGACAGAAAAAAAAAACATCAAAAAGAAGAGGCAAGCCAGCGAAAAAATAAGTGACAGCACACACTTGGAATAGAAATTCAAGACTCACAGCCAATCGCCAATTTTACTGTCAGTATTACTTACTCTACCATTTTGATAGAGAATCAGATTCAACATCAGTTACTTTCCATACAGCAGTTCATTATTTTATACTACTAGAGGAAAAATTTCTGCAATTTCATTGGCTTAGAGCAGTGGTATTTCAGCCTAATTTGAAATACCTACATGCGAAAATTACAAACCTTTTGTGGGTAGTAGTATAAACAAATAATAGCATGATCTGTACGTGATATTAGGCATAAATACCACTCGTGATATTTCAAAATTGTCTCAAATTTCACTCGCCAAACGGCTCGTGAAATTACGTATAACAATTTCGAAATATCACTCTTGGTATTTTATGCCAAATATCACTACAAATCATGCTATTACCTATACAAACTTTGAATTTTAAAATCAGTTTATTTAAAATACCATTACGAGTCAAACCCCTGATTTCCGTAATAAGTTAAAGAGATTTGCAATCAATATAGTCTGGGGGCAAAAAATGAGCGTGTTCAAATCAGAGGTGCTGCATGATTCGCGTCATACGGATAATCGTCTAAATGTGAAAGCGAAAACGGGACAGTTTTAATTTTGAACAAATAACCCATTTTATCCGTCTGTTTATCAGTCAATTTTGATGTGTGAGAGTGAAAACAGCCAGTTACTTACAATGTACTTGAAGCACAAAGAAGTCATACTTCAATATCACTGTTCCAGTGAAAAATAGTGTTTACTAATTCTCAAGGAAATAACAAAAATAGTTTCAAAACTCAAAATTTGTTTGATTTTGATCCACCCTATCCAACTAAATTTCACCATTCTTGGCAAAAGTACTAATTTTGAGTGGTTAGCAAGGTTCAGTTATTTTAATCATAATCAGTGATGTTCATACAAATACTAATGGTGAGTTCTGCGCCTCATCCTGTGAAAAATTATGAGTCCCCGTCCAGAACCAATGAGTCCCAGTTTAAAAAAATGAGTTCAAAATTGAAAATGCTTGGATCTTTATGTCACCAGACAGTAAGTCTGAAGACAGACACCAAAACTCTGTATTACAGTACACTGAATTTAAAATATAGTCGTTCTATTTGAAAGCACAGCAAAGGCTAAAAGAAAAATGCATTGTTTAACAACAGCTATAATAACTGCCACGGAAATTACACGAATGGGATATTTCTACAAATACACATGTTCATATCAACTGATCGATCTTTGCATCCTACGGGACGCATGCCATGAATTATTTTGAGTATTGGGGATTTTTATGCGGAGAGACACAGGACGCAGAGGTAACAAAATCACTGCATAATTATTTTAAATTTAACTTCCACCCATCCCCTACTCTGCTTTGAAGATGAGGTTAATACTTGACAAACTTTTTCAACAAGGGAAAGAAAACAAACCTCTGTCTCCACAAGGAAATCCAAGAGGTTTACAAACATTCATGTAAATAATGTAATGAGTCTTCTTTCCTTTCTCCACAACATTGTAGCCAAGCTTGTAGTTTTCAAGGCTGTCAGCTGAAAGTTTTGTCAAGTCAAAGTTGACAAACTTATTGACCAACGTACAGTTATTTGTAGACATAATCTTGGCCTCAGGGCAGGCAAATTCAGTTTCCCACAACACCTCAAACCTGCAGTCACCTGCTGCAGTTAAAACTGGACCTTTATCAGCCTGAAAGCAAGTTCAACTTGTTAGCAAAAGGATCAAATTGGACACACCTACACAAATTCAGTGCAAATTTAGGGTGAGTTTCTTTCGGCAAATCCGAAAACAGATTTTTGATCCTAGATTTGCCAGATTTCACGTTCGTTTGAAAGAAATGCAAAAATAAAAATTGGATCAATAACCTTGGAAACTGTTTTGCAAATGCATCCAATGTGATGACCTCTTACAAAAATTAACGATGGGTTTTCTACTATTTGACAATGCAGTCCTACCACTAATGGATGATATAAACAGAGAAAGAAGTGTACAAAAGATGAAAATTACCTAGAGGTTGGTTTTCCTCAATACATACATAGACACATTTCAAAGCCACTTTCATACATCAAGACAAGCAGTTGAGTGAAATGTACACGTAATTATATTAAGGAATACACAAGCCATAAGCCCTCTTATCCAAAGCCCAAATCAGCTTCTGTAGCATGAAGCACTTTAGAGTATTGTTACAGAAAATAATGTCCCCTCCCCTCTGGATGGGATGAGGGATGCTAGGCAGGGTCACACCAAGCAGGATCTGGATGTCGTCAGTAACATTAATACCCCTGGTTGAAAACAGACATAATGGAGCAAAGTTCCTCACAGTGTATCTAAGAAAGGGGCGCAATGGCAAGACTTGATTTTGGACCCACAGATCTGAAGTTCTTATATAAAGCGATTATCACTAGAACACCTCACTTCCACAGTAGAATATGGAAATGACATCAAAATGTTCAAAACTCAAGTGGAACTACTGTATGAGGCAATGGAGTTTCATTGAAACTCATCCACAAGAGATAGTGAAAAACAAAATGAGCAATTGTCCGGGGGGGGAGGTGGGTGGCATTTTTCCAAGGTGCTTGAACACTGGATTTAACTTCACTGTGTATGTTACAGGTCAAAATTAAATTCAGGTTAACATTTTTTACCTAGGTTGATTCTCAATTTACTTTGTCTCCTAGCCCTAATTATTCATTGAATTAGAGCTAGGAGACAAAGAAAATTGAGAAAAATTTAACCTGATTACAGGGTTCATACATAAAAACTTGCAACCATTTTTAAGGACTTTTCAAGGACCACATTCGATTTTCAAGTACCACCTACTGGGAATGTAATTTCACAGATTGAACAAAAATGCACATTTCCAGTCCATTCTCAGAGGACTTAAAAGGCTTGAGCTGTTTGCTCCACAACTTCTCTACATTTTTCAGTTCACTTTTCTTAAACTGATAGTTAATTCTTGCATAAAACAAAAAAAGCCTTATGTAAATCACCATTAACTTCTCTGAGCTATGATTTATGTTCTGTTCTGGACAACCAAAAAGCCTTAAAAACACTTTTTAGGCCACTACATTCAAAGTTGAAGAAAAGTCAAGGACTTTTCAAGACTGTGCAAGCCCTACTGAATTTAATTTTGACCTGTAACATGTACTGTACACTATAGGCCTCTACGCACCTTAAAGTTTCCTTCAATGATCCATAAGTATGTCCACAAATAACCTTACGTAGACCTTATTACTGTAAGCTTACCATTTCTCCAGGACACCTGAAAGTTATTGTTGTCACTGGATTGCCAACACAGCCACTTACTTTCCGGGTTGTGTTATAAACAAGAACAATGTCATTGTTTGAAAGGAAAGAAAGTTTGCTAGCAAAGCTTATGCTTCCAATATCTTCTTGATTGGAAAGCTTTTTGTCAACTCTACACATTGAACTGTTTGGCGGGCAGCCTTCTGTTTCGTCAATAGCAGTTATCCCTCTACAAACGTTGATGAAAAAGTCAAAGTCTGTAATTGAAGAAGCAACCTCATAACCACCTGTAAAATACATGCAGCAAACATATGTTAGAACAAAATGCAAAAAAAATGAGCTACATGTACATGTAGTACAGTTCTAACTGAAAATTAATTCTTTCCAAAAATATTGTAATAGAGTGAAAATGATTGTAAATCTTGGCACTCCACAATACACTGTTCAAGATGTGACTTTATACAGAAACAAACAGGGCCTAACAGCCCCCCCCAAAAAAAATTTTTTTGGAGACCACCCCCTCCCCCCCATCTCCTAACTTATTGTATGGATAGGAAGTTTTGTTGTTTGTAATTTTAGGTATTTGGAAATGCAGTTGAGATACTATTTATTGTGTAAGACTCCAAATAAAAAACATGTATGTATGTACATGAACATAATTATGACCAAGCCCCCAACCCCCCCCCCCCCCCCCCCTTTATCTAAAGGTTTGGATCTGCCACTGCGGTACCTTTTAGCTTTATCAAAGGTGTAAGATCCCTCCGTTTGTTGTCATTACCATATAAAGAACAAGGCATCTCTGGTGCTGTAGGAGGTTGTTTGCAAGCTTCATTTGTTACAAATTCAAACACTGCAACACATTCTTCATCACCAACTGAAATATCCACAAACTGAGGTGATCCCTAAATTACAAATATGAGAATAAGTTTTATGTATTATGAAGGAAACAGTAACTGCCCAAAAGCCTTTCATGATTTCCACACTCCTTGGTTAACCCTTTTAGTGCCAATAGTGACCAAGATCAATTTTTTCCTAACAATATCCATACACTGTCAAGAGATAAATTATGAGAATTAATAAAGTGATCACCCAAGAAAAAGATGCCTTGATCTTTTAACAAATTCTCTCAACTCATTCTGTAAGGAAATGTATGGAGATCAGTTTGGAGAATTTGTATGTGGATACTGGGGCTTAAAGGGTTAACAAAGTTCACTAAAACTACAGTCAAACCTCCACTAACAGTCGGCTCTTCACAACAGCCACTTTATTTCGTACTGGTGGACAAAAAATCAATACATTAGGGCCATTTACGCGAGGAACAATAAGACGCGTCCTCCATAAGACGCATCTTAAATAAGATGTAAACTTTCCGTATAAACGGCACATTTCATCTAAAATAAGACGTGACTTTGTTAAGACATGTCTTATTTTAGAACAGCCCTTAACACCAGTTCTTAGATAAGACGTGTCTTAGTTAAGACAAGAAAAACTTTGTATAAATGACCCTCGTCTTATTTAAGACGAGCTTTATGTAGGACGCATCTTATTTTTCCTCATATAAATGGCCCTAATGACTCTTGTTTCAACCTCTCTACAACGGCCACCTCTTCACAATTGGCCACTTTCTTCTATCCCCAAGGTGGCCATAAAGTCGAGAGGTTCAACTGTAGCAGTAATCACCCAAGAAAAGTGTTTTGTTTAAGTAGCTAGAGTCAGTAGAAAATACATATACATATCATCACACTCTATAGTCTCTTAATCAGCGAGACTCATAATCTGTGAGCCATTTCATTTTCTTTGTATTTAGTACACAAAACGACAGCAGGGTATCCAGCGGCATGGTTGCTCAAAAAAATAGGAAAGAAGGAAACTCAGGATTGAGAAAATAGGAAAAATAGGAAAATTTGTATAAAAAAATAGGAGAAAAATAGGAAAATCAATAGTACTTTTGTCAACAAAGATAGCCTCCCTGCACCCAATCAGGGTTATAATATACAACTATCCCCTGAAGGGGAGTCACGAAACGAGGAGACATTTTGAATCACGTCCCAAAACAGTGAATATCCAAGGCTATTCTGAGTTGCGGGAGCCAATCAGAACACACGAAAATTGCTATCCACTGATTTGGTGAATACTAATAAAGCTATCAGTCCTCAGATTCTATGTTTGCAGGATTTAGATCAACTTTCGTGGCTAAGAAGGAGTGAAAATGATCAGTAATGTTTAGTTTATTTGCTCAGTTACGCTGTAATCAGAATGATATGCTTGACTACAGGTCGAGCATGGTTCTATAATCAAAGGTGATCATATACAAATTGCCTTGCAAGTTGCCGGCAAATATTTGAAAAGCTTTGAAGAGTGAAATTTCTCAGTTCAGAAACAAATCGTCGAATACGATATAAAAAAAACTGTCGATAAATTAAAGTAGGAAGTGAAAAACCTTTAGCGAGTAAATCCTGTTTCGTGTGGAATTAATCACCTCCTCATTTCTTATCTAGTCTCCGAGTAAGTGAGACTAAATGCCAATTTTAGGAGAGTTCTTGTTCTACAATTCCTAGAATTTTCTTGGTGGCCTGGCCCTAATTCACACATGATGAGAGATAGGAGACAAAGGAAATTGGTATGTATCTACACTATCTCCAATTGACAATCAATGGTATAATTGACCATGGAACATTTTTTGTTGTACATGTACTACATGTATTTGTCTTTTGTACCATGCCATGCAGTAGAATGTATGCAAGACACATTGTTCCTAGACTTCACACCTCAATCTGCAATCTCAAATCTGCATTTTGTAAACACCAAATTTTTAATTAAATGCTGGTTCCTAGAGGAGGGACTGACTCTGTTTCTGGAGAACTTCATTATTTTCTGGACAGGCAGCTGAGGGGAACACATGACACTGGGGGAAAACAAATGGACAGACCAGTCACCCTACAGCTGTACATGTAATAAGCGATTATTTCTCTGAACCCTTCAAGCCCTAAGAGTGATCAATATTTAATATCTCCCAACATAATGACCATGATGATGATGATGAAATGTTGTGTCTTTTGAATGTCAATTTATAGCTCGATCACTAATCAATAATGTGACTGTAATAACTGGAGAATGCGATGTATATACACTTTTAAAAGCTTGATGTTTAAAAAACCAAAGTGTTTAACCTATTTACCAATCAAGCAACTGGCTTCTTTGCATCTATAGAGAATATATACAGTGTATGTAGCCAACTATGAGTTAACAGCATTAGCGAACTCAATCAGAAAGACTACAATTCCTAGAGTTTCTTGATGACAAGATGTCCCTTTCAGCCCATTCTCATTCAGTGGAAAGAAGAGATTTTCAGACGGCACAGCTCAGCTGACAGGGAGCCACAGGGGGCACTAGAGGCAGATTTCAAATTCCGCCCAAAGAAACCCCAAAGAGTGCACTTGCTCCCGGGGCCATTGACTTGATAATGTTCTGAGATTTTGTACTGGGATGAACTCAAACCAGAATGACATTTTCTAGAACTCGTGCAAACACAAAAGACAGGAAGGGTTCATCACATAAACAGGCTTTACTGCAGAATAACCTGCCACTTTGAAGCACCCCTAAAATTAGGTGGATGTACAAAATGCAAGGATACGCCATCACTATACATCTGCCTGTCTAAAGGCGATCTGATATTGTGTGGTTCCAGAAAATATCCATACCCCCCCCACCCCCCACGGAAGATCATTGGAAATTCTGGGGGGGGGGGGAGGGGGGGTTCAAAGGCAGTAATTTCCAAGGGGTAAGGGGGGTTCATGGGAAACTATTTTCCAAAGGGTGACGGACCACGTACAAAACATTGAAAGCATCATACGATCAATCTGAAGCACAAAAACATACTTACGTACATTGTTTTGAAACAAAAGTCAGTACCGGTGTATGACATTAGCAGACTGCAGACTGCAGACTGCAGATCGCAGACCGCAGACTGCAGACCGCAGACTGCAGACTGCAGACTGCAGACTGCAGACTGCAGACTGCAGACCGCAGACCACAGATTGCAGATTGTAAATTAAAAGACACCAAAAATCTTCCTAATAAGGGTGACACCATCAAAAATATAACATCGTGTGAAAGTGAGAAAGTAGCCTGGGAACAAGGTTGACATTTTTGCGCAAAGTTACATTTGCCTCATTTCCAAGATGCTGTTGGCTATTCTTCACCGACGCGACTCTTTATTGACTCACCCGGCATATCACTAATTGCGTTGATTCTTTATTCTTCTTTGATTATTGTGAATTGATAATGACAAGTAGCAATGCCCACTAATGCCTGTCTAAATAGTAGTCTTCTGTAAAAAAGAGTTTTAAGATTGCGAGTACTTCGTGCTCACTACAGTTACATTGACAAAAACAACTAGGATAGATCACGGACATTTAACACCTTTCAAATGACGTATTTCATCTTAGCAGTATTTAAGAATATGCTAAATGATCTGAACAGATCCTACCTGGACTTGACGAATTAGCGGAAGTGCATTTTGAATTTCGAAATAGGCAAATCGACAATGGCTTTTTTAACAGGCCAATCATTGCTCATACTCAAATCCTAGTACACAGGTGGGGCCCCCATAGAATGAGGATTCTGGCACTGTTTCCCAGATAGACTTATATAACCAGAGTTTAGTTTTGTCTATGGTGCAGGCTAAATTGCTAGCCTGTTGCTATGGATTCATGAGCGAGTTTGTGAGATCTGCAGACATTACTCTGCTCTAATTCAATACGAGAAGAACAGCCAACAACTCCTAAAGGAATGAGGTCGGTGTAATTTGCGTGAAAAATATAAACTTCACTTCTAGGCCTTACATGTACTTCTCGGAACAAGGTAATGTTGATGATGATGCCACCTTTATTACGATATTTTTGGTTTCATTCAATTTACAGTCTTGCTGCCTCATGCAGTCTGCAGTCTGCAGTCAATTTTGTGAAGTTGATGAGCCTGTAGAATAGTGATGTGAATTTGATGTCCGTGAAAACAAGTTCAAAATATGAAGCGGTGCATTTCTTTTGTATATGTCTTGCATTAAGTTTAACACGGATTCATAATACAAGAAATTTAATGGCAGTACTTTAGCTTTTACGAATAAAGGAATAGCATGATCTTGTCTGTTTGTAGAATATATTAAGCGTAGTGCACAAACACACAAGATGGATAAGCATGACTGATCATTAATCCCGGGGGGGGGGGGGGTACTGCCATATATGGGATATATAGGTATGTGCTGCTGTGAAGGGTATGGTTTTCAGGCAGTTTACTCTAGGATAGGGTATATAAATCAGGGTGTTTGGGTCTAGAATAGGGTATCATTTTTCAGGAAAATGATCAGTTGGTTGAAGATTTTATCTAGACAAGGGAAACAGCTAATCTAGGATAGGGGGATTTGGGGAGTTTACTCTAGAATAGGGTAGCAAAATTCAGCTGAACTAGCTCTGGTATAGGTTAAGGGTTCCAGGGTCCCAGCGACACATCCCCACCCAGAAATTCCTAAAGTACCCCCCCCCCCCCCTTGGGTCATTAATGCAGTATTGGTATTTCGTCAATTTTGGATACGGTAATTCAGTATTTGCCAATTTTTCTTAAGGTATTCCAGTATTTAGTATCTCCCAATGTCCCCCTCCTTAAGATGTTTAGCCTTTCCTCTTTAACTACAACTGCCCTGGCCTTTAGGTAAGAGGTACTATAAGCTTAATTAAAGGCTACAAGCTCACCAAAAATTTTCCACATCTCATGAAGATCGTGGTCTTCCAAGGTTTAGAGTCAGCACTTCGACCAGAACAGTCTCCACCTCTGTACTCTATTCTAAAGCCTGCATCTTCATTAGTTTTGTTTGGAATCTTAGACCCTAGATTTTCCCCGTTATTTGAAGAATCGGCTCCATCTAGTGGAGTAGAGCAAACCGCATAGTCTTTACATTTCTCAACATCAATACGACCGCAGACATTAATGTAAAATTCCTTCTTTGAATTATATTCCACAACCTTCCACGTCCTAGGATAAAAAGAAAACGTGCAAAACGAGTTTCAGTTAAAATGCAATGAGAAGGAAAACTACCGCATGATGAGGAAGTTTGGTTTCGATACGATGTTTGTTTTGGTCCAGTGATTCTTGAAAATATGAAAAGGATGAATCAATTGGCAAAAATTCTCACCAGTTTGTGATTAAGTATTCAGATTTTCCTACTGTGATTGTGCATTTCGATGGAAGGTTGGCGACAGTGGACGGGCAAAGAAGAAACAGCAACCAAAGAATTGTTTGAAAGCCTTTCAGTCCGTCCGCCATTTTGGATGTTGCACCTGCGCATGCGATCTCCGGCAACGTCATCGAGAGATGTTAAAATGTGCTGACCGTCTGACAATCACGTCATCTCGTGATGATCACAGGTTCGAAAACTACGGTATTTGTTTGGTCCAACCCCTCCGTACCTACAAATGCCCAATTCGCCCAGGCTGTTTGCCCCCAATATTTTGCATAACTTTTGTTTTTCATTTCTCCTGGGTATTGCAGCCGACGTCCCAAGAGAAATTGAGAACAATGAAAAATTTTGGGGTTAAACAAGGTGCATTTTGGGAGATGTGCAAGTGACGCTCCGGCTGGGAAACACAGGCAGTTGCAGACCGACGACTGGCTGGGACTGAATAGAGTGTACTCCGGCCACGGTTATCACCAACAACATGCAAATGTCTAAGCTTTCAATTGTTTTTTTCCACAGTGTAAAAAAAGTCTGGAGCTCCTGACTCCTCAAAGCAACAACAACAACAACATAAGCTTTATTTGCATGACTATAATTATGTAGTTACAGTATTGCAAAAGCTTTAACCTTTAAAAAAAAAACAAACAAACAAACAAACAAATCATAACAATGATAATGTAATGCAATGATTACTATAGTCAATCAAGTGTCATCAGCATGATTTGATAACAAATTATTACGTAAATCATTACATAATGAGACAAATTTCAACAGATGTGAATTTACGGAAAAATTCTGTGAATTCATCAATTTAATTATTAATTCTGTGTAAGATAGCTGATTAAAGTCGAAAAAATTTTGTTGGATTTGATTGTAGAATTTCTCCCTTGGGATTGAGTATTTTGGACAATGGAAGAGAAAATGAAATTCGTCTTCAATTATACCAGAGTTACTATACAAATAGGACAGAATCTATCGTTGCGGGAAGTTTGATTATATCTTCCAGTTTCAATCATGAGTTTGTGGTTACTTATAAGAATTTTCACTAAATCTTTCCTATTAGCAGAATTTCTAATTAAGTCTAGATAACTTGAATATAATCATGTTTAAATAAGCAATAAAATTGTAGTTTCTTAGAATGATGGATTGTATGTTGCCAATATGCAATATATTTTTGTTTTATTATATCTATATAGTGTTTGATCTTAGCTTCACTTAAATTATTAAGATCAAAATAAGGGAGGTCATAATATTCAGATATTTTCATAAGATTATGGTAAAAGCTATTTTTACCATTACAGTGAAGTTCAAGCGAAGAACAAAAGGCTTGTTTAACAATAGTATCCTCGTGTTTACGCAGAAGATACAATATGTAATAAAGGATGTTTTTATAAATATTAATAATTAATGGGAACCGTCCTAATTCACTTCTACTTGCAACATTTGAAGCTTTATTGCTTGTTTCTAGGTAACGCTTGCAAAATTTCAAGTAGGTTTTTTCAATTAGGGTATTGTCAAAGCAGTTTGCCTTACCTGTCATTACATTTGGAAAGGCTGCTAGTTACCCACTGGCGCAACTTGTAAACGCTGACCGATCTCTCCCCCCCCCCCCCCCCCTATAAGTACTATAAGAATCTATTGACACAGTTATTTCATGAGAGCTACATTATACTTATAATTTGTAACCTCTAGTTAAAATTATGACTACCTGAAATACAAAACTCATCAGATATAAAAAAGAAAGATGGTTAATTTTAAGCTCGGTGAAGGAATGAGAAATGATGTGATCAATACGTCACGAGCATGGGACAAAGAAAACATCTGAGTCACCCAACAGCAATTGAACCTATGACCTTCCATTCACCGCTTCGGATGCTCTAACCACTGAGCTACGAAGGACTCGTGGTGAGCTGGGCCATATACAAGGTTCTTGTATGACATGCGTCCACCCTACTGCTAGGATCAGCAATCTCAAAATCGTCATGCGTGTGATATATGAAGAAAGATGGTAAATTTAAAGCTCGGTGAAGCTCAATTCCTGTCGGGGACTCAGATTTTTTTTTCTTTGTCTCATGCTCGGGACATATTGATCACATCATTTCTCAAAACGGTTCATCCTAGGTGTAAAAACCAGTAAAACTCACAATTTAAGTAAAACAAGGAGTACAAAGAAGCCACTGAGAAGTCAACACAATAGAACCAAGGAAAATAATACGTAGAAAACAAAGAAAAACTTCATAGGTTTTTACAGCGAGGTAAACCCCTCAAAACTCATCCGTCATATAGAGTTCGCGGGTACATGAGATGCGCGCGCAGGTCATTTCGTCACAAAGCTGGTCAGTATTCTAATCTCAGCTCTTGACCATTATCGAGAGAGGATGTAACCATTCACTTCTTAATTTGGAAAACAACAAGTCGTTTTTGAACTCATTCGAGGCTGTAATACGCAATGTACCATTTTCCTAAACCATTTGAAGAGGAACAGAGGAAAGAAAGGAAGCGTGCACGAAGACGACGTCGTAGAGAAACAACGCAAAAACTAATTTCGAGTCGTAGGGAACAACCTCAGCAGGCCACATTTCCCGTTATCGTAGAGCGCACGAGGGCTTTGAGCCCACCGACGTCAAGGCACAGAAGTAGGAAGTACTATTCTCCAGATTTTTCTTCCTCTCATAGTGGTTACGAATCTGAATACAGTGATGGTGAAGAATTTTACGGTATGGGTTGTGTCAATCGAGAAAGCACAGCATCTCACAGCAAAAGATCCAAACTTCCCGCGCCAAAGACGCATGTGGGAGAGTCAAGCTATCAGAAGAAGCGCTCAAAAAAGAAAAAGAAAGGATTAAAGCTAGATGAGGATTACAGCCATCCCTTATACCCATCGTTTTTAGAGAGACCGCCATCCCGAAATGGAGTTAATTTTGCTATGGACTCGCCTTACAGAAACATGGATCCTATCCCTGCACGGAAAAGTAAGGAGAATATGCCTGGATTCAGTGAACTATCTGAGCTAAAAAGCCTCAAAAAGCCAAATAAACTACCTCCCATAGACAAGGACAATAGAATGCACACAGATGAGTATCCTTTTGGAATGAAACGTTTTTGAGCAAACGAATGACTTTCAAATTCGACCACTACTAAAATAATCCTAATAATGTAAAGTAATTTTCGTCGCATTTACGACTTTAAAAAGCTCATTCTTCTTGTAATCGTAAGCCCCATTATATTTGTATCACTTTATTTTTCAGAGTGTTGCATTAAAGCAGTTGAACCCTCATTCATCCCTGTTTCAATCATTCTGTATGGTGTGAAACCACTAAAAATGCAAAACTGCAGTCCAGTGGCTCTTATACATCCATAGAGCTAAGTTTGTTCCCATTCTTTATATCTTCAGAAACAACAGAACAAAGTTGAGCTGATCTTAACATTTCAACAGGCATTTCTATTATCTGTATTTTATGTTTCTTACAAAATAAAAAAGGGCGAAGAAAGTGTTTTCTTTACTCGATTAATAGTTGAAATGAAAAAGAAAACGGTTCGAGCGCCATCGGGATGTGTTCCTATACTTGTATTTAGGAGGGTCGATAAGGCACGGTTCGATGATTTCAATTGCATGTACACCTGTTCCCAGCTGGTAGTGCCATCTGGCCCCAGTTACAGTCAAATGCCTGGACAGGCTATCCAGCGGATAGGAATCAGAGAAACCAATAACGGCGCCATCCAGTGGATAGAGATTTATTCAGTGGATGGCATTATCCACCCTTTGAACAACTTGGGTCAGTTGGATAAATCCTTAACTAGCCGGATGACGTAATTTATTTCCCTACCTCTTATCCACTGGATTTTGCTATCTAGTAGATAAATAGTGCTATCCAACTTCTGTATAGTCTGCTACACAGCCGTTTTTAGTGTCGTCACGCAACGCTCCTCCCCACTAACTTGTGGGGAGGAGCATTGCGTGACAACACTAAAAACGGCTGTGTAGCAGACTAACTTCTGTACAACTAGGGCGTTTTCATACCTGTTTCCTGTTAGACTAAACATGCAAAATTCATATTATGTGGCTCGTGACGAACTATATATACGCACGCGCGGTCTAAATTTCTTCATTCCTTTGCTCTGTTATATGAGTATGATAGTTGATAATCATGATTCTTCCGCACGACCTGTTTTTTATTGCCATTTCTGAATTCTGAGCAAACTACTGGTACCTATACTCTTTTCACACATTTAGCCATTTCGGTAAACAACAGACGGAAATTAACCCACAGATTGCTTGTAAATAGACATTTTTTTTCCAAATTGGTTAATTATAGGGATTAACACTAACAAGAATATTAAGACATGCACTAAAAAACTGTTCGTTTTTGGGCTGAAATATCTGGGAATAAACCTCATGACCAGTCATCATAAAGTGTCATTAAAATGGACGTAATTCTTTCCAATGCGAATTAACTGAAAAGACAAATGGTCAGTTACAAATAACTTGTGTTCAACACCTGGTCAATCAATGCCTTAAAAAAGAAATCGCACTGAAATCACAGAATAAACGAACGGACCAAAAGGCTCATCGCTACTGAACTAAGTCAGTGGCCACATAAACGTTTCTTGTTTTTAGATATTTACGCGCAAGCTTGTAGTACGAGCGTTCCTTCTTTTCCCTTTCACCGTGGTTTAAAAGAAAACACATAATCTTACCCGGCCTTCACTCGTTTACTGAGCACGTTCGGAAATGCTCCAGAGAGAGAGAGGGAATATGTTAGGTGAAATGTTCTCCGAGCGAAATTATTCCCTCCTCCCCATCTCTCCCGCTGACGTCATTACCTGTTCATCGTCCTCGAGAGAAATGAGAGATATATTACCCATATAATGATCCCGCCCTTAATCATCCACTTTATTTACAGCAACTACTCCTGGCTAAAACTTTCTTCATTTAGGTTCAAATATTTTATTTATTTGAGAGCTAACAGAATAACGCCTATCCACTTTTTTTTAATGATGGAGGCACTGATGAGGGTGACTGAATGTGACGGTTTTCGTTTACTAGGAGTCAACTTAAATATTTCATAAACAATATTAGCTAAGAGTAGAAATGAATGCTTATAATGTTAAGTAGACAAAGTTTCTTCTCTGTAGCTATTTTACAGTTTCACGCCTTTCTTTTCGGCCTGCAAAAGAAATATAGACAGAAAAATTAAGTTCGATTTCACTTGGCGGCTAGGATCCCTTTGGGACCCTTTGGGGCTGTTTACATGGAGGGAGAAACATCCTGGAAAGCGGACCATCCTAGCGCCATATGTTTTCTGTATTCAGTTTACACGCAAAGAGTTGTATTTGCCCTAACGCTTGGGTTTTCCTAGCCCGGGGGGTGGGGGGGGGGGGAACTCAGCAAATGAAAGTGGTGGGGATGCTCGTCGTCTCGCTTAGGGGTGTAAATTTCGGATTTTGGTCTCACTTAGGGTGTTCTGTGGAAAACGCCATCATACTTAGCCGTGAAGGTCTCGTTTAGAGTTGCACGCCAAAAAATATAAAAATATATATGTTGTCTGTGTTTTAACATGGGCTCTTTTAGGGGTCAAAAAAAGCTTGGGCCACGCCCAGATCGGTCTCCTTTAGGGGTTTTATTCAAAATTTCCGACGAGCATCCCCACCCCTTTCATTTGCGGAGTCCCCCCCCCCCGGGTTTCCTAGCTAACAAGTAGGAAGATCCTAGTAAAAGGAAGATCTTGGCACCATGTACTTTGCCTTCGCTATGAAGATACTAATACTAGGGACAAACCAAAGAAGAATGGCGGCGGAACGTTAGTGGCTAATCACGGCGATACCACAAGCTGATTATTGTAATAGTTCTGCTAAAAGGTGGTCATTAACGGAGGCAAAGAGAGCAGAAGGGCCCAAATTGCATTTTTGTTTTTGTCGCCCGCCATTTTTAATTCCTTCCCGAACCTTCTCTAGTGGACGCCACACAGATTTAAATTTCTGCATGTAAAACCCAACGTAAAGTTCTTCTGCCTTCTAGATCTCCCTGGTACTAGGATATTCCTCCCTTTGTTGTTGAGCCAAAGCCAGTGTTATTACTTTGTTCAAATAACGAGGCGGAGTCAATCCATGAACCAGTTGCTATCAGTTTTTGCAGAAGATGCACGCGATGGCCGGGAAAAAAAAAGAAGAGGAGAATTTGGCGCCAGATGTTCAACCAGTGAAAAGCCAACCTAAAGTATCGCAAAAGATGCGCTGGGTCTGTTGAACCTGGGTCTAATTTACATCAGAGAAGCACCGGGAATGAGACTGAACGTAGTGGAAAAACAACACCTGAGAAATGTAAATCAACGCCAACATAAAACTTGTGAAAAAAGCCCCAAACTCTGTCTGTCTCATTTTGTTCTCTTGGGGTCATGATCATTCATAATAGCCGGACTTATATTTCTTCAAATACACATATCTGCTAGTGTAACCGCGGCAGGGTTAGCTTAGTCGGTAGAGCGCTTGACTGCAGAGCGGGAGGTCGCGGGTTTGATTTCCGGGGTCGGACCAAAAATAAGTGAGAAATGAATGTACTTCCTTTGCCCGATGACCACGTAAGATGGCGTATGCCCAGTTCAAGAGGACCGCGTGAAGACGATACTGTAGAATATGTAAATATTTACGTCTACCATCCCCACCCACCCCCCCCCTCCCCCATGCTTGTATCATCGAGTATGCGCATTGACTGTTATGTGATGATGATTAGAATACACATGTGTGAACGAGTAAGAAATGGTGTGTGTTAGTGGTGAAATCCTGGTTAAATCCGAATCATCCTTGGCTAAATCCGTAAAGACACTACAGATACGTACCTCAACTTTCAGCCATCTTAAAGCTATAAGAACCTGCCATGGAACGAAACAGGAAAATCAAATTTGACAAATAGGTACTTTTATCTCACTTTCATCCATAAAACTTAGTTTGCACAGTTTTTATCTGATCATTTCCTAATTTGAGAAATTAGAGAAAAAGTCCTTCTTCTGTTCTTTATGCAACAGAAATCAGGCGAAGCCCTGACTTGCCACTATTCTCTCAGTCTAGCAGATACATCAACAAGAAAAAAAGGGGATTGAAATGCCAGGGCAAAATGGCGGGAACTCGTAGTGACGCTACTCATACTGCCCCCATGTAAACCTTCGCGGTCCAAGAGGCAAAATGATTTCTGGCGCGCTGAAGGTGGAGCTGTGACTATTCAGGGGCACTCAACGAGAATATAGTTCAAAACCACTAAAACATAGCATTGTTAAACGTACTCTAGTATTTAAACGGTAGATATAGGCAAATTTTTATCCCCTAAAAATTTTTAATCTGTCCGGATTTCCTAGCTGAAAGTCTAGTGATCCGAAAATTATAGGAATCAAAACTTACCTATTCGAAAATTTGAGGCAGAAAAAAGGCTCCCGAACATTCTAGGTGACCTTTTTATGTTAAAAATCCGTTAAAAATAGTCAATTATACCATTTTTTAGCTGTTCGAAAATCCTAGGAGAGACAGACAAGCAAGAAATTTTACAAAAAATGTTCCGAAAATTCTAGATCTCAAATTTCTTCCGGACAAATATTTTCCGAAAATTGACGTTGGGTGCCCCTTCCTATTCTTAAGTGAGCACAAAAGAGAATGATGGGACCTTATTCTCTTTTGATGACTGAGTAAGAAGAACGAGTCGAAAATGTCTCTGGCTGCGTTGGGTCTTTGAAGATGACCAGCGTACCAACCTCGTCCCCAGGGCTTTTCCCTTTAAAAATGGGTTGGGCGGAAAAGCCCTGGGGACGAGGTTGTCAGCGTGTAAATCGATAGATGAATAAATCGCGGGAATTAAAAGATCAGGCGCCAGTTGTTCAATAGGTACATAGCGCTATCCAACGGATAAACTAATATTTACTGGACAGCGCAGTTGATTTCCCTAACACTTGACCGTGAATACTGATTTTTCCGGTGGATGGTATCGCTCTACAACATTTGAACAACCAGTGGTGCCTGGTTTGATGGCCTCATGTAAACATTGTAAGGTTTTGAAACGTGTCTTGTTGCGCTCGATCCTTTTTCAGTCATAATAAGTAGCAATAAAGGTTGGTTCTATTTCTGATTAGCAGAAAAGTGAGGATCCTTGTTTTAAATTGCTTACCTGATGGACGTTCTGTTTTTCATACAAATCTACTGTGACAAAACCATACTCAGCTTGAACACCATATGCGGTCACAAAATCACTAAACCAACCTATATTTTCCATCTGCAAAGAGATTACAACGAATTTGACTCTTCATTTAACTGAGAGACTCTTGTCAAAAGGTGTTTTAAATGGAGATAAATCCGGAATGAAATCAAGAAGGAAGGAAAGAGAGAAGGGAAAAAAAGGCGGACGAACGACGTGAAAAACGAAAAAATTTTTTTCAACTTAATTACAAACATGCCTTACAATAAAATTTTCTTGAGACATGAGCGTAATAGATTTAAATACATCGTTACGTTTTTATTTAGTGCACGGCTCCAAGTCTGGACAATACAGCCCCTTCCAGAAAAACATGCATTATTTTAAACTGTTTGTTGCTGTTGTTACTATCGTTTTATCCTTCCAGTTTTTTTTTTCTGAGACTGACTTACCATTTGAAATGGTGACTTCAGTTTGTTGATTTTCCTGATTGCCCCTGGTTGGAGTTTGTTTGCCAACCTTGTAAGAAAAAACCTTTTTCAATCAGATATTGAATCTGATAACAATGATTAGATTTGAAACAAATACTTATTTTTTTCTTATGCAAATGAAGAGGGCTTTGTTCCCTCCTCCCCCCCCCCCGCCCCACCCCACCCCAGTGAGGTCTTCGCATGCTCACTGTTAGTTATTTGAAACAAAAAAAAATTGAAAGGAAACACTCGCAAACCGTCAGAAGCACGCTAGGTTGAAGTCCTTTTTTTCGTTACAGAGTTTCTAACTGAGTCAACCCTTTGTCATTAAATTTACACCGCCACAACGTCGTTTATATCACTCCACAACCACGAGAAAGACAAAAGTTCCTTTTTATATACAATCGACTCTCTCTTAACGGACACCTCTATAAGACGGACACCTCTGTAAAACGGACACTTAGAGTTGGTCCCTGCCTTTCTTTACTCCATCTATTTGACTCTCTATAAGACGGACATCTCTCTAAGACGGACACTTGGTGCCGGTCCCAAAGGAGTTGACTGTAGTCTCTACGACATTTTAAAAGTTACAACTACAATAATAAGACCGTACTGGCAAAGAGTTTGGCCGTTCTTCAGTTCTTCGGCAAAATCTGAAGGATCATCTGAAGGTACTGAGACACCAGTAGCTCTCTCAATCCAAGAACAAATTTCCTTTGCAAGTCCTTTGTCCCACTTTCCTGCCATCTAAAAGAAAAACAACCTGTTGTTCGCTGCTTTCAATGCTACAAGAAGGAGCCAAATTGACCCAAGGAATATTAAAGCGCGTATATTTTGCTTAGAACTGATGGGTGAAGTGTAATTGTTTTCAAAGGAAAGTAAAAGCAAGAAAGAAGCCATGTTACGGTAAGAGCTATTTTAAAAGCTTACACGCTGGAAGCTTCGTTTTTTCTCTGAAATAGCCAGTTTCCTTGACTTCTTAGAATCTTTTATACGAGCTTCATCCAAGTGTTTTCGCAGTTCAGCTAATGCCTTTAAGTTTTTGAGTTAGCAAACTTCCAGCTTATTTAAGAAAAGGTCCGTGCATTTCTCGGAAGCGGCCGCGTTTATTTGGCGCGAAATTATGATCTCGTGATAGTGCCTCAAAAAGATCCCAAAGCCCCTCGAGTATTTAACAATTATTTCTCGAGCCCGAATGGGCTCTGAGTCAGTAGCCCATGAGGCCGAAGGCAGAATGGCCTACTGACTCAGAGGCCATGGGGGCGAGAGGAATAATTGTTTTAGTAAAATCCAACTAGTTGGTAAAAAATATCGAGAATAAAAAACTTTTAGCTAGTTATAGCTAGACTTTAATCGTTTTTTGCCGACAAAAAGCCCGCGCTTTTCGCTACTAGTGGGCTATAACATATAGCCTAGTAGTAGCTCAACCAATCAGAACGCAGCATTGATAATAGACCACTAGTTCGATTTTACTAAAACTCAGCATTAGGCAGATGTGAGCACATCCGGCAGACGTACAGCACATCCGGGACAGTACACATTACAATGCCAACAGCGGATGAAGGTGATGTCACGTCACACCTAAAATTGCCGAGGACGACCCTGGGACTATTTTTGATTGAGTCGACGTAAGATCTTTCATCCTTTAGAGTTTGATTTTTCGGAGAGGACGCGATCATGTCAGATTTCCGAAAAAGTTTCGGAGATTTACGAAGTTTTCATAATTCAGGGCTTTCTCATCCAAAATCGGGCATTTCGAGAAACGGACTCTTCTTTTCTCTCTCTGGTTCGAGTTTATCAATTATTTTGTATATTTTCCGACAAAAGTTTTAGTTGAAGTTGTAATATACCTCCAATTGTTCCACCAGGAGTAAGAAATTGATCCGTAGGCCACAAATGACGAGATCCGGAATTGAATTTCGATCAGCAGGCGCCTAACTCACATCTAAGGCGAAAATACGGTCGAGTTGACAGGTATAATTATAAATACAACAGTTCAAAACTCCCGTTGTACTAAAAGTGACTTTCCACTACCAATCAAACAATCAACGTGGTTTAAGCCTGAGTTTTCGATCTTCTTGATGATTCGAACCATATTACATTCCCCCGAGGAGTTAAAAAAATCGTCATTCCACTAATCAGTATTAGACAAATAATCATTTACAACAGCTACTCTAGTGGATTTCACTTCCATTCCTGTAGCCTATAAACCTGTACGCTCTTTTCAAGCGACTTACAGGTCGAAAGCAAATTCTCTTAACTTAATGTGCTAATACGTCGAGTTTTTATGAAGTGTTGGGAATTGTGACCAAATTATTAGCTAACAAACCTCGTGCTCGGTTCCAATTTAGTCTGTTATTGAAAATTCAAATAAGAGATGTGAAGGTTACCTTTTTAAGCCAGCTCGTTTTCCTGTAGGAGTTGGTGAAGAAGCTAACTTAAGCGTTTCACTGTGAACGGGCGCGTAAATAGAGCTCGTCTCGCTTGGTTTAGTGGTGTTATCCAAGGCTATCGAATTCAAACACACTAGGCAATTTGCATCGTATTGTCCAAGTAAAACACTCAAAAGTGAAAGGTCAATTTGCATAACAATGTAAAACCTTTCAGCTAAGAAAAGGTAGATATGGCCTTTATACTTGGAGCCAATCAGAACAACTTGCAACAAAAACTATAATTATTACTTGTTAATAGGAGCCTATTAATTTACTTAACTGCATACCTCTGAGATTCCTACCTAAGTTCAGTAACATCTGGAAACCTAAAGAAGGCTGGTATGACCAGCTGAAATATTGTTATGAAAAAACAATACACGTAGTTCTGAATAAGCTTTGCAGCAGTCTTTGGACTTCTCGTTTTTGATACCTCTAAGGTATTTTAATAAAAATTAAAAAAAAAAAACTGCGGTGAACTGGAGGCGGAGAACTGGTTCTAAGGCGGCGTCCACACGAATCTGAATATTTCCTAACACAGCATATTATTTTACACAAATTGGCCTTCCGTCCGCAAGAAACCAGTGAAACTCGCCGAAACCACATCTTTTTGAAACCGCTCTCCAGAGTGATTTAGGGCCCCGTCGACACGAATCCAGGTAAAAAGATATCTGGATTCAAAAATCTCCACATTAATGAAGACAGGGCCGGTAAGAAGTTTCGCTGCATTGCACTTCATTCGTCGTAGTCTGCACAGAGTAGTCATCTTTCGTCAGTCCTAGTGCAAGTCCCCCGCGGCCGGCTACAAATAGGAACTATAAGGCATCGGCGTGTGATTTTATAGCCTGCGTAGCCATCGTTTCCAATATTCCTCTTTTTTGCTCTTGTCCCAACTTTCTAGACGAACTCGCACGGAAACGCTTGCTAGCAGGCCATGTGATTTATTTACCATTCTTTTTCTCAGAATCTCCCAGGGGAAAATTTTCAAGGTGAATGTGACTTTTGAGAAAATCGTCATTTCCTATAATTTTGTACTTTTAACTTTTCCTCTTCAGTTCTTAATATTTTTGCCCGAAAATGACCTGAAGATTAGCCATACCACGGGGTTTGCTAGGGTGTGTTTCTTGCTGAGTTCGGTCTAATCTATACATTTTCTGGCACCGATCTACTGCTAACAAGCTGATCCCTGGGAACGCCGGAATAGACATTTTTAAGCTCGTCTAAAACTGTTTTGCGTTGTTTCCAAGAAACAGCCACAACATAGAGTGTTTTTACACTCGCTTCGGCAGTAAATGTTGGCGGGGTCTGAGATGTGACTCATTTGCCTAGGGGCGGGGAGGGGGACATGCCATACTCATAAGTCCTAAGAAGGACGAAATTAAACAGCTGTCCATGGCGGCATGCGTAAGGTTATTGCTCATAGTCACGAGCTGAGGAATTTGGAAGTGTGTTCCTCTAGTACTCCGCATATTATGAGATGTCTTATCAAAAACATGAAATCTCAAAAATTATTTATAAACATCTCACGACTAAAACAAAAAGAAATTAAGTTTATCCACCAAAAAGATAGAGTCGAGCCCCGCTTTACGGACACCCGCTAGCTTAGACGGACACCTCGTTATCTCGGAGAGCCCTCGGAAAAGTAAGCCCTCACATTTTCTCTAAATTCAACCCGCTTAATACGTACCCACCGTGATGTGGACACTTTTTCTACCCCCACCCTCACACTCTATATTTACGGGGTTTGACTGTACGACGTTTTAAAATTTGAAATTCCCGTCATTTTGTAAAAATAAGGCTCGCCAACCCTTCATCCTCTCTTGTGAAAAAACAACCTTGATTAAAACTACTTTATACACATTGCGTGGTCTGTATGTTTAGAGAGAAACAGACTTTCTACAGCTAGTGGCCCCACCAGATCTTTCGTGCAGGGCGATCGCCACCTCAGGTCAAGTTTATAATTGGATAACTCTCCTTGACTTATCAAAGTCTGCCATATGGACAATTCTATAATCCGTCTAGCTGCTTCAGTATGCAAAGTCGATTACGCGAGCCGGGGGGTACTCCCTTATATAAGCCATATTGGTATGTGCCACTCCAAAAGGTATGATTTTTTTGTCCGTTTCGGTCTGAAAACAGGTAGAGAATTTGCCCATTTTGGACAGGAATCGGATTAAGGTTTTTGGAGGGAACTATGGGAGTGCGCGAACGTATTTGTCGTTCAAAATGAAAATAAGAACGAAGGAGTAATATGCGAATTTAAAATGGATTAGGAAATCTTTATGCTGGCCATTCGATGGCCATGTTTTAATCTAACAATGATGACATAATTTCTGCCAATGTAAACGTGAAGCCAGGTCTGAAAACGGATGTGGAAAATGACATTTTTTTGTCTGAAATAGAGTGAGGATTTGAAGAACCGGACGGCACGAGTCCACGAAGAATTCCCGGGAGTACCCCCCGGGTTATGCCATAAAGCGAATTCACGAAATTGTATAGTAAAACTGGAGTAAAAATGTGGCCTTTTAACTACATGAAGTCTTTCAACAAAACTAAAAGAATCTATATTTCAGTATGCAGAAGTGAGACGACTTTAAAAACCACCAAGTGGTGGACTTATTGGCTAGAGATGTGTAAGATTGGCAGGAAAAGCGCGGAATCAGTTGTGGCTATTACGTCAAACCGTTTGTATCACCACTGCCTGGAGTCAATATCACTCACTTTCAATCAATATTTATTAAACTATATCGTCTGTTTATAAACATTGTATAAACGAATCAAATAAAACAAGCCATTCTATGATGCAAATAAGGTTTCACAAATATATTGAAGAGACGTCTTTTTTTGGGACCTTTATCCTTATTTTGCCGGCTTCAATTCATGACTTTTAAGAACACTTAAAGAATTAGATGTAAATCCATGTAACATCCAGTCTGTATTTAGACAATGCAAAGTACCTTCCATGATACCGATCGCGCGGAATAATCACAAAGCACGACTCTGTACTGAACCCGAACATTGAAGAATGTCGCAAAAACGCGAAAACATCGAAAAGAGCGAAGTCGAAATCTCATAAAACACCCGCATAAAATGTTTTCGCAGATGGCGTAAGTTATCCTTAGCTTTGAGGGCCATTTTTTCTTGAGCAGCAATGCTGATCAATGTAAGTGCTGTTGCTGTAAATTGCATATATTAGAGTAAACCTTATTTTCTTATAATTTGATTGTATTTCAGGACGACTGATCTTATGAACTTTTCAGCAGATACTATCGATAACACTCAGCTGGTCATCTGCGCAAATCATCCTTGCACAAATACTAAGATTTCCAAAGCCCTTCGACAAACACAATATTTAACGTCTACATGCTGTGATCATATTCATACAGATTTTTAAATTTAATAGGACACAATAAGCCGACGAACTAAAGCATCATTTTCAGTGCAAGTGACGACCTTAATAACTCTCTTGCCCGGGGGGGGCACTTTAGGAATTTCTGGGTGGGGATGTGCCGCTGGGACCCTGGAACCCTTAACCTATACCAGAGCTAGTTCAGCTGAATTTTGCTACCCTATACTAGAGTAAACTCCCCAAATCCCCCTATCCTAGAGTAGCTGTTTCCCCAGCCTAGATAAAATCTTCAACCAACTGATCAGTTTCTTGAAAAATGATACCCTATTCTAGACCCAAACGCTCTGATTTATATACCCTATCCTAGAGTAAACTGCTTGAAAACCATACCCTTCACAGCGGCACATACCTATATAGCCCATATATGGCAGTACCCCCCCTCCCCCCCGGGCTCTCTTGGCACAGGAGTGGATGGACGAGTTAGCAGGGCCACATCTGTTGTTATCTAGCCTCTTAATTATAAGCAATTTATTTTTATCAATTTTAGCATGCTTGGGAATTGGGTATATTTTGAAAATAGAAATTTCTTCTGTTACCTTCATTTCGCCGCCGGGAGAAGACGGGTGATACGGTCGATAAGCCATTTCTTTCGTCGAGTTTCAGCCGAAGAACCTCGGGTAGTGACAGACGTCGTTCTTTGCTTGTTGCGACGAGACAACAGTTTACGCTCACGAGTCAAAGGCGTGCGTCATACCTTTGTCACGCTTGTCTAACCATTCCACAAACAAGAACGAAATTAGGCGAACAATTAACATCACACTAATTGATGGTGTTTATTTAACCTTTGAAGATCGAATAATAGAATTGGGAATTTAATTGATCAGTCAGAGCCAGGAGCCCAATAAAATTTTCCAATAGTACTTTTAATGCCTCAGAAACAAATGTACGGAAAGTTTGGTTTGCTTTCAACTTGTTGGTTTTCTATCACTTCCAGCGACTGCTGTGAACACACTTGGAATAATACACCTCAAACCTGTTTTGGAAAACTTTCGCCAATGAATGCTTCGGATCAATCGTGTTCGTAAAGTAATTGTTACCACGCTACTGCGGCGTGTGGGTGTGACTTGTAACCTAGCCTGTACACAGACTTTGTTGTAAAGTCGAGCCTCCATATGCGACCACCTATCCTTAGAGACCACCTTCCATAACAACCATAAGCGACTGCCAATCCAAAACACCAAAATTTTCCGTGTCAATGCCTTACAGTTGGAGCCTCTAGTAAACGACCACCTCCTGTAAGCGACCGGGACCACTTTTTGGGCCTGACGGTTAATTATTTTCCATTGTTTTTAACCTCTTGCAAGCGACCACTGACGCATTCTCTGATGGCTCTATGTTCGCTGTGTCCACTATGCCACTTAGAATATACGAAGAACTTTCGTGACAACATGGAACTACACATGTCGTAAAGGGTCGCTTAAGGGAAGTTCGACTGTATTTTTGTTTTCGTTCTTTTCTGAAAACAAACGCGCGAGAATAAGAAAAAAAGAACTACTTTCTTCTCCCCCCACCACTACCCACGTGCGCTGGCGGTCAATAAACCCCCCGAGGTTTATATTTTAGCCTGCGAAAGCATGCGTTTCTCCTCGCTCTTCTTCATGGGGACGATTCGCAGGCTATTTATATTTTATCACGCACACTCGACAGAGCTTGAAGAGAAAATAGAGGGTCTGTGAACAGGCTATTTGTAACGGAAATGGCTAAAACAACTTTTTTGTTGTGGTATCAGAGAGACGTGAGTCAGCAGAATAAGCTTTCTTCTCCCCTCACCCCCACTCCCCTCCCAAAAAAGGCCGTAGTTTGAAAGACCTCTTCTTTTACGAGTCAGGAGAGGTTGGTTAAGGTAGGACATTATTGTGACATTATTATATCCTCTCTTGACTTGATGATCTAATATCATTCTACTAACTCCTTGGGTGCGGGGTGTGGTATCCTTTTTAAGCCCCTACCCGTTACAGATACGGTCTCAACAACTGATAAAACTCTGTTGTCCAGAGAGCACAGAACTCTTTTTCAACCCACCCGAACGATTGTAATATATAGATTTAGCCAGGGCTAAAAGCGAAGCTCTGGTTAATAATACGTGTAAACAAAAAAATCAAATCGTGTAACGTTAAACGGGGGACGGCAATGAAAATGGCTTCAAGACTAATAGATCTAATTAGCAAAAAAACAAATTGCACGTGCAGCACACTTTTTCTTCTAATTAGCAAAAAGCAAATTTGCACGTGCAGCACGCTTTTTTGTCTTTCCCTTGCCGTTGTTTTGCGCGACTACAACACTGTTTTGTACGACTAAAACGTCAAACTCCTTAGTTACTCACTATTTTTATTTAGAAATTGTCGTATGTGCTTACCCAATATTTTGTTTCCAGTGTTCATGTTCGCTTTTATTTTTCACTGCCGCTCATTTTCACCTTGCTGGCCACTAGCATTTCTCATTTTCTCACCGCCGCTTTGAATTTCCATGTTTTTCTTCCAACGAATTTTCAATAACTCGCTCTAGCTCTTTATCTGTTATCCACGTTAGTGTACACATAAAAAATAACGCCGAAAAAGACACGACTTTTTTCTTTGTAAAAGTGCGGGCGGCCATGTGATTTCCTTCCAAATAAAACCTTGAGTTACATTTGGATTCCCATACCTGTTGATTGAGTTATTTTACATTGGTATGCCTGTGGTGCGGACGGACGGTCGCTCGATCGCTCGCTCGGTGTACGGTCACGTGATTACCAAATTTTCTGGGATGGGTAGATTACCACATTTTCTTAGCTATGGGGCTCCGCCCACGCGCGCGCTTCGCGCGCGGGTGGAGCTCCGCTATAAAGTGCCCAATTCAAACCAAAAGGGGTTAATAGCCAATTATGACGCCTCATGTAGGGAAATGCTTCCCTGGCATACCTTTAATTGGACTCTAACGGCAAGAGGAAAATGTTCTACGAATCAAATGCAGTTCTTTCAGTAACAACAAGAAAGTTTATTGTCATAAAAACTACAACTATTGTAAGACGACTATATTTGCAAGCCATTTACTAAACTAAGGGTCAACATTATTGCGCTTACAGTACATTTTCCTATTGTACTAGCTTCTGGCTTTGACATATCCCCTTCGTCAAAGAAACCTTTCTCCTTGTTTTATTCTTTATTTGTAGGCATCTACTCCAGCCACCTGCCTTGCGCGACCAAAGTGTTCTCCAGCTTGCGAAGCTAACTTGTTGGTTCCCATCTGAAGGCCTATGTGTTTTTTCCCCTCGCACAGTTGCTCCTCTGTAAAGTTTCTTTTATTCTCCTCGGCTATCTTTGGACCCAAGCAGGGGCCACTAAAGCCTTTGCTTTGTGCCTGCAAACAGTTGCATCCAGTCATTTATACTTAAGAGTCGGTTTAAGAAAAATTGGACCTCCAGTTGGTTTTTAGAAGAGATAAATACATTCCTAGTCTACATTATATATTTTCATGAAACTGTTCGTGATAAACGCAGTGGTAATTAGGAGAAAGTGTAAATAGCGCACAAGTGTCATGTTTCAAAAATGTTTATCAATGTGTATCGAGCACAAAAAAATAATAACACAAATATACTTATATTGGGGACAACATGTTGTTGTCCCTACGTAAGCAGAGACCGCATTCAATACTACTGCTTGCATTAATACTATTACTTGCATTCAATACTACTACTTGGGGGAATCCGAGCGATGTGAACGTTCAGCTTGTTGCCAAGGAAAGGCAGTAAGATTTATAGAAATTGGTCTGAGTATTGACCTGAAGTACTCGATTGCAACATTCGGCTCCGGGCTCCGCTCCGCAGTGGGGGAAAAGGCAAAAAAAGGGACTGGTCCCAGGCTACAATTAAGCTAACCCTACGGTTAGAATACCTAATGGGGCTTCGCTTGAATGGCCACACTACGTAGCCTCCCACGCAGACGTTCTTTGGGTGGCAAAGGGGTTTTTCGTGACGCGTGATGTGTGATCGGGCCTAAATTAGCCTTGTGGCCTAGCAGGGTGATGCGTGATTTACTATTTTCACAACGCGTGATGCGTGATTTTCCTTTGAAATTTCCGTGATGGTTAATGTCATTTGAAGCAAGAAGCAGAGACTGATTAATAATAGATAGTTATGACACCAACTTCTTGCCCTCATTCCTCGACCTCTGATTTCCTCAGATCAAATAATAATAGGGTACTTGTTAATATTTTATTTTATTTTTCCGAGATGCGTGATAGCTTAAAAAAAAGCGGCATGATGCGCCGATAGGTACCCCCCTTTGCCACCCTGTCCTCATAGGGGTCCGCCAAGCGTTCCTGCCCCGCGAACTTTACACACTATGGGCTTAGTCTGCGAAATTAAAATGATTTACCTCTCAATTTGAAGGCTAACAAAACGGACATTCTTGTATAAAGTGGAAAGGCTGAAGACTCAGGGGCATTCAGTCGGGCGGGGAGAAACGGGACGAGGCCTGGAGGATGGAAACATGGCAACTATACTCACGATAGTCTCACAACAATCTCCCTTTTAACCTCAGTCGGAAACATGGCTTTAGATACTTCTGAAGTTGTGTGACTGAGTCTTCCCTTAATTTGTTTCTAAGTTGCCGCTAAGGCGTGCTTGAAGTATCACCTTTTCTCCTCCAAGAACTCGTTCTATTTAAAGCCTCTTTTCTCGAAGCTTAATATTCTTTCTCTCCATTCACTTTATAAATTTCATGTTTCTTGTTTTGTATTCTCATACTTTAATCGCCTTTTACCTGCTTCTCTTTCCTCCCTCCTCCACTTTAATCGTGTTTTCATGATTATCTAACTCGTGCATAAAATGTCCCTCAGGTATCAATTTGCGATTAGTTCTCAAGCCCCGACTATTTGGAACGATATCCCCTTGACTGTCCGCGACAGCCTTACCACTACTAACCTCAAAAAGAAACTAAAACTTCACTTTTTAAGCCTAAATTGAACTAGCGCAGGATTCTCATAGCTTATTGTTAGTTTATTGTCACTAGTTATGGACTGTTATAGGATTGCATGCATGTAAACTTATTTAATTTCGGTTTTGTATCTTGTTTTAGTTTTGTAGTTTAGCCCGACAGTCTTCATTTCTATATAAAATAATTTCTGCCATTCTGACCACAGGCCGTATAAGCCCCCAGCTTTGGCTTTTCTGAGTTTGTACTATATGAGCGATGGAATAATAAAGTTAAAAGTTACAGTTAAAAACAAAGTTTTAAAGTACTAGAAAAAAGCTTCATTCACTCGTAACAGTACAAAGCACTTCTGCCTCATGATCGGCATTGAATTGGATCATGATGAACAGTGAATGAAGCATGTTATGAGCGCTTGTATAGGTTTTGGTAAACGTCCACCTATTCCATGTGTGGCTGCTTACATAAAAATTCCCAGAAGTGGCTGGCTCCACTTACGGAACCTTTTTCTCCTACCCGAGAGTGTCCGCTTACGGAGACTCTCGAACCACCGTATAGAATAGGGAGACAGAGGGAGCTTTTGAGCGACGCTCGTCAACCGGAAGTGGACATTCCTGAGCAGTGGCTTAGACCAAATTTTCAGTTAAATCGTCTCCATAACAGTTAAGAAACGAAGCAATACAAGTTTTATAGCGTCAAGACCGCCTCACTTCCGGTTGAACTGCATCGGCCAAAACGCCTGAAATACTTACTGTGCTTCCTAGCTGGCACAAGCAATTAACAACCTGAAATGAAAAAAACAAAAACAACAAAAGATAAGGCTGGAATTCCTCACTCCAGAAACTATTAGAAGAATGGGTTGAAGCTTTAGGCACAACGATCTCTGGGATCGTTTGGGTTGACAAGCGTTACTTGTGACTGGTTGATGGTTGCCTTGAATACCATCGACCAATCATAATTAACACTTGTCCGCCCCTGCCCCGAAATCTTGTACGCATGCCCCTTATAGTTTCTGGAGTGAGAAATTGAATCTTTTCCCCAACAACGCGCCCTCTGATCGGCTTTCTTGAGATCCCATGACATCTAATTCTGGCCTTGATAGGTGGGTTACGAACTATTAAAACTCATACTTGGCTCAGAGTCTGAGGGTTCAAAACAAAAGAAATCGCATTTGGATTCAGGGATTCATAATTCATTTCTTTTGTTTTATACTCCTCAGCCTCGAGCCAAGTACAAATTTTGATAATTCCAAACTGGCCGTTTTGGACTGCCGTCAAACGAGGGAAATATAAAATACATAAGCATTGTACTTAGTTGTCATTTTGCACTTCTCAAAAGTTAAATTACAAAATACACTATCGAGTTACTAACATTTGTTGAAAGTTTACTAAATGAAAGGTATCGAAAGTTAAAAAAATGTCCATTCGCTAAAATAATTTTACCCATGCACGTAGCGCTTTCAGAAAAAAGAAATTGATTACTTTGATGGGGAAAAAGTAGAAAGTAGCTACCATAAGGTGGCTGGATATTTTGGGGGGGGATACCTCCCAAGTTTGAGCATTAACTACGTCGGCATGAGTAAGGATATGGGAAAAAGGTTACCACAACTGTATTATGTAAAGATGAAAATTTGTTATGATCTGGGTTTTATTGCAATCGAAGTTGCCATAGCAACGTGATGACGGCATTACGTTTTTTATTTATCTTTGAGTTTCTCTGTACCAGGAGTTTTTTTTAAGAAATCGCTTAAAGGAGTATGTACCTGCCATAACTGCCTCAATTATGGCAAAGTTTGAACAAATTCTATGAGAGTGTTTTCGAAATATTTTGGAACGAAGTTTTAAGAATCATAAAAACAGTGAAATAGCATGCTATCCACAAAATTAGCTAATATTTTAAGAAAATGATAAGCTTTGGGTAAGGTTGCAGATGCACAACAGGTGTTCACATGGGAGCCTGAGTAAACCGTCCACAGCCTTTCCGTCTGTTCTATTTTTTACGTGCAAACCGGAAAAAACGCTACAATGCAGAGCCAGCCAGGTGTAAGACAACCGCCTTGCTCTTCGCTTTGATATTCGCGTCAGTTCGCGAGTTTACCAAGCAGAAGTAGATAGGAGAAAATTGAGAGCTGCAAGCAGTGTAGGCGCTAAAGTTGGGGCGAGATGTCCACTCTTAAATCGGACATCATTCTCTTACTGAAAGACGGCCCATCCTTGTTAATAGTGCATTTAGCAGACACTCGCCTAAATAAAGAGAAAATATACTTTCCCTCAAGAATTCAAACTCACCGACATGACATTTTGTTTCTGGTACAGGTAAGCAGTGGTAAATCGGTCCTTCACGCCATAAGCCTCGGCGAACTTCAAGAACTTCTCAATATTTTCTTTCTGTTAATAAAAAGTAAAGTATACTGACTTTTTTATGAAAATTAATATACAGTATAATATCTCACACGTTTTTCTTATTATTTACTCTCTGAAAATTCCCAACTTTTTTCCGTTACATTATTTGTGAAAAATAAATTCTAATTTTTCAATGTCCTACGTTTTTAATTTTTATAGACCATATTCACGCTTCCCGTCAGCTTTGCACTTCTTAAGAGAGAACCTCCCTGTACTTCTACTTGAGAGCAACCACCATCCCCCGGAAATTTCCCACACTCAAAACCGACATGAAAAAATTGCTTCAAGCTCTGGTTGCTCTCTTTTTTGTGTTTTTTTCTTTGAATTTTAACTTTGCTAGTCTTCTTTAACACCAGTCTGTAAACTTCTCTGAGCACAAGGATGATTGTTTGCAACGAAAGAGTTTCTAACCTCTTTATTTGTTCTCATAGCAGCGTTTGTGACCTTTTTAGTGTCGTTCATCTTCACCGCTCCAGGCTGCAGCTTGTTGGCAAGTCTGAAAAGAAAGAAAGAATGGCTCATGGTAGGATTTCATTCAACAAGCCTCTCTTGCGTTCATACTGACAATAAAAAAAGGTTTAATTCTCTTCTGCAGCATAATAAATAGTATCACAGGCAAGTACTGCTCAGTAGCTTTTATTTGAATGGTCACATTGAAGAATCGATTTTATAAAAGAAAAGATAGTTAGATCCAACCTCGCCCCTAGGCTCCTCTCCATCTCGTCTGCCAGATCATAGGGGGGTGGGGCGAGTAGCAGAGGACCCTGGGAAGGAGACTGAGCCGAGATCCACTTTGTAAAGCTTAATAAACAGTACCACTGGATTTATGTGGAAAATGCTGTTTATTAATGATGATCAAGGGACATTCAAACGATGTTATAACCTTATCTTCTTCACTGCGTCACAAATTTGAGAATCATTTCACGACATATTTCCGGTCGTTTCTTCTCTCCACCAGAAAAGTAATTTTTAAGCTGGAGAGAAGCGACGACCTGAAATTCGTCTGCGTTCGCAGACTACAGTATGTCGTACTTGCAAAGAATTTCACCGTCCATGAGACCATCGGCAAAACCACTTCCAGGAGAGTCAGTGTCTTCTGCTCCCCATTCCACCGGTTCTTCCAACACATCTTCGATCCAGCGTCTCACGTCCTCCTCAACTCTTTTGTTGTAATTGGCATTAATCTGATAACAAAGAAACGGTCGGAATGAAGGTTTATTCCCTCGATCTACGAAATATTGTATCGGCCCTCTTCTTCTTATTGCTCTGCACCCCACTCATTCGTGATCTTTAATGGGTCTTTGATGGGGAGGTCTGGTTAAAAGTATTGTTTCGTTTAGTTCCGCCCCTTTTTTTCATTCAATCGCAAAATGACTCAATTACTTTGGAGTCTTTCAGTTCAATAATTTTCGGAGAATTTTTTTGTGATTTTTCGAATGCTTTAATGTATAAAAATTGTAGGGGGGTGGGGGGTATTTAAAATTTTGGAAAAGGGAAAAAATTTTGGATTTGGGGAGTAGTTAATATGAAGTGAATAATTAGCAGATCAATACCACCACGGATAGATGGATAGTCCACCACCACAACAAGGTGCCTCTGAGCCTATTAGGGGACTAACTGGCGTGCATACCTTGTCTACCGCTAATTTATTTCCTTCCCAAATCAATATCATTTCCCTAATGACAATCACACTTCCCCCATTAGTAAGTTCATATGCCAATTACATTATTTATTACGAGGTTGGCTCTACGAGCGAGTAAGATGAATCGAATCCTGTTTTCTCAATGGCTACCCGATCGGGCAAGATTGGGATATCCCGCTTCCTCCCGCAAGAAAACATTATTGTTTTTGCTATGTAATTAATCCCCCGGGGTGGGGGTAGTTTAGGAATTTTTGAGTGGGGATGTGCCGCTGGGACCCTGGAACCCTTAGCCTATACCAGAGCTAGTTCAAGTGAATTTTCCTACCTTATACTAGACTAAACTCCCCAAATCCCCCTATCCTAGAGTAGATGTTTTCCAGAAACTACTGAGTTCACTAGCAAAGTCCAGCCGAAACAAAACCGATTTGATTTTCACTTTTTATATTTTTGAGTGGCAATTCCCTGTTTCCCTAGTGTAGACTAAAATTTTCAACCAATTAACTTTCTGGAAAATGATACCCTACTCTAGACCCAAACTCTCTGCTCTCCGATTTATATACTCCATCCCAGAGTAAAATGCTTGAAAACCAAACCCTTCACAGCGGCACATACCTATATCGCAAGAGACTATAAAGGGGACAGAGAGGGCATCCCCCATATACACCCTATTCAATAGGTAATTCGTCTCGAGTTATTTTTAACACCACAGATCTTAAGGGGAATTAGACAACAGCCAATCACATAGCGCGAATGTGTTTCGCGTGGATGACCCACGCTGAGAGCCACGCGTCCTTCACGAAATGACGCAGAACAAAATGGGGGAAGACTCGGAGAGCGATTTTGCTATTCCTTTTGTCGACGAAAACGACTACAGCGAGATTTCTGCGAAAGCTGTGTCAGGGAAACCGAAATTAAAAAAGAATCGCCCTTCCTCTCTTGCATAGAGGTAACAGTAGAGCAGGGAAATCCTTAACACACTGAATATTCTCTCAGGATCATTTATAATTTACAGTTTGAAGAGAGCAATTTCTGGTTTGATGTTTATTTTTTCAGTCTTTATAGCGATTATTCCTACCCACTTACTTTGTCAATTGTAGGCGAACCCTCCTAAAGCTGAATTTCAAGGGACCATATTCAAGCTCAGAAAGAGAAATAAAATTTCGTCGTTGCTTATTTACGTCCTCCATAAAACGCGAAATTAGGCATTTTCACGTCGTAGTCGTGCAAAAACGGGAAAGAAATGAACAAAAAAGTGTGTTGCACGTGCGAAGTTGTTGTTTTGCTAATTAAACCTATTGTTTTTTTGACGTTCTAGTTGTCGTCCGCGTCGTTGGATCTTAAACTCCCTAAATTGTACAAACGACCGGTTTCAATAGACCATCATTTTATTAAAGCACTGAGGTTACGAAAACTTCGAGTTAAACTGATTTCACGGGTTGTCAAAGAGTCCAGCGATTCCTTTTTCCCAGGTGAGCGCCGACTCATTTCGCTTCAATATTCAGGAATGCTCTCGATCTTTTTACGCTTTCATTGCCTCTCGCCCGACATGTTTTGCACGGCGTTTGGTCATGCGAAACCTCCACGAAACATCCACGCCTCGCGCGAGGTAACTTTATCCCGATTCTAAAAATAACTCGAGACGAATTACCTATGGAATAGGGTGTATATGGGGGATGCCCTCTCTGTCCCCTTTATAGTCTCTTGCTATATAGCCCATATATGGTAGTATCCCCCACCTCCGGGAATTAATCCTTCATCGACCAAGATTGTTCGGTCATGATGGCTGAAGATTGCTCTCGTATGCCTAAGCTTTGATGCCCTTTGACAGTTTATCGTTGACGTTGTATTCTTATTCACTTTCCTTTTTTGCAACTTCGTCCGAGGGGTCTTCTTGTTTTCCAATATGGCGGCGCCTTATTGGAAAACGAGAAGACCCTGGGGACGAGACTGCCCTTTTATTCAATTTCCATTTTCCTATACGCCATTTCTTTCAGTTCGAGCGGGCTGTCGTGTCGCAGTTTTGCTTTGGGCTTTCACAAGAAAGTCGTTCCTCAGTTATAGCTCACTCACAGACAGTAACTACGTCTCACTCCAATATTTGCGTTTTTAATAAAAGGTTACCCACAACCTGCTCCGTAGGTGGCCTTGAAAGTTTTCAAAACAAACTTCAAGGTTATTGTTTCCATTTTTATCAAATATGCGAATGTAAAAATTTCCTTGAGTTGGACTTTCTCTGGGCATTTTATCAACAGTGTTTGACACTAAAAGTTTCTTAAAAATTCAAGTAACAATTTCACTTGGCTCGTCTTTGGGCAGTACTTTGTTGCATTTTTCCCTGATGTTAATACCGTTTGGCTTACAATACGCCAATTATTTTCACAAGAGCCTATTGTTTCCTCTGTGTTAAATATTTATCCTAGTTCGAACTTTAAAGGACTTCTCATGATATCGAGCCGGGAACTGACTCAGTAGGAAAAGGCAGAGAACGATTTCGCGATTTTTGGTGAATACTCGAATGTATACTTTTCTCGAAATCTGTGTAACTCTTGAGCTGCATGATCTCTTGGAAATTAATTACAAATTCTACGTATTAAATGGGACAAAAATTGCTTTCTAGATTTAACGTTACCTTTCGCTGCACTTCTGCAGATAAGCCATACCCTCTGGCTTTATTTTCCGCCATATTTCTCGTATAACTGTAGTTGGTTTCCTTCAAGTGTCTTTTTCAGGTTCTCACTGGAATTCGAAGCAGAAAGCACAGATCGAAATGCAAAGAATGGGCAAATTGTCAAAGATTTAATCAAGTTCATTCCGCCACGCTTGATACACACGCATGCAACCGGCTGAAACTGAAAAGTCTGTTTTCTCATGTTCAGTGTAGACGGTTTGTAAGCAATCCTGTTCTCTTGTTATTTTAGTAGATAATCACTAGTAATATACGCTATAGCAATTTTTCATAGATATGTTGTAATTTTATGGGGAAAAAATTTTTCACATTTATGCCAGATCCAGAAATTTTACTTTGGCGTTACAATTTTGGTCCTTATATGGAAAGCAGAGATAAACGTTTTCGCTTAGGTAACCTATATGAATGACTGACAAGACAAATGAAGACGAGTTTTCCGTATCTCTTGCAAGTGAAAGCTTCAAGTAAACAAATACGTGCCGAAAAGGTTAATCATTTCTCTACTGATCATGAATCAAAGACAGCATGCAAGCTTGTTCTCCGTCGAAGACCCCAGTCTCAGGACCGGGGGAAACGCACAAAACGTTCTGCTTCACAGGGACGGGTAGGAGAGGACCCTGGGAACGAGGCTGCCCAGTTATAGGCCCGCCCATCAAAAGCAACCTCGTCCCCAAGGCGCTTTTTCCCTGGGAAAAGCACCCTGGGAACGTGGTTGCCCAGTTGCAGGCCCGTCCCCTTGTAAACGAACACATCCGATTATAAGATCCCCCCCCCCCACCCGATGAAGGCCCCCTCCAAAAGCATTGAAATGAATTCGATTTATCATGACGCCTTGATGCTTAATTATTATTAACACGTATTTTGTTCAGAACTGCTACAGCTCGTTTCGAGGGGTTTTTTCTATTCCGGTTATAAGCCCCCCCCCTCCCTGTTTATAAGCCCTCCTAAAACCCCTTCCGACGATTTGCCAGCCCAGAGCTTATAAGCGGCAGTTTACGGTCGTCTTTCACGGTCAAGTAAATCACCCCAGAGCGAAATATTGATACTGGGATTTGGGCTGGTCACCGTTTGTGTCATCAATTTAACAAACAAGAGGACTAGGGTTTCACAACCAGTCGTCATTAGTTCATCCACTACTGGTAACTGCCTGGTACAAAGCTTGCTCTCTCGGGTTACTGAAGAGCGGGGGGAGGGGGAGGGGGAGATCTTCACAAACACAAATTTTATTGTTCTTCTTTAGATGTGTACGTATTTCTGGGTGTAGTGTTTAAAAACTATTAGTAGTAAGAATTAGAGATCTGAGATCTGAATTGGGATCTATATTACTATTCATACCCTCATTCATTAATGTTTTGACAGTTAAAACTTGTCTGCTACAGGATCAGACCAGAATCTGCGACCGTTTACTGTGTTCACTCCTGCTCTGGCAGAAGACTTGATCCACTCATCGCCGACGTATTGGCCATTGACTGGAGAAACGTTGCTCTGCATTCGTAATACCGTTGTACTAGACCTGTTGCTCTATTGTGCGATTTCCGGTGCACTCATCCCATTCTATTAAAAGGAGATCTGGAGAGCAATCGACAAACCACAGTCTTGTGATGAACCGCAAGTTAAACTCGAGAGTCTTGGAAATAAGGAAAAATTTTGTCTAGTTTGGAATATGTTTTACAGAAATGTAGCCGATAAACAGACTGTTATAAACACTCAGGAGCTTACCACCCCTAAAAAAAGTACAGTCCCCCCCCCCCCCCCACCTCGCCACCTCCGAGAGTTTGCCACAAGCCTTGTCGGTAGTATCTTTGACATCTTAGAGTGGTGAGAAACCGGGGAATCATAATTCAATCGCCAGAAACAACTTCAGAGAAAAAAAGAGAACAGAATTAATGTTAATGGCGACGCAAAGAAAGGTAAGCTATATTTTAAAATTCCTACACTGAAGATTAAGCTTTCAAAATCCGCAGTTTCTTATCTATTCAACCCACATATCATGCATTGTTAAACAAACGGGTGGTGAGATGCAATAACCTATAGTCGCTGAAGCAGGACGATCTAAACCATTCCACAGGCTCTTGGAAGGAAGAGCCAGAGGTTGGGCCGGGCAGAATCAAACTTTCGAGTTGATGTTTTGGCCTATTTCAAGCTATTTCAGTTCTTTCTTGCGTGTCGAATACCGTGAACAGGCTATAAGAACGTTAACTAACTCGTTGCACTGCAATTGTATAACCTGAATTCAGAGGCGGTTCTTTGTGTTGCAGGTTGTAAAGTACACCATTGCGGTTCTCTTAATAACTGGCTTATTGGTTGTGGAAAGCTCGCTTCATAACAACGCGCCTAAGGTAATCGCCACACAGTAATTTTTAGTGAATCATTATAACTCCATTAAATGGAGTAAAAATTTTAGGTTCAGGATAATCCCTTTTTGGGGGTTACTTTAACTCCGGTCCTCGATATCAACTCCAAATCTGGAGTGATTTTTACTCCTGGAAATGAGTGCTTTAAACTCCTCTTGGATAAAATAACTCCACTGTAAGGAGTTAAATTAACCCCACTAGAGGAGTTATTATAACTCCTTGAAAATTACGTATACTGTGCATAATTCGTACTGTATTTTTAAAATTGAATGCAAACACAAACTTCGCCTGCTGGACAAGAATTTTTTTGCTTGTCTCAGTGTTTGATTGTTTTCAATCTATGCTTTTGTTTGAGCAATTTCATAGCTTAAGCCATCAAGTTTTAGCCTTTTTTTACCCGGACGCAGGGTGTTGGCCCTGGCGTTGAATGAGAGGAAATCTATTATTTTTAATATTTCAAAATATAAATGGAGAGTAGTTCATTGTAGCAAGTAGGCTATCCATACAATAACGAATGTTGTAGCTGCACCGTAGACTACGAGTAGTCCCCATTTTTCCTCAGGGATGTAGAGCGAGCGAAACGCGAGCGCGAGTGAAAGTCACCCCACGCGAGAAAGACGAGAGGCGACGGTGAGAGAGAAAAATGAAGGACGTCCCTCATTTTTCTCTCTCTGCACCGCGTCTCGCCTTTCTCGCGTGGGGTGATTTTCATGCCCGCTCGCGTTTCGCTCGCTCTACTATTCCTGAGGAAAAATGGGGACTATCGTAACTACTCGTAGTCTAGACGCACCGTCACTCGAGTTGTGACGAAAAAGATGATTGAAGAACTTTGTAAAATTCCTTTATCGATCCTTTCAGGGGGAAAGTGAAGCTAAACTCGAACAAAACGCCCGCCACTGGATAGATGCGCTTCTCGACAGAGTCGACCTCAAGCACTTAAAAGATGAAGAAAACTTGCAGTTGAAGAGACGAATATATGAAATCCTTACAAAACGAATTTAAAACTGAATTAACTTAGAGGATTTTGAGAAACGAAGGAGATAAAAAAAATGAGACAGACAAAAAAGAGCTAGTGTATACAAAGGACAAAAGAAATCGTCGGCATACTAGGAACGAACAACCAAGCAGATCAGAAAAAAAGAAAATTAAAATAGTCAAAGCAAGAAGAACCTTGTTTTTATTATAATAGTTCTTCGGGAAACAGGGTCACTACAGCGAAGAAAACGCAAGCATATATAATAGCTCCCTGCGCCTAGCCTGTGGGCAGACGTCTCCCATTTCACAAAGGGAAAAATAGTACATGTCTGCACGCAGGCTACCTTGCGCCAAATTTTGAATGAGAGCAGCCGACTATGAATCGTCCACAGTCATCTCATTGAACCTCTGCAGGGCGTGATGGGAAGGAGTAAAGCGCATTGTCGTGCGCATGCGTCCATATCCTGGGTGCCAGGGGTTTTTCATGCGCTGTTTAGTGTGCCCACGACTGGCGGGGAACAAGTCGGCGCCGGGTCAATCGTAATGCGAACCAATGAGCGCGTATTCGCTTGTTTTCAGTCTCACAGTGCGCATCCATGAGGAATAAAAAAAGTGAACTTTGACTGGCAAATAAGCGTGCCAAGGCCGATGTTCAGCGGCTGGATCGGAGTCTCCGACCGACACTCGGCGGGTAATTTGAGGTTACCTGGAGATTTTATGCGAGTCGTTGGCACAATAGATGTCCGAGAATTTCTTTCTTAAATTTAGAATGTTTTTAATGAGGAAAAATTGGAGGGGGGGCCCGTTAAAATTAAGGGAAGGGGATGACGTTGATTAAAGATTAAAATTAACATGAGTAATTTAAAGAGAAATGCCAAACAGTCCACCATCAGGTTTTATCCTCGGAGATCAAAGGGCAGCTGGTAGGGACTACCAGATTTACACAGGAGAAGTTTACAAAATAAGGTATCGCCCATGAAAATCCGATGGTCCGGACAAGCTGGCTTTGGGTCCCCGAGGGTGGGTGTCCCTGGGCTGCCTCATCCCCAGGCTTTCACAAGGCTGAGCGGTGATTAAGAGCGGTGAGCAGGGACTTTGAAAGCGGGGTACTGGATACGAGCGTGGTATGATGGAACCTAACGCAGATATCCTGAGTAGAAGAGGTTTTTCCTCGCATGCTGCGAGATTCCTCAGGGGCCGACACGTCTTCGGCCTAAAAGCCGAAGCCTCGAGGGAAAGGGGGAAATTTTTCTCCCACGTCGTGTCCACTTTAATAGCGAGGCAAAGCACTAAGATTCGTCGAGGACTATCTGGTTTATGTGCAGATAATCCTTTTTCTGCCTTTTTTTTTTTAATTTTCCATTCACCCCCCTTGTATTAAAGGAAAAAATTAAACCAGAAAGCCAGCCGAAACCATCCATATAAATCGTAAGGGAAAATGATCCACGCATCGAACACATGCCAGACAAGAGCGTTTATTGCTATAGAAAACTACACCTATTACAACCACCACATTGTGTATTATTTAATTAAAAAGGTACAAATCGACGTTACTGCACTTACAAATGATATTTTCAAATTTCTAGTTACATGTTTCAAGATAAGCCCCGCTATCGCTAAAGATATGTTGACCATGACATCTCTTCTTTCGACTTGGAAAGCTTTCATCTCGTTTTAGCTTTCATCTTGTTTTAGAGTTTATTTGTATGCATCTACTCCAGCCACCTGCCTTGGGCGACCGAAGTGATCACCAGCTTGCGAAGCTAACTTGTTTGTTCCCATCTGAAGGCCTATGACATTCTTTCCCTCTTTGAGTTGCTCCTCTGTGAATTCCCGTTTATTTTCTGTGGCTTCTTTAGGACCCAGTTGGGGTACTGGTTTACCGAGTGCAGAGCACTATCGGAAAGAGAAACAGATTTCAAAGGCTGTACAATCGCCGCATAAAGTAAAATAATTAATCACAGTTGACGCAATATCATAGCATCTATCCTTTCGCCTTTTTTCACTTATTTTTAAGATTTGCGGTTAATGGACAACGTCCGCCCTGAACGGCAACTTCACCGGCCACAAAATTCACTCGCCGGTCAGGTTGACCGGTCATGCACACTTTCATTCTTGAACAATCGGCTAAATCCTCATCTGTAAAGATTAGATTTGGTCTTTTTGTAAAATACAATTACTTTCACAAATACAAAATTAAACAAGGATAAGTTAACTTTTACCCAATAGTTTGGCCGGTCAAAAACGAGACTTAACGGAGCAAAAATTTCTTTGGCTGGTCATCATGTCTGGCCACCATCCGAAAATTATTTTGAGCCCTAAAACGTATAGTAACTTGGGCATATTTAAAATTCAATTTTTCTCAATAATAGCCATGAAATTCCATAATATTCAACTTGAAAATTGCAAGAGCTACTGTTTGAGCTTACCTTTCGGGCAAAAGCATGCAAACCAGAAATAACCTAATGAAACAAAAAAATCACACTTTATTTTGAAAAATGATTCTTGCTGGCATCAGATTCATTTTTATAAGGTTAGGAAGAGAAGGAGGAAGAAAAACATAACACTGATAGTCCGTGTCGAAGAATTCATTTATTACAGATCAGAAAAGGCTACCAAGTACAGCTGAGTACAGTCAAGTCTCGTCTTGCGGACACCTCGCTATTAAGAACACCCCGCTAATACGGACAGCAGCTAAATCCCCGTCGGCGAAAATTACAGACATTTGACTGAAACAACCTCTCGCTATTACGGCGGAGTCTCGCTATAACGGACTTAATGACACTTTCCTCGGTCACAGCAGCACAATTTTATTGTTTTTACTCTCGTTATAATGGCCATCAATCAGCAACTTTCAACATTTTAGACAGAATTACCTCAAATTATAATTGTTTATGTAGTTGTGTTTATACGAGGAGGCGAGCTGGCCCGGCTTGTCGAGATCCCGGTTGCACAAGCCGAGATCTCGGCAAGTGTGATAGCCCGCCTCATATACACACAACGAAAAGTTTTACGAGAATACAAGGCACGAGCCGAGCCAGCCCGGCTAAAAGGGGTGTTACACAGGACGATTCGCAACGACGATTTTTAGCCCAGCAGAGAGTTGCAATGTTGGAACAATGTTGTAACCATTCGAAACAATGTCGCAACAATGTTGCAACGCTGTGTTGCGTTAAAAATCGTCGTTGCGAATCGTCTCGAGTAACATTACCTTAGTGGGCTAGCTTACCTCATTTAAACAGGCCCTCACTATTAGGGACACTAGACCGCGGTTCCGAGTGTCCACAACAACGGAAGTTGACCGTAACATGTCCCCACACCATCGATACAACCAAATTTACACTGTACATGGACTAATGAACCCTTTCCCTCAGCGTTTCCCATAAATATATAAGAAAAATTTGTTTCACAATAGCCCATTTTACAGTTACCGTTGGAAAAGAGGCTCGAGTTGACCATGTTTTGATACAACCCTTCTTGCTTTATTATGTACATAATAATCATGTTGTTGTTGTATGCTAACTATTGTTTTTTTAAGCAAAATTCCCATTAGAAAAGGAAGGAGGTTTGTATCAAAACAAGGTCAACCTCAGCCTCAAGATCACTCGAAGGCTAGCACACCAAGCGCTCAACTGTTAAATGGCCTATTATCAAGATCTCTTTCACTTGTTGATCATTTCATTTCTTCTCATGACCTTTATCTTGGATTGAGTAGTATAAGGAGAAACTGAATGTTGGTCTCACTTAGAGCAGTTAGAGGTAATAAAGAATTTTTTTTAGCAAACTATTGAAAAAGAAGTACCAACTGAACCCTTCTGATTTTTGTAAATCTCTTCCTTGAGCTTTGGTCAATCCAGGGGCAAAGATATCACACACCCTGTCCTTCAACAAAAGTCACCACTTACCCCTGGTATATTCTGGTTTTCATACAAGTCGACAGTCTGAAAGATGTCGGTTTTAGGTACCCCTATTTCATCACAGAAGGCCAGAAAGAATCCAATGTTCTCCATCTACAACATTCAAGAAAGGAGCAAATCATGACCATAACAATGACCAGATATTGAAAAGACAACTGAAAGTTGAAGGGGCTTATGCAAAGAATGTGCTGTGTCAGTTAAACTGAGGCATAGACTCAACATGCAGATTTCACTTTTGGTCTACATAAATTTATTAGGAATTTTCAATTTGCCTAAGTATGTATACTATGATCTCGCCCAAAAACACTTCAGTTGCGCGTTAGTCAAGTTACCCTTTAATGATAGGGTTAGGAGAATTAATAAGCTAATCATGACAGAAAAAATGCTTTGATCTTTTCTCAAATTTTCTCAGCTACTGTAAATCGTCTATTAAGCCCCCTGGGGTGCTTATTTATTTCAAGCTCATTTGAGAGAGGGCTTAATAGAGATGGGTGGGGTGGGGGAGGGGCTTATTTGAGAGGGTGGGGCTTATTTAAGTTAGAAAAGATGATGGTATCAGTTATCTAAAAAGAACTACAATACAAAGTGGAAAAGCTCAAGTACAATAAGGTTGGCGGTCATGCAGCCAAGGATCAGAATCAAATCCGAAAGTTCTTCCAATTTGTAAAAAAACCATTCCAGATCAGTCCACACAAAAGTTTTTCAGTAGTGATTGATTAATTAAGTCTATCATTTATTAGTGAAGAATAATTAGGAGAGGGAAGAGGGGGGGGAGGGGGGGGGGGAGGCATGAACTCAGTCTTTCCCTGAGAAGGGCCTATTAGAGGGATGGGGCTTAATAGAGAATTTGCAGTAATTATTTAAGGAAATGTTTAAAGATTAGTTTGGAGAATTTGTAGGTGAATACTGAGGATTAAAGGGTTAAGAACAGAATTACTTGACATGCTGATCATTAATGGATACCACTGACAAATCTGGGATTCACGGCAATAGCAACAGGTACTAACCATTTTAAAAGCCATCTTGCTGGAGTTCTTCTTGTACTTCCCACCAAGAGCATTAGCTAGGCTAAGGTAAAGAGAAATAGGCAGGTCTATAAGGGAAGGGTTTTTCATTTATTTTTATTTTCTTATTATTTTACTAGATTGCACTGCGCTGTTGAAGGAACACCCTCAGTATGGCCAGTGACATATTTTTATAACTGATTACATGTACCTCCTACCAAAGTGGTTCAAGTCCTGGAGTTAATGCCACTGTGAGTTGAATTTGTTACTGGTTACTATGTGCTCTTGCTCTAATTAAGAGCTTTTTCTCCAGGCAGTCCACTTTCTCCCTCTTCTCACAAACCAACTTTTAAAGCTTCCAATTCGATCCAAATCATTAACAATTAAACTTGTTGTATTGCATTTGCAGTCAACTAAAGATATATGAAGCTAAGGGTGCAGGTGTTAAATAGATTCTTTTTTAAAATGAGTTTTAAAACAAATTTTTATACGGGGAAAAAACTCACCAGAGGACATAAATACACTTTAAGTCCAGAAAAACACAAGTTTTCTGATACCAATCAGAAGCCAGAACGGTGGCGACCGTTTGGAACTGGTCTGGTAAGCCATTGTCCCCAAGGGCTCTTTTCACCGTTCTTTACTTTTCTTCGTGGCACATTTTTCCGCCCGTTTAGCCTTTCCCTCGCCCCCACTAGCTGCCCCTGGGTCTCCGAGGTTGGCCAAGGCCAAAGGTGAAGCTGCCATTAATAGCATTCACTTAAAGTTGAGCCCACAATCAATCAAAAACTAAGTAACTTGTCAGCGAAGAACTTCAAAAAGACACGTAACCTCGACGGGTCGACACCTGAGCCCGCAATACGGTCATGTGATACTGGTCAGCAGATGCCCTGTTTTGACAGCTTCCAAATGACCACAAAATGAATGTGCAAATATCAGGTTGCAGGGCCCCACACTAGCTATAACGTTTGACATTTAACATTGGTTTCCATGTGGTGTGGATGAACAGTTGGTTGGGCCATGGTTTGTACAACTCCAGACGAAGAAATTTCAAAGACTTTTTAAGGATTTTTAAAGGGCAAATAACAGTTATCAAGGACTAAGATTTATTTTTTGAAATCAGCATTCTTTAACCCCCTGTGATCACCCTATTGGCTAAAACATGTTATGGAGTCCTAAATTTACAATTTTTACTTCTTCAGCCATCGCAATGATCACATTATTTTCATATACTACTTTCCTTAACAAGACTTGGCAAAATAACTGCAGGGTATGACTTGTAATATTGCATCTGTGGTACAGATGGAAGATTATAGCATTTGAAATAAAGAAACAGAAATAAAATATTGTTTATGCAAAAAAATGTTTTTATGTTACCCATGAGTTTAATAATATTTACTGGTTCTTATGCACCGAGGATGAGCCAAATTTTCCTAAGCAAAATAATCTAATTTTACAGAAAAAGGTTTCTGGTTTAGACAAGGTTTTGAGTTTTAAGGACTTTTCACGACCTAATGAAGAAATCAAGTACTTTCAAGGACCTAAACCAAATTCAAGGACTTTTCAAGAAGACTATGGTAAAATTCAAGACCTTTGTAAGATTGTACGAACCATGTCGGGAAGACGCCAAAATGGTCACATCCATATTTTCTTAGGCCTAGGTATGGGGCTCTGCTCACACCTGCTGTTATGGATGAACTTGCAGGACAAGGGACTGGAAGAATGCAGTATTAGCTATTTTTTAAGACAGGAATGCCTTCACTGCTCTGATTCCCTATTTATGAAAAAAATTTCTGTGCTTCTTTATTGGACAGCTAAAATGTCCCAGCATGGTTCGAAACAAAAAAGGAGAATTTAGATGCTTCCAGGTTATATGCTTCTGGTAAAGTCTCAGTGACTCAATGAAATTAAATGATGATACCAGTTCAATTAACAGTAATTTGCAACTTGCAATAGATAATACAAAAATTAATATAATTTAATTAACTATTACTTTCATTGGTTATTCAATAGCTGCCTCAAAAACAATTGCTTTAGAAGTAAATGCAGGCACTTTTAAAACAAGATTAAATACAAATAGGCAGTGATAAATATTAATTTTAACATTTCCTAGCACTTACTCAACAAGGACTTCTCCACTCTTTAGGCTTTCATGGAAGTCTTTCTGATCAGGAGACGGATTAAGAACTTGTCCTCCAAGAACTTTATTGATCCAATCTCTAATTTGCTCCTCCAACTCAGGGTCATATTTGGCATCTTTCTGTATTTTTGTTATTATTATTAAATCAACAGAGAAGTGATTAACCACAGGTTCTTAAAGGTTCATGCAGTTCTACAATTGTATTTGTCATACCCGTGATATTCCAGTCATACAAACAAAAATCCCTCAACAGACAACAATAAAAACATGGGCTCTCTCAAGTGGACACTACCCTCACCAAAGCAAAAGTATGGTAATGATATGGGAAAGTTTGGGCCATATCTGACCCATATGTGGGAATGGTATGGGAAGGTTGGATGATGATGTGGAACTGCTATGGGCATATATTTTGACACATTTTAAGCTACGGGAAGTATATGGGAAGAAAACCTGATGCTTCCCATTGTATGGACGAGCTATGGGAATACATTCCCCATACATATCCCATAGCAATGAGACATTTCCTCAATCTTCCTTATCTATGGTTATTGTATGGAATATCCACACCGTATTATTCCATAGATTACCCATACCAGCTGACAAAGATGTCAAATATGTCCCATAGATTTCCCATCATCGTAATTCTATGGGAACTGTATGGGATAAAAACTCTTTGTAATTTAACTCTTAGTGTTCTTGTTGCCCATAGATTTCCCATGTAATAGTTCTATGGGACGTCTATGGGCATAAAAATATTCCTATGATGCTCATTATGACAATGAGTAAAACAAGATGTCTGCATACTATCAAGACATTATAGGATAAGTTTCTTACCATAAAAGATTTTCCTTACAAGAATTGCTTTGATAGGTAGATAGATAGTTTATTTATATAGCTTTCCAACCCAAGAGTTGAATTACTGGTACGTCATATTTACATAGGTAAAAAATCCCTAAAGCGATAAATTCTTAAAATACTTAATTCTTAAAATGCAATAACATTTTCACTCAATGTATTTAAATTCTGTTAGAATATTACTGTATGTTCCAAACTGGAATCTGTAATCTTTTGAGCTGTAAGTGCACTAGAAATAAGAAAACTATTTTGAAATCTCTATGTCTTAAAAAAATAGATTAAACTGGTGTGACTTTCTGAGGTTGTAACCCCAACGCCTTCGACCAGACAAGGTGACAAGACTTGCCTTAACAAGCACTTCTTCATATGAAAAACATTGAAACATTGCCCTCTTTCGCACTGCCTCTAACTCATGAGAAGGATACACAGGTAGACTACTTGATAGCATCAAGCATTTTGAAATAATTATCTAGTCTTGCAGTTTACACTTGGGAAACGTAAAATGACACTGTCTTGATATATCTTGAGTAAAAATAATATAATGCAATAAACTTCAGGACCTTAGGATTGCCATATTAAAACTATTTGTTAAATAATGTTCAGTCCTTTTCAAAATGGTTGGGGAAATGGGCAGCATATCCCACCTCATTATCAGAAAACTTCATATATAGACATACATCAATGATGTCTTTAAAAGGGACAATGTCAAATATGTTCCTTCTTGCTTGCTGAAGAGGAACAATGTGTTCGACCAGGCTCCCCAGAACTGCATGACGTTCACAGATCACCTCATCAGCCTCGGACATGGGAGCAATGATGGCCCCACAGGTCATCCTGGGATCTTCTTTGAGCACAAAGAAAACTTCAATTTGCCCATAGCTTGTTCCTTCCCCTTTTGAATAGGCAACAGTGAAGCTGTTTCTCCTTGACACTCTCTTATACATTTGCGAATGCAAAACTGCATCACCAATTTGCAGTCGCTTAAAAAAGGAGACACATTCAATCGCCTCCACCCCAAGAAACAGCAGAAGGTCGTCTTCAAATGGTGCACCAGGTGTGCCTTTCTTTAATGCACCAATTGCATAGAACTGATTTTTCAGATGGGTTCGGTTGGTCCTGAAAGACAGGAAAATAGCAATATTATAAACTTATGACCCTCACAAGTCGTAACAAAAATACATTTTTCCACTTAGCAATCTTGAAAAACAATGTACGTGTATAGGAAATAAACGAAGTAAATAAGTTATACGTGCACTGACCTGTCTGTATGACCACATAGCCGGAATACCATATCTTTCGCATGTCCTGGAGGAATGTCTTTGATCATCTCTGGGAGGCACTGTTGACTTGTCACAGCAGTCATTATCTTCAAGTTAACAACAAACACAAAGAAGAAATTAGATTTGCTTGGAAGTGAAGGGCCATTTAGAGCAAGACAAATGACATTCGTGTGTGTCCAACATCATCGTCCAATTCCAATAAAATTTCTAATCCTTTGCATGGTCTAATACATCAGACAGTCTTCACTGCATACCACAAAGCAGTTGCTCAAGACAATAAAACTTGAAATTATACTTTCAATAATTATTCTGTGCCCAGGAGGTTTCTCAAAACATTGATTTTTGGTTTATCATAACAGCTTTCAACATACACGTAGACTTACCTGGCTTGCAATATTCTGTGTTCCATGGAAATAATTTCCAATGTCTCCATTCCAATCCTCAAAAACGAACAGGGAACTACTCCAAAGGGGACCATGATCTAATACTGATTTCTTCAAGTGAAGCAGCATGTGGTGATTCATCAGTACATATCTTGGTTCTGCAATCAGTGTTTTTTTTTCTACAGTGAGTTATGACACTGTTAATGCTCAAATCGGTACTTCAGGCCGTCAACAAATTCTCTGTCTGAAAAAAGGGACCTTTGTCAAGATGAATGTGTGAAATCACTGTCATGTGCAAGAGATTAAACTGAACTGATTCAGATCACAATTTCACTGTCTATGATTCATGGAAAATATTAAGATAAATTCCCATATTGCAAAATCACAGCCAAGTGATTCAGGCACTTATAAACCTTTTACCAGCTTGTTGATGTACACAGTTAAGTGAAATTATTTTGATTCTTGTGCACTCGCCCTCCAAACAAAATACATGCATATTACATCTCTATTCTTGACAAGTAAATCATTCCAACAAAAAATCATTGCAACGTTGTTCGTGAACACTGGTATTAATATAAGCTATCTTTATATTTGGGGAAATTTCAGATTCGGGCTCAATTTAGTCAACAAACAAGACTTGAAGTCAATCATTTTCAATTGGTGGTTTGCACATCGGCCATGTTAGGGGTCAGAACAATAATTTTTTTCCTTTGGGAATAAAACTCTATTTTTATGCAAACAATTTCTATTGTTTTTGACCCCCAACATGGCCGACATGCAAACCACCAATAGCTTCAAACTTAACTTGTTCGAACTGTAAGTTCCACACAATAAAGAACCACAATAATACACTTACCAGTGAAAAACTTTTGCAGCTGATTTGCAATAGGCACTTCAATGAAGAATCCACCAGTTTTTTGAATACTTTTACCACAAATGTTGCAGTTTCCATTGACATCTTTGCCATAATAAGCCTTGCAGAAACCACAGAAGTAATGCTTGACAATGTCTCCCCTAGCTTGGCTTACAAATTCAAAAAGCTTCTTTGTTGTTGTCTTACAATTGTTAGGCCGCGGACAGTGGGCCTCGATCACTGCAAGTAAATCGCTGAATGCTTCACGTGTAAGCTTGTGTTTAAACACAAACGATAACAACAACACAACACTCGTGCTGCTTTTGATTGGAGCACCCGAATAAAGAATGTCATCCGCTTCTGTTTCACGTTGTTCTGGAATGGATTCATTGTCTGATTCAATGTTCTCAGAGTCACTGAGAAAGTCCGAGCAAACATCATCATCTTTGACAAATCGTTCATATGCGTTAACCGGAAAAAAAAGTTCATCTTCGCTCAATAAGTCATCTTTGTCTTCCAATTCAGAGTCGCTTGAATCATCCATGTCTTGTATTTGCTCGTAGCTGCAGACCTCGCCAGGCGACGTGTATGTTTTCTCGACTTGAAGTAGTTCAACAGTGTCGAGAGTACAACGGAGCTCACGTGGCTGTTCGCAAAACACTTTTTGAACATCGGATTCACATTTGTTGAAGCCATTGCGAGTAACAGCTGGCGATTGTTTCGCTTTTTGGAAGTTTCCTTTTCGTCTCCTTGCAGCTGGAAATTTATATGGATTGGAATGTCGCATGTATTCTCGGTAACGGCCTCTCCGTTTTCGTGTTATTGTAAGCTCCGTCTCGTCCGCCATGTTTTTTCTTAAACGTTTTGCGCGTGGAGTGCGCGTGCGTAGTCGATTCGGCACCAGGCCTTACCCGCTACAGATCACGTGGTGTTTTGTCAACCAATAGCGTGAACGCTTCAAATGAGCGCGTCCTTTTAATGTTTCTCACTTTCTTCGCAAATTCCAGCGTGTTTCAGGAAGCTTTTAGTACTTTTGAGAATCAATTCCAGAGTGAGTTTTCAGTTTAGCTTTGTGTTTTCTATTACACTGAAATACAACCAGCGATGGCTGCACGAAACTCACGGAAAAAAAGTGTCCCAGCGCGTCTTAGAGAAGGTAAGTGACTCATCAGTGTAGCATGACATGTTTGCACGTGTTTGGAGTTAACTAACATGTACGCTTATATTTAAACACACATTTAAAAGATTTAAAATGGAACGAAAAAGCTTTAAAGAATGCTCAGAAGTCGCTATAGTGGAAAGAGGATAGCTTAAAGCTCATGAAATCTGCTTCAAGGAACTCCATGTTTTTTATTTCAATGCGGGGTGATATAATTTTCATCTTCGAAGAAGCGGGGTTTTCAATAATTTTCAAGCTGCAGAGGACATTACGGTAAAAGAAATAACATTTCAATGGGAATTTATGTTGATATCAATTTCTCATTGACTCTTTCTTTGTGTTTTCGTTCGTTTTGAGGCATGAATGGCTTAATTTCGAGAACAATTGAAACAGATTACAGTTATGAGTGCAGAAGCGAATTTATTGTTGGCCCGTAGGGAAAATGGTCAACTCAACTGGCTAGCAGTCCTATATTCTCAGTAAATCTCGCAGTCCACTCAATGGCAAAGAACAAATACTGAAAACTCGATATTATTTCTATCAACGCAAAGGTAAGATAATCTTGTACAAAAAAGCTTTTTGGTTTCATCATAACGTCGACAAGAAGTGAAGTGAAGTGTATTTCAGCTCCAGAAGGGAACTAACGCGCGCGTGGAGACTTTTCCCGCCGGTTTTCCAAGGAGGCCGCATGAAAGGTCAAGATGTTATGACGTCAAACGTCGCCTGTCACGCCATGCTTTGGATAGAAAATAGTAACGAACATCCCATAATACATGTATAGAAATCCCACAAAACCGGCTGGTTTGATCAGGATCACGACTTATGATAGTTCAGAACGGCTGAATTTTCTCGATTTGTGAAATTTACTGAGAATATGGGACTGCCGGCCATTTAGTGTTTTGAAAACCTTGACCGGCAGTCGAGCTGAAAAAAGTTCTAAGTGTCACACTTTAGAGCCCAGCGTAAACCAAACACTAGACTTGAGATCTATAAAGCATTTCAGGATCGCTTGACTTGTCTTAATCAACATATGATTGTCCTGTCAGACCAAGATAAGCAGAAATAACAGAGAAGATACGTATTATCTAACAAAGCTGTCAATTGAAAAATTAATAAAAACATTGTCAAGTGGCATATATACATGTAATGTCTAATTTCTGTCTTTAATATTTCCAGATGGTAGAAGTAATGGAGGGGTCAGGAGTCTTTTGGTACCCTCACCAGCGAGCATACTGCTCAGCATTCAAGTCGTGGCCAGCATATATCAATGCTGCCATTGATATATTCTTCAACAAAGAAACACTTGCTGTTTCAAATGCAAGAGGAAATGAAAGAAAAACCAAGAATGGTGACATCAACAAGTCATTGACTCCAATGATCATTGATGCCCTCATTGGTAAGTTAATATGCTCTGTTTCAGTTTTATTCAGAAAACCATTAGGTTCCCAAAATAACATTCCCCAAAACCAGTGATTTAATTTGGCTGTTGTTAAGCTTGGGTTAGGTTTCTTAATCCTAAAGTAACATACAACTACACGGGTCATTAGTATCAGAACTCTAAGGTATACTTTATATTAAAAATAAAACAAAATTAATGACATCTATTAAGTTCATTATCAGAACTTAAAATGGTGTATGTCTTATTTTATTGAAAACTTTACCAATATATAAAAACTGGCTCACAACATTAACATGACTTAAAACTAATAAATTTTCATTTTTTTTTTCAGGAAAAGTTTGTTCAAAGTTTGCCAAGGACTCTCCTGTTCCGAGTCAAATTATTCAGAAAATAAATATGAAATGCGTGGAGGCGAGGCGGCCACAAAGAATAAGAGTTCCACTTACAACAAAAGAAAAAACAGTTCTGATGTGCCAGTTTGAAAGTTTATTAACTTGCAGGATATGTCAAGCTTGTACAGTTTGTAGATTTTTCTAAGGATTTTATCATCATGTTTCATTATAATTCTTGAGTTTCAAGAGATGTCAACAATTAAAAGTTTTGACTATATTGACTATATTGTTGAGATGTCAATGATTGATAGTTAATTTTCCTGCATTATGAAAGTAATATTGGTATGGGGGCTAGGCTGTCGATGAACTATGGGTTCACCTGTACATGTTTCACTAAAGTAGAGCTAGTTGTATCCCATAGGTTTCCCATAGTGGTGGAGTCAATCTTGGATCAGCGGTATTGGTATGGGGCGCTAAAATCAAAAGTACCCATAGCATTCCCATAACAGATGTCAGTTTTCCCGAATGCTATGGGAATGATATGGTACAATTACCAATCCCAAGGAATGGGATTGGTATGGGACTGTCCGATACCAATCCTGGGATATATGCTATGGGGAATGTATGGAACTTTACGAAAAACATAGCAATCCCATAGAGACAGGTCAGTCGTCATATGGGATTGGTATGGGACTATCCCATATCATTTCCATACCAGATCCTATGGGGAATATATGGAACTTTACGAAATACGTAGCAATCCCATAGGGAAAGACAATAAAATGGGGCTAAATTAAAACAGACACTATTTATGGGTTTGGTATGGGAGGCAATAACCCATATCAAAGCCATATAATGCCCACATATGGGCCAGAGGTTATCCCATACCATTTTGATATTTGGACCATATATGTCCCATATCACTAGCTATGGTAAGGGTAGCTGCTCTTAATTAAGTTTAACAGCCTACAATACAAAATCCTAACTCTCCCTTAATTATAACAAAATAATTTTGCTGAGCTTTTCAAAAATACACACATTCTGAAGTTCAAAAGCCAACTGATGTTTGCGTTCTTTGCTTTGATCAACCATCTTAGCAAAACTCTTAGGAAAGAGAAGTTTACTTCAAGAGGTTCAAAAGGTCACAGTTTATGATTTGTACTTGGTGTATTTTGATCCGTTTTGTGTCAGTTACTTTGTTTCAAGGTTTGTTGCTTGGAATTGTAATTATGACTGACAGCAGCGGAAAACGCAACTGTGAATTAAAGGCAGCTTTTGAACTTCAGAGTTAAAGCGTTTTTTGAAAAGCGCAGGAAAAGCAGCCATGAGGTGTGGTTGTGGACATGTTTTCTGACTCCACAGACTCCAGCTTCAAATGTACATCAAACACGATTGAGGTGTTTGCTCAATACCCAGAAGATGGTGGGAAAGTGAATCACAACCGATCATAATATGTTTCTGGAAAACTGCCCACCTACCCCTCCCCTAAGCCAACATTAACACTTACTATTCACTTAAAGTAAAATGTTGACTTAGGGGAGGGGTAGGTGGACAGTTTTCCAGAAAAGTACATCTATAATGATCTGCCACCACCGAGTGGTAATTTTGTTAGGACTCCTGGTCCCCGGTTGTTCAAAAGTTGGATAGCACTATCCTAATCGCTATCCAGAGAGGATAGGTATTACGAAAACTAATTGCATTATAATCCACTGGGTAGATATTTATCCAGTGGATAGCACTATCCACCTTTCAAACAACCGAGGCCTGCAGGGCTGTCAACCCCCCACGTCGTCAAATATTGAGAATTGATGGGGGAAGGATGATAAATGACGTCATAATGCAAACGGCACATGACCTCATTTGTGAAAAAAACGAACGAAAAAGATGTTGTTGGAATTGGAACATTTGACCTAATTGGCTTACTTTGCACCAATGACGTTGCTTATATAATTATATTACGTAACAATGGCATACCAGAGCTTGTGAGGAAGCGTTTGATGTTTAGTGTAAAATAGCTCAAACAAACACAATGTATTTGAAGTTATATTGTCAGAAAGTCGATTCCACAAGAAATCGCAAACTTCGGCGATTATCCAGGAGATTTCAGACTCTAATCTGGAGACCAGCAGAACCGGTCTAAAATCTGGAATCTTCTGGATTATCCGCCCGGAGAGTTGACAGCCCTGGGCCTGACTAATAACATTATTGAAGTACTTGTATCTGGATGCCAGTGGCCTAAGAAAACAGATGGCATTTCATGACGCCATGACTACGTAGCTTCCCCACAAAATGATGCCTGAGCAACTTTAAGCAGAGAAATTCCATGCTGACGACATACGTCACGACCCAGATCTGGGTACCTCGGATTGTTTGTGCTGCAAGGAAATTTGTTTCAACGAATCATGCAGAAGCACTACACACATCTGGGTAGTACAGTGACATACTGACAGTAAAAAACCCAACTTAAACGCATTTCATCGCATTTACAGAACAGATGCCCAACTAAGCTGATACAGCATAAACTTGTCTGCGAAGTGGGATGGAAAACATGTGTTTTGCTACCTTGATTTTTGCTCACAACTTAAGGCTAATGATCCAAATTGCTTCCATTTTCGCTTAAAAGTACTTTTGTCTTCGAAATTCATGGTAAAAAGCACTTATCGATCGACTCCTAAGACCGCTACTAAAAAAACAATAGATAAAAGGCAAGCCTTATCGGATTTACTTGCAAGGCCGCAAAATTGGTTGCCTGGAAACCCACAATGCAGCTTGACATCACTCTGGATGACATCAAGGCAGACTGACCAACCACCAAATTATCTTGATAGACATAAAGCAAAGAGACTATCACCCTAATGGCTTGCGATCATCATGAGTCACGCACATTGCAAATTCTGATAAAATCATAAACTCGCTTTATCAAGAGCACTTCGTAAGGAATCGAACGTTAAAAACAAAAGAACTTTACAAAAACCGCAATTGCAATCCATTTCAATCTTCTTCCATGCCTCCTTTTGTATTAGCTGGGTTATTCATACTTTCTGTGAATGTTTAGAGCAGTTATTTTTGTTTCACCCAGTTTGGTGGAAGATCACACTGTTTGAGTATTGAAAAAAATTTGGGACATAACTCCTTTACCACGTACTTATTTATCTAATAATTTATCACACTGTCAAGATACAAAAATTATCAGGGTTGTCATTAAGAGCAGGGGGCCGCGGATTTTCCCTGGCTACTAAGAGAGTGGCCCCCGGCTACTTTTATTGGAAAACAGAAGAAAAATAGAACCGAAAGAAATCCCTAGCCGTTTGATTCCCCACCTACTTGTTGTATTTACCCAGTAACTTGAAATCTTAGTGACAACCCTGAATTATTACCTTGCCTTTCTTCTCACAATTTTCACAATAATTGGATTATTTCGATTTTATTAGGGATTTATCAAGACATAAAAGTTTCACATTTTCTTTTAACTTCTGTTCGTAAGAATTTTAAAGATAAAGTATTTTACAAATTTCAAGCATGAAAAAATCCAACTTTGTAAAACATCTTAACCATCCACAAGTACCGTGCATATTTTATAACTCCGGATTTTCTATGTCAGAAAACACTGCCATCTAAGGAAAAGCATATGGGAGTGAACATCATAGAAACCAAAAATTGTGGTCTAGAAAATTCTATGCGGATTGGTATTTATAGCATGGGGTAAAACCGGAAAACTGATATTCGAGAAACATTCAAATTCCCCTAAGCACATAATTCACTACTTCGTTGAATTTATTTCTTTTTTTATGAAAGAGAAATTAGAGGAACATTATAAATTTCTAGAAGAATTTTAGACACGATATTTATAAAACCGAAAGGGGAAAATAAAAACATTGCGTGACGTGTGATGTGAAATACTCGAAATGATGGAATTCAAGAGACGCATGCAATTTGCCAAGAAAAACGTCTGGGTCATGTCTTTATCGATAGTATCGGCAGCCTCAATTTTGGCGAAAGAGGCCCCTTGTACGATAAATGACAGTTTGAAAACAACTCTCCAAGAGTAATTGGTCCGTTTCTTTACTGCCAATTACCCTGAAGCGGCATATAAACACAACTTTGATCATGAAAATGAAAAATAAATAAAGATACATTGCAGGGATGCATCATTTTCTGATCAAAAATCAACAATGGTCTCAAAATATAAAAATAAATGCAAACCAGATTAAGACATGACATTTTCCAAGAGCTACAAGTATTAGACGGAAATATCTAACACTTACAAAAAGTCAACTGCAAACAAAGCGCCGTATTTAATCATGCTTGGATCACAAGTTCGGCCGAGCTTGTTTAATTTGACTAAACATTAACATCCCATATGTAGACTCTTAGATAACTTTCTCTCTAACATTCTCCTCGTTATTCATACGTTGTCTTCATAGAAGACTTGTAAAAAACTCACTGTAATCAAGGCTAATATTAACCAACGTTAATGGCAATACAGATCACTTGCACAAGATGGCATAATTGCAGCAACTGTAATCGTAATCAACCGCGCCCTCCATAAACAAAACCACTAGCCCAGAAGACTTATAATTTTGAGACGGGCAAGATGATCTACGCGGTCCAGAGAATCATTAACAAAACGTGAAAATGCAAAGTCCGTGTAAAAAAGTTTCAAGGTAATAACTTGTCCCGTTTTTCCCGATACAGTGTTATCATTTGCACAAAATCGATCGAACGCAAATGGGATTTCGCTCGCGGAGACACAACAATCAAGTACGAAAATCAACAATTTGCCTGTCATCGTACCTTTCTTTGCAGCTCAGCGGTAAGTCCAAAACCTTTGGGTCGGGAAGCCATTTTGTAACTTTTTTCACGAATAACTGATAGTACTTGAAGGAGGACGTTAACTTGTGATTAGACAAACTCAACCAGTAAATCTACCGCATGTACGGGGTTTTATAAAGCTTTGCCAGGAATGAAAAATGATTCCCTAGTGACATTCATTACGTCATCAGTCACGCCTCAGTTTCTACCCAGATTTTAGTTTTTTTTTTTTCATTCACGTATTTCCGTGGACATTTTTGTGAAAGAATTTGAAATATCGCCTTCCTTTTCTGACATAAGTCTTGCCGTATTTGTAATCGACGCAAGCTTTCACAGCGGTTGAGTATACGTGGGAGAATTTATTCATTATCACGTAATCACAAACTAATACATAACTATTGTTGCAAAGCACTTTGTATGTTTGTATGTATCTGTGGGGTGTCGTTGGCCTATTTTAATTTTCTGATCACATTTTCGAACTGGTATAAGCCCGATATGACGAACTACTATTTGTACTAAGTAAAAAGTTCTGTAGATTTTCATCTAGAGAAATACGGTTGTTCTTTTCTCTGTGTCGTCACGCAACGCTCCTCATACAAAACGGATAAAGCAGCAAATAAGAGGGAAGGGACTGTTTTCATATTACTTCCTCGAGGTGGGTGGGGGTGCAAGTTTTTGTTGTTGTTTGTTTGTTTTGTAATGTTTTGTCTTATGTCCTTTCTTTTTTACCCTGTATAATTTATTTTTTTGTTATGTAGGTCAATAAGAAGAAAATGATTTTATTAATCCTGCTGCACACCGCCACCCAGGAGGACTTAAACGGTTCCTGATGTCCCTTGCGTTCGCTGCTTGTTACCTAAGAAAAATGTTTGTTTCCTACATTTGCACCAACAGTAATAACAGATAACAGTCAATTTTGGATGCAAAATTATTTAATTCACGCACTGCACAAGTCACATGGTACAACTACTTGGTCTACTTTATAAAAAATTAAATTATTGCTCTGTTTAATTTCCAAGTTTAATATTACCTTGAACACTTAACTATGTCCTAGCCTTGTGAATCCTATTCTGGACCTTTGTGATCAAATTAATCGGATCATGCATAACTCATAGTCAGTCAGAAAAAACAATCATGTCCATGATTTTTGAATGCTCATGAAAGTCAAAGGTTGTTTCCATAATCATCAATCTATGAATGTTCCTCTTAGCTGTAAGCTTTATCACCAGCGATTTGCCTGGGACGACCAAAATGATCTCCAGCCTGCGATGCTCCTTTATTGCTTCCCATCTGCAGGCCTATAATGTTTTGACCCTCCTTGAGTTGTTCGTCAGTAAATTCACGCTTATTAGCATCAGCTTCTTTGGGTCCAAGACAAGGGACCTGCAAACCTTTGGCACCAGCCTGAAAAAAAAAAGGAGTTACAATCAATTAAATGAAAGTCTAAGCTATGTAATTACCATAAACTGTCGCTAATAAGCTCCCCCACTTATAAGCACCCCTGGTTATTGAACCATCTACCTTAGCCTCCCATGCATTCGTTTTTAGGGGAGCTCATATTATTTTCATCCCTCCCTCTGTAGGGAGGGACAAAATACAAGCTCCCCTTAAAATGTCTGCGTGGGAGGCTACATCTACCTATAAAGAGAAAATTAATCCAACTGTAAGCCCCCTCCAAATGTATTGATATAAATTCAATTTATTTTGACGTTTTGAGGCTTACCGGTTATTAAAAACGACTAAATGCAAAAGGTACTTTGATCAGCCCTACTGTAGCTTGTTTGAAAGAGCTCTTTCTATTTCTCTTATAGCCCCCCTCAGATATGAGCCCCTCTATTTATAAGCCCTCCAAAAACCTCTTACAAAGATGTATAAGCCAAGAGTGCAGTATAAGTGGCAGTTTGTGGTATCATTGGAACTTCTGCTCTATACACTTTTGGCTTGTCTAAATTAAGACTTCATAGTTGATACCTCTTAAAAGGCTTGCATTACTTAAGTGCATAGCTACTGATGGTACCACCGTATCACAGAAGCCAAGTTGTTAACATATTTGATATAAAGTCAAACTGAATAGTTTCAAAACCGATCAGAAATTGAATGTGTAATATATGTCATGTTATTATGTCATAATTTGGTGTGCAATGAAATCCTTAAACAAGAGTGTGACAAAATCTAAATGCTGTTTCTAGCTGGATATGTTATTAGGCAGAAATACCTGCCAGTAAGTGAAATGAAATGAAATGAAAAGAATGACTTACCTTAAAATGACTGAGTCATCAGTGTTGCTTATGTGGTGACATTATGAGGATGAACATACCACAATGGTCAGGATAAGCAGATGAAAAACTTTAAGCTTGGTGTACGATGAGAATTTGATTATTTACCACTTTTTAGGTCATGAGTATGTAAAACTTGGAGCGGCTTAATGTATCTTTAACAAATCAAACACAAGCATGCACTTTTCACAACTCAAGCTCAAACAAAACCCTCCAGTCTTTTCATTGCTTTTCATTTTTTTCTTACTGGTATTTTAGAAAGAATGATCATACAAATAAACTAGTATATTTATGTCCCACTTTATTGCACTTGATTAACTGTAAGTATAAAGATTACTAGTAACAATGCTTTAATAAGTTAATAAAAAAGTGGCATGCATTAGTATCCAAATACTGTGTTAACAATGTAGCTAACTAAATGCCTTCCTGCAAAAACCAGCAAAACTGACTGAATGACAATTCAAAAGCATTACTAACACATACTTTATTAAATTTATCTATTTTAACTCATGCATAACAATGTCAATAGTCAACATTAACATATAACCGATCAAATGAAGTATCATTGTAATGAAACTCTTATTACTGACATTTTCAAAGGTTGTACTATGTTTTAAGTATTCAATTTCACTAAGATTTCTTTTAACATTGAACAGTACAGGCACAAACTGATCTGCTAATAACGTTGGCAAAAACTCTCACTGAGTCTTTGAAAAAAGTTTGTTCTGGGACCTTATCAAGAAACCTTTCAAATTATAATCAGGGATTATTTTAACTTCAAATGCCCATCCTAATTAGCTCAACTTTCTAATGTTTATCCTTAATATTTGTTTGAATTTATTTTCACTTATACTTAACTAAAAACATGCATTTTTAAATCTCCTACTAAAATCATTAAAACAAGAAATGCACAAATCAGTGTTAATCAGTGTTGATAGAGTGAAAATCAGGGTGAAAAGTTATGGTCAACCTAGTGGAACTACTCACTGTCAGTGATCAAAAAGTGATTAAAAAATATCATTCCAACCAAAAATTACAAGTATGTTTTTGATTGTCATGTGCTGTCAATTGGCGACGACCTTCACAGATGTTTATTTGTAGGCATCTACTCCAGCCACCTGCCTTGGGCGGCCAAAGTGATCACCAGCTTGCGAAGCTAACTTGTTGGTTCCCATTTGAAGGCCTATAACATGTTGCCCCTCTTTGAGTTGCTCCTCTGTGAATTCCCGTTTATTTGCTGTTGCTTCTTTTGGTCCCAGTGGAGGAACTGACAAACCTTTTGCGGCAGCCTGCCCATGAGTACACATGATTGAATGATCGTGAGTATGAACGCTGAACTACAAATTACAAAATTTTCCTGTGTGCTTGCAAGTGCATGTATGTAACACTGAGAAAAGAAATCCAGGGCAGGTTGACAAATCCCTATATCATGCCCAGTGTGTCGTGTGTTCAGGTATGTGTAGTGTACCAAAGTTCAATTTCTTGAGGCTGGGGGAGGTGGGAGGGGGGTTACTTTAAGAACTTTTGGGTGCAGATGTGCCACAAGGACACTGGAATCCTTAGCCTATACCAGACCTAGTTCACCCCCATACTGACTATCCTCCCAAAATCTTTCCTTAATTTTTCCCAGGAACTAAATAGTTTACTGAGGTCACCAGCACAGTCAAATTTAAATTTCCCTTGTGAAGACTAAAATCTTCAAACCTCTTTTTAATCCCTGAGATCAAAATACAATTCAAGCTGAGTACTAGGTAACCATGCATGTGTTCACTGTTTGTGGCCTTTTATGCATTTCACTCAATTTTCAAAACTTTCACTGTCTGTGGGAACTTTGAGTATAAAGGCGTGGATAAGCAACTTAATACAAGTTCTTTATAAGAAAAAGGTAAAGTAAAAAATATAATGCTCACCCTACGTCCAACAGCATGAATCTGACAAATCACCTGAAATTTAACATTTGAAGGGTAAAGTTAATTAGTCAAGAAGTCTTTGTGCAGACGTCTCCTATTTCCTTGTTTGCTACTGGAAAAGGGAGGTCTGTGCAGGCATAATTGCATTTGTCATGTAATGTCAAACTTAAAAAAAGCAAAGTTTTAAATGCCAACAAGGACAATCCACTGTTCTCACTCATTTGCATTTATTTAGCTTTGACCCATGTGAATTTTTTTAATGGACCTTAACTATAGAAAAAATATATTTTTTGTCACCGGTACAGAAGAGCCTTGAACAATGACAGTTAATAAAATGGAATGTCGGCAAACACCCATCCACTGGAAATGAATGATGGAGACACAAGAAGGCCAAAATATCACATTTTCCCATCTTTGATTTGGGGGTAAATGGGTGTCTACGTTATCTATTGATTTTGTCAATTCAATTCAATCCAATTCAATTTTATTATTCACACTTTATAAAATATTTACATTACATATAGTCAAAGATTGTTACAACAGTAAGTTGAAGGAAAGATCATTTACAAACTGTTAGTAATTATTTATAACATTTTTTAATTGCAACTTGGTTTTTAATATATTATTTTTAATACTCACATTAGCCATGTTTTGTTTTTCATACAAGTCCACTGTTTGAAATTGATCTCCTTTTGGTACCCCAAGTTGTTCTTCACAGAATTTTAAGTATTTACCAATGTTCTCCATCTGAAACAACCAAAAAACAAAAAATAACAGTTGAATAAGCTCTCGTAAGGAAACACCTCAGGAATTCGAAAAAGTGGTCGAAACCAGAGGTTGTCGCTTGCAACAATGAACTCCCTCCCTGATTTTTTCTGAGGGGAGGGGGGCATCAAGGTGCGGGAAAGAATGTGAGAGCTCTTTGTTTCCTCTGCTCCTCATGGCTTTGCCACTCAATCGGGCATTTGCTAGCCAGTCCCAACAGAGCGGTTGCTCTCAGTCAAATAACATTTTTTGGTAGTCATGCACGTTTGCTATTAATGGTGAGCCAATTTACATTAGAACTCCAAGGACAAATTCAAGCTATTTATATACTAAGAAAGGTCTACTATGGCTCCACATCTCCTGTTTCACCCACTTTTGGAGTACTCACATGTGCCCAACACAAAAAGTCCTCACATACGCGCAGTACACTCAAGTTTAGCCTCCAAAAGCATCTTGTTTTTGCTTGAAATCTTTTCGAGTTTGCTTCATGCTAAGATATTGTCTTATTGTCAATTTAAGGGGGGCTCAGCTTTCAAGGTTAAGTAAATTTTTCATGACATCAGTTTGTTAACACCATGATCAGGTTTTCATGGCTAAAAAATAGACAACCATGGTAGCAGGATTCATATTTAACCAATTTTGTTCATCTCAAAACCACCTAAAAATAATTTCATTGCTTCTTATTTCCCAACCACTTCAACATTGAAAGAAATTCCCTTTCCATTTCTTTCCCAGTGTCAGCGACCCAAAAAATCCTTTGCAATTATTGACGCAGAGGGGGGATGGGTGTGGAAGGGTGATACTCCCATATATGGGTGTACACATACTGCTTAACAGGTATGCAATTTCTCCCCCTGACTTTGGAAAACAAGGTATGAAAATCACCCTTTATTTCTGGGTGTGTTATACATCAGTTTGACTCTGGAAAAGTGTTTTGATTGTTCTTGTTCAAGCTTACATCCAAAACTCCAGTGACTCCCCTTATTTTACTGAGCCAGCGAAAAGTACAGGATTCTTCTTTTTTGCAATAGTATTGTCTAGAACAGGGTTGTAAATTCATCTCCTTTTGTTTGGAACAGTTTAAGAGACTCAGACTCAGCATCACACTCCCAAAGTAATTTAACAGGAGTACCCTACCCGCAATTTGACATTTTTAAGATGCAGTTCATAATCTTGGGTGTCCTGTGCAACTACACATAAGTGGATCTCCTTCACTAAACCATTTGTGTATATTCACTGCCATCTTAAATTACTTTTAAAATATTATAAAACTGGGTTTGAACCCAGGAGTCATTTCAAAAGACAATATGACCCACAAATCATCTGTGCGTATGTATACATTGTTTGTCACGTGGAGTTGGAAGGTTCCAACAAAAGAAAAGGGCAATGTGAAGTCTTCTTGACACTACGCAACTCACAATCCCATTATTGGTTCAGTCAAAGCATAGCAAGGTTTAATTTGGTGGAATGTGAGTTACTGTCATCATTGCCACCACAGCCAAAATAAATCTCTAGTTTGACTTTTTTCTCTTTTTTGGCTTTTCCTTTTTAACTGCCTTTTTCCTTTATTTACAACTGTTGTCTCTCTTGATCTCCTCCATGCTTTAAGAGGTTCTGTGAGACAAGTATTAACAATAACAATTCAGCTAAGATTGCATTGAGACCCTTTTTTTCTAGGGAGTACGTATCTTTTAAAGTTGGCGATATCATTGAATGCAAGTTTTTGTTTTGGAGGTAACAACACATCTGACCAAGAGAAACCCTAACAAGAAACTCACTCAAAAATCTGCAATTACTGATAGCTATGATAGACAGTACCTTTTTGAATGGTTGATTCATTGTATTTGGTTTGACTTCACCGCCACAGCTGTGGTTAGGATCAGCTGTACGTAGTGCGTTGGCCAGTCTGTAATTTTGTAACATAAAGTTGGAAACTCATCAGAAATGACAATCCAAATTAATTATAGAGACCTATAAAGATTCACCATTTCCATGTATGGTTATGGGTAAATTAGTAACGCCTGTATGCATAGCGGTAATTACAGGTAGATTGCCTCTTACCCTGAAAAAACGGGTAGGCTACTGGGTAGAATGGTAAAGCCATTATCATATCTGGGAAATCATGAATGCCTTTTATACAACTATGGGGCAAACATGTTCACCTAACAGAACCAGTATACTAAAATGGTATTCTTAAGGTCATTATAATTTTTTAAAGCTAACATTCAACATCCAAGCACAGGGTGCAAAGAAAGTCAGTTTTACAGCCTGCCATTTGGGCAAGCTGTAGCTAGCATGTACTAAGCCCACAAGTCATTAAACCCTTTTTGATTAGCAGGATTGATTACAATCCTTTTGTAATTTGAATTTCCCAAAAACAGCAGCTGCCCATCGGGCAAGTTAAGAACAAAAACCACCAGCCCAACAGCAAAATCCAAAAGCCCCGGGCTATCGAACACGACTTTCTTTGCGAACTGAAGCAAAAGGTAGCTAAGGAAACTTTTTTGAAATGCAGACTTGATCTGGAACCTGCTAGTGTTCGTAGCCTGCTCCACAGATCAACGGAACTAAACTAATGAATAAGGTAATCTGAGAAGCAGCTCTAAAATCCTTGTTCTGGGCCCTTCACCTGTGTGTACTGGGATTTGGGTACGCACCATGATTGCCGATCAGGTCGAAGGGTCATTCAAAACGCATTTCCAGTAATTCATTGAGTCTATTGGGGGCCTATTGGCACTGCTTCCTAGACGTACGGACAAGTATTCACAGCGCATAACTTCCTTGAGCACAGTATTTTATTTGATGAACATGAAACTGGGGTCAGGTCATGAAAAAAAAAGAACAAAAACAAAAAACCTGAAAAGTTTCGTCTTCTTAAACAAGGTGGAAATTCCATTTGTCCATTGGCTCTCCCATCTTCATGCTACTACCTTGAGATTAAGCTCATTTCACTCACCATTTTTCATGCTTTGTCACCTTGTAATTTATCTTCAGTCTCCAGTCTTCATAATCATGAATACCGCTTTGTACTGACTTCATGAAATTTAAATGACCCCCCAGGTAATGCTCTCTTATCTAAAAATGACCTCCCAAAACCAATCAAGATTTTGAAAATGAACCCCCAGCAAAATGGCTGTCCCCATTTCTGAGCCACCATGAAACCATCAACAGAAAATGAGGCTGTTTCCTTCCCTTTTAATATGTCTTGACGCTAACAAATGTGTCTTGCTATTTTTTCATTACTGTTATAGAGACAATATGCCCAAACATTTGGGCCAAAACATTTCCCAAGGATGCAAAATGTCTGGTTGATGGGGGTTGCTCAAAAACGTCTTGCTTAAGTTTGCCAATAAACAACCAGCTCCTAGGGAGTCTATCACAGGCCAGCCTAATATCCTCAGATCTAGAATTACCTAAAATGTATAATATTAAGGCAACAGAACGGCAACAGCAGTGAAAATGTCACCCAAAAAGTGAATTTGTGCTGTTTCAAACTTCATTGCTGTTATTCCATTGTCAAATGTTGGGATTTTTTTAGGAGTTGAATTCTAGAGGACTGTATCTAATTTCACAACACAAAAAAGAAAATCGTTGTCTTCTGTTCATGTCCTCTACAAAATGTGAAAATAGGAAGCTTCAAGTTGTAGTCGAGCAATGACGGAAAAAAAATGTACAAAAAAGCATGATGCACGTGCAAAGTTGTTGTTTCGCCAATCTTAACCTAATGCCTTTCTGCTGTTGTTGTTGCCATCATCATTGCTTTATAAGCTCGCTAATAAGTCTTACTCGCAAAGGACTCTGCCATCAGCCAAGCAGTCATACACATTGTCTGGCCCACTTTTTCCCCCAAAGACATCTCTTCCAAGAACAGCTTCAATCCAAGCAATTGCATCGGCTTCTTCATCTGAATTGTATTTTGCTTCTTTCTGTAACATAACAAAACAACTATTATTCATTTATTCTTGTTATGGCAGAATTAGGCATATTATACTATTAAATGCTCTTTTTAACTTTAGCAACCAGCCAGTGTCTTGCTTAATACATGGTTTGATATTTTTAATTTGACTTTCATCTTTTTCTCCTATAAAAGGTGGAAGATAATGCCAATGTAACTTATTTTATCAAAACAGGGCTGTCACTGTTTCTCCCAGTCTCCAGATTTGAGTCTGAAATCTCCTGGATAATCACCAAAGTTTGCCATTTCTTGTAGATTCAACTTTCTGACAATGAAATTTCAAATATTTTGCATCATTTGAGCTATTGTACTGTTAACATCAAACCGTTTCCTTACAAACTCCAGTATGCTATTGTAATAATGTGATTGGTGGGAAGTAAACCAATTAAGTCACGCATTTTTTTCACAAATGATGTCATGTGCTGAGAATTATGACGTCATCTATCATCCCTTCCCCATCATTTCTCAATAGGCTGATTTAGCAACAGAATGAGAACGTCAGTTGACGACTGCGCGCGCAAATCAAACAACTGGCTTGACCAATGGCAGAGCTGCAAATTGCGCACCGGAAGTCGAATTTAGTCCTTTCTGTGCGCTTTCCCGTCGTCAAATGACGTTCCCGTTCTGTTGCTAAATCAGCTTAATATTTGAAGACGTGAGCGGTTGACAGCCCTGTCAAAATACCGTAAAATTCCGAAAATAAGCCCCTTTATGTATAAGCCCGTCCAAATATAAGCCTCCCAAACCAGTAACGCAAAAAACCCTCCGTTAAATCGCCCCTCCAAATATAAGCCCCCGGGGGCTTGTACTTGGAAAATTGCCCTCAAATACAAAGAAAAACAAAGAAAAAACAGTAAATTTACTTCCAACTATAAGGCTAGCCCAATCGATTTTGAAATGCAAATTTCCCTCCCCCGGGGCTTATTTGCGGAATTTTACTGTATCATAACTAGTCAATCAACAAATATAAAATTTGACGAACACCATTGCGTATCGATAAATCGATTGGGTTTTCGGTAATTCATTTCCATCGATTTGTTACTATATAAGCCCTGAACGTATAAAACCGCGGTGTACAAAGCACTGGCATTGAACACTAGATTGTCACATCTTATAAACTCCCCTAAGTAAACTCGACTACACTAACCTTAAGACTTGCATAATCTTTTCTTTTTTTCTTTTTGGATAAGTTTATATCCAAACAGTTACGTTATTCATGAATATACTTTACGTCAACAAAAGCAGCACTGCATACAGCGAATGCAGCGCCATTTTGAAATAACGGGGGAAACTGGGATAGACTTGAGACCAGTCTTTTATCTGTCACACATCTTCACAAGATCGTCACACATATGGGTGGTTCCAAGGAGCTTCCAAACGACCATTTGGCTTGTTATAGAACAGCCAGATTTATGAGCAATGCTAATGCGACTTTGTCCACACAAACGACAGAACATGAAATATCTTTGCTGTGACCCGATAACGTGTTGATTGCATTAAAGAAAGCGAGACTCTTAATTTTTTTTCATGAAATCGAGTATTCAAGGTGGATTCCAAGCAAATTAAAATAACACGTTTGACTTTCATAACGTTTTCGATGGATTAAAAATAAGTATGAGTCTTAACGTAAACAAATTAGAAGGCTTGCATCAGTTTAATAGTTTTTCTTTTCCATACTGACCGAGGCGATTGTTTTATAACAACAGCACACCGTGATAGAATCTGTTTTGAACACGAAAAATCCTTGAAGCCCAAAACACAAACAAACATTTTAGTAACACAAAAGTGAACAATGACGATAGTTTGCAACGAAAAACATAAAGATGCAAGTGCGCGTTCATGAAAAAACAGCTCCAGATATTTCATGTCCGCATCGCTCAATGGAAAACTGTGACAGTAACAAAATCAAACTTTTAAGTCAAACATGATTTCTGCCATTGAAAGTACATTTTGTGAAAAGAAAAAGAGGAATACTGACGCAGACATTCCCCTGATATGAATTACTTCCCCGGAAAAAAATAAGTCGAAAAAGTTGGGGACACGATCGACAGCCATACGTGCTTTAAGTGAGACATTTCTTTCCGTATAAATCCATAACTTTAATTTAGTGACATTTTTGCAGGTGTTTTGATCCTTCCTTACCTTACGTTCTAATTCAGCGCTGAGTCCATATCCCCTGGCTTTATTCATGCTGAGTCCTCTTTAGCCAACGAAACAAAAAACGCAGCTGATGGTTCTTGTTAGCTCAGTGTTGTGCACGATAGCACGTCCAAGATAAAAGTACCAATGTATTACAGTTGAGCGAGCCTAGACTCTCATGCCTAGAATCCCAGTTATGTGGGCGAGGTCGTGACACACATACTGATTGTGGCACACGATACGCTCTCTGCATTCATAGATGTTTTCAAGGCCTCCAATTTTTAAACATGTTCTGCTTAAAAATTACCGCTTGACCATTAAAGGGATTTGCAACAGCAATAGCAATTAATTCAAGAAGGGTCTAAACATTTTTGCTGCGTTCGTTTCATATTTCAAAAAACATCTTGCTTCATGGTCTACCTTCCAAATTTTAAATCTTCTTAGCGGACATTAGATGACAAGTTCAATGATTACAAAAAATAACACAACACAATTTTTAGACTTAAAAAAAACTCTACATACTTTTGTCATCTTGAATTGCAAGTTCGGTTCGTTGCAATATTTCGATCGAAGAAACAAGATGGTTATTTCACAACAAATTAAAAAATAACGTGTGTAGAATTTTAAATGTCATTTGTTTGAATTAAGATAAAATCTCAAAACGTTTACCACCTAGTAGCCATAAATGGTGCAGTAAAATAATGCGTTGATACGTGCCTAGTTTTCAAGTTGAAAATAAATTGAATTCATTTATTAAATTCACATTCCATCGAATTTAAGAAAGCACTCGAGTTCTCGGATTAAGACACGCCACGTACTGGTCTCAAAGACTACAAGGGCGAATGAAGGACGTTGGAAGGACCAGATATATCTCGCCGCTGTAATTGTCCCTTACGTAAACGGTCACTGCCATTATATATATGTTATTGAGGGTGTTTCTATTAGAAAGAGGGGAAATCGCACCCCAGGGTCGAACCCGGGATCTGGGATCCTATTTAAACCCTAAAAGTTTTGTTTACAGCGACGAAAGTAAGGCGCGGCATTCATAGAAAACAGGCTTTTTTTTTCGTATATGCTTAATTGAATAATTCTAATACTCTCTTTAGCGAAACCCAGTAAATGTAATGAAGGTTTTTAAATTATTCATATTTCACGCCTGATGAATCTGTACAACCGTGCATAAATAAAGATTACTTACTTTAAGTAATACTTTTTCCAAAACGAGGCACTTGCCTCCGAAAACAAATTGAAGTATAATACAATGGTGTCAATGGTGTTAGTCCTTACTACAAAATACATGGTTAATACGTCTTTAATTCTTACAGTGCATCGATAAGAATTTCCCCCTGGCTAGGGCTCTGCACTCATTTGCAAGTAGCTGCTGTTTCGCGTTACGAAATATAGAGATAAAAGCCATCCAAACAATTTATTAGTCTATCTTTGTATAATATTTATTTACAGTGGAATCTGAAAAACGGTTTTATATAATAATAATATTTAAGAAAAACATACACAGACGCACACTTGAAATATACAAATTAACACGATACAAAAAAAAGCCAAAACCGCTGCTATCTGGACATCAACGTCAGCGAAAAGGGGTCATCGGGCAGAAACTTGGTTTGCTCTGGAAAAACAAAGAATATCACCAAATAATAATTTACTGAAGATCCTCCAACAACAACAACAACAAAACCAGATTAAATACATATTGCTTTTGATAAGAGAAGAATCGCGGTGGACAAGGAAATGGTTTTGTTGACAAGTTCACAAGGAGAATTGGCCACCGTTACAAAATTTCAAAGATAATGTTTTAACGAGCTTGAGCCCTTTCAGGGAACTCAAAAACATCTCATTCCCCTGACTAGCAAGTTTCGCGGTCGCCCGACACTCAATCGGCCGATCAGAATTAACATAAAAAGAAACTTCACGAGTTTCCCGCCCTTCGCGCGGGTCACATGTACTTGTTCCAAGAGCTTAGAGCGATTTTCGTATGACCTTGAAAAATGGTTTTGGTAAGTGCTCGCTATTTGTTTTATCAGCCAATGGATGAAAAGATCAAAACATGGACTTTTCGTTTTCCCGCCAAAAAACCCCCTAATATGGAGAAGACATTGCTCGATTGAACAATCGTATTGCAGTATGACGTAAAAATAATTGTAAATTGCTTTTTTACCCATATAAACTCGTTTAAACCTCTCCGTGCGTTCCAGATCGAATTGGAATTTGGAGTGTTGGTTTTTGAGGAGAGGGAGTACCCGGAGAAAAACCTCTCGGAGCAAGGGAGAGAGCCAACAACAAGCTCAACCCACATATGGCGTCAACGCCGGGATTTGAACCCGGACCACATTGGTGGGAGGCGAGTGCTCTCACCACTGCGCCAACCTTGCTCGTCAAAGCGAAGTATCGATTGATTTCTAGAAAGTTCTTCGGGCATGAAGTTTTTTCACCCGAGCGTTCGCTTAACCAACCAAAGGCCACGCGCGTTTGTGTCCGTCCGATAAACCAATCAAATCGTTATTCGCGCGTTTCCACTTCAAGGTCATACGAAAATCGCTCTTTTGGTTACATTGCCAAGTTGTGGCTAGAGTGCAGAACAGTCGGTGTTTTTCTGTTTCAAAAGCGGTTTTAAAGGCGCAAAGCGCTGGCTGCGCACGAGCCTCACATGACCACTCTCCGTTTTTAGCCTCGCCTAAGACATTTCGTTCGCGCTTTCTTGACTACGCAAAAAATACGGACTGTCTAGGTTGTGCCTTTTCTCATTGGCTGGTATAAATATAATGGTTTTGCTTTACGGCAGACAATTGAAAATGGTCTATTAACTTAGTTGTTGCCAGGCTTATGTCTTTCTAGAAACTAACCTGATAAATACTCTGAGCCTGCACTTGTAGCAACTTCTTTCCAGTCATAAAGATATCTAAAAAAGGTGAAATAGATTAATCACACTTTTGTAAAAATTCCCTAAAGGCCTTTCATATGGTAATGACAAGCAATATCTGCGAGGACTGACGCTTTTTAGAGACAATTTTGGTGGCAGCAGAATTAGACTGTTCACAGTCCCTATTTTTCTGCAAGATCGTCCAGATCGAGCGCTTTGCGTTACGGGCAGCCACCTTGGATGAGTGTCAAAACTACCTCCCTCCCCCTACCGCTTTAACCCCCGACGCCCGCCCCCCTAGGTACATATGAAACCAATATGGCCGCCCATACCGGTAAGCGCTCGATCCTGACGATCTTACGATGAAACAGGGGACTGTGAACAGTCCACAGCAGAATCAGTTGCGATTTTTCTAATGAGGAAACGCGCGCGCCCGGTTTTTCTTGAGCCCATTTTCCTTTCAAGCGTTTATCTGCTACCTCAGACTTACATGCAACACAACTTTCCTCACTCTTGCATAGTTAAATTAATTCGGGTAATAAATTTCCTAGAAACATTAGCAGATATTGGTGTTGTAAGGAGTTTTGGAAAAATTACCATATCCACCGGACAAACCAAAAATCGCGGTAAAAAAAAGTGCTTTTACATACTGGTCAAAGTTCAATCCGTTTGTCCATTCCAGCAGTTCATCCACTTCCCAATCCTCCACAGCATCCTGCCCCCGTGTGTCTGTGATAGTAAGCATTCCTTCAGCTACTGACTGTACCACTTGCTCAGTTTTCGGATCTCCCTGCTTGGTCCTCAACATGCCTTCCTTGTACCTGTGCACAAGATAGAGTAGGTTAGTCTGTGTAGCTGGTGGGGTTTCCGCCCCCCCCCCTTCGGGGGGGTACTCCCTATAATGGCCTATACTGGGAGGCTCCAGGCTTGACAATCTCTGCAATTCTTAACAAATAATGAGCTTCGCGCCAAGGAAAGTCCAGTAGTAACACACTTTTTCGTTTTTTATACACTTGGAAAGTTTTAAGTAAACTTTCAAAGAGTTTAGTAAATTAAAAGCCTATTGCATGGAAATACATTCAATTTCAACAAATAAAGGAACAACCAGAGCTTTGCTGAGCTTTTGCTAATTTCTCTTATCTGACTGCGGTGAAGGTTTGCATAAGGACGTCTCAAGCAAAGAAAACAGGAGACTACATAAAACAGTTTTGGGTTTTCTTCCTTCCTATCTATCCTTAGACAAAGACATCCTAGAAAATTTTTCATGGACTATTTAAAAAAAAACTACTAGCAAGATCATGCAAAAGTGGTTTCCCCAAGGGTTAGTTTGTTGTTGCTGTTGTTGTTTGATTGATCTTGTCGTTGTTGTAGTTTTTTACTCGTTTGTTTCTTCTATCAGCCAATAATTTAAAAAAGTAAAAACATGGAGTCGTCGTTTATTCACCGAGGAAATGCACCAAAGTACTAATTGGGGACACTATTTTTACGTCTCCTACTGGAGACTGAACCGCCATTTTACGTGGTCATCCGAGTCACGCGAAGGTCTCGCCGCTTGTGGTGCAAAGGGAGTACCTTCATTTCTCAGTGTTGTTTTAAGACCCTGAGCGTTGGTTCCGGTCCCGGGAATCGAACCCGCGACCTCCCGCTCTGCAGTCACACGCTCTACCGGCTGAGGTAACACTGCCGCTGGCAGTGGTCATGAATATGCTTTACTGGAAAGCACGAGGGAGGTCTGACCGGAAATTAGGCGGTAAAAAAAACTCAGAATGCAATACTTACATTTTCTTCATCCACTCCACTTTCTTTCTTTTCCGTTTTCTCTCAAGGTCCTGTTTTCTAATAACCTGCACAAAATAAATTTACCTTAAAAATCAAATAGTTTGCAGTTTCCAGGAGAAGAGCTTTAACAAAATATAATATGAATGTTTGCGTCTGAGGCTTGTTCACACTGAATAGCAACGGCACAGAACTAGAACAGATCGTTCAAACAGATCGAAGCACATCAAAACACTGTGCCGGCGCGGTTGGCCAAGAGGGTCTGGTCAACTAACAGTCCTCACTCCTGAATATCTACTTCCGTGTCAGTGGATTCCAGTCCTCGCTTCTACTTATTCACTTCCGCAACGGTCCGAATATCTGTTCACACTGCACCAAAACTTTTGTGATCGGCTCGGCGTAGTCTGCTACACAGCCGTTTTTAGTGTCATCACGCAACAGTAGAAACGGCAGCCTGCGTAGCAAGCGTTTCCTCGCGAGGTTCGTCTAGAGAGCTGGGACAAGAGCAAAAAAAATGAATGACGGGGGAGGGGGAGGGGAATAAGGGGTGCTTCCGCTCTAACTTTCGCGCAATAACTCGATTTGGAAACGCTTGCTACGCAGGCTATAGAAACGGCTGAGTAGCAGACTAGGCGCGGCGCAGATTCGTTCTGCTACAGGAATCGCGAACAGAAGCCCTAACTGGTATGATTTTCATGCCGGGTATCAGGGGCACCCAACGACTGTTTTCTGTGACATATCTTTTCGGATAAGCAAGTATTGCCTAGAAGTTTCTACTTTTTGGAGAAAGCTAAAAATTTTCTAGATGACCGTTCCTTTCATTTAGAATTTTCGAAGCTTATCTAAAAAATTCCCGACGATTTTCGGGAGTTTAATTTTTCACATTACACTCCCCACATTTGGCTATTTTTCGTGAAAAAGAAAGCCTAAAAATTTTAAATTAAGGAATTTAAGGAATCAGAAAAACTCTCACTTTCGAATTACCTTTAAAATTTTCGGGAAATATAAAATTGAAGCCCTTGTTTTTTCGAAAAGACTTAAGTTCCCCTAGGATGACCTTTTACCAGTTTGGGGTCTCTCGCTCTTTTTACACTTTCCTTCCTACCAGACATTCCCTTCCTATTTTCCTCGCTTCAACTTTCAAAGTATATAAAGCTAATTTCAGTGAATCAGCAGAGAAAATATCTTTAATCTCTTTTTTCTCCTTTGAGTTAGAACTACAGTTAACTAAAATTTACCATACTTCCCCGCCTCCGCCCCCGCCCCTTTTTTTCTGTTTTTGTAGCGTATGTAATCCGTAGCTGTTTTTTTATTTATTTATTTTTTATATATGTAAAGCGTGAAGTGTAGCACTGTTAGTAGTGTAAGTATCTCATTGTTAGTAAGTATTGCAAGTGTTGTATTGTAAGTATAGTATTGTTAGTAGCGTAAGTATCTCACATTTGTAAATAAGTATTTTTTGTAAGTAGAGTGTAGTTCTGTTAGTAGCGTAAGTATCATACATTGTTTGTAAGTAAGTATTGTAAGTAAGTACCTTGCAATTGAAAATAAAAAAAAAATTGATTGAAAAAAAAAAAAAAAAAAGAATGACCGAACAGATTCAGATTTTGTAGCACTCCTTAGAATGCATTTCTAGAGATCTAAAAGTACTCTGAATAATAAGTGTTTATGAGGAAACCGTCATTGGGTAGCCTGTGGAATAGTGTAAATATAGCCTAACATTTTTTTCCTGTCAGTTTGTGTAAACAGAAAGAACCCCATACAGTACCTTATTATAACTGAACTGTTCTTTTTTAAGAGCTGACTCATAAACCACAGGATCCTGATCAACTTGTTTCATTATTCGGTCAGACACCAGTCTCCAGCCATTGTTCTCCCATCTTTGATACCAGCCAGTTCTGTTATCTACAAAACAAGAGAGTTTTTAAATACTTGTCAAAGTTTATTGATGGGATAGCACCACACACTAACTACATGTATCTTCCGTTCTGTTGAAGACTATGTGTAATGTGATGGCCGCTTCAATCATGAAAACGGCTGTGCTAAATGTAATATATATCAATAATTAGGTTTTGGAAAGTGCAAAATTCAAATTAGCACCGCCTTAAACCCCAGGGGGGGTACTTGGGATTTCAAGTGACGGGGATGATCGAAGGATTATTTTGGGTTTGAAATTTTCGATTCCGGGATTTTTTTGGGTACGAAAATTTGGCTTTGGTAGCTTAATTTGAGTAGGGATTTTTTGGGGGTAGCAAAAAGAAGCAGATGAAAGAAAGGATATATTCAGATGGTATAATGGATAAACAACACGAGTGTTCAATTTCCAATGTTTTTCTTTGTGTTATAGCATTACCCCTTTCTGGAATTTTTAAGGGCTTCAAAATCGGCATGGGATTTTTGGGGGGTCAATTTTTGGTCCAGGGATTTTTTTGGGTTTTGCTGGAAGCCCTAGGGATTTTTTTGGGTCTTGGCTTTTGGCTCCATTTGATCATCCCCGTCACTTGAAATCCCAAGTACCCCCCCTGGGCCTTAAACCAGGCCATTTATTCAAGAATAATTCACATTCTTTGAGCCCAAACTTTTTTACACTAGCTCAATTTCTTAACCAAAACCTCCTAAATATAACTTGTCATGATCCTTATTAGGTTCTTGCATTAGCTGGGTTTGTGCTCTGCAGGCAGTGATTTCTCCAGGCCGGACGCTACGCTACAAAGCCCCCCCATCCCCCCTTAAGGAATTTATCTGAGGTCTGAAAGACAAAAGGAAAGTCATTAGAAAGATTTAGAATCACGTTTAAGGCTAAACCTCTCTAATGTGAAATTAGGAAATTTCATGTTGTAGTTGAGCAGTGACACCACACAAAATGTACAAAAAATTGTGATACACATGCAAAAAAATTGTTTTGATTATTAATTCTTATTTTTGAGGTTCTCATTACCATTCCTGATATAATGACATCTATATGTATGTCTTAGACTACAAGTAGTCTCTCTCTTTTTTCTTGGTCTGTGGAGCAAAAACGTGTCTCGCAGCTCAACACTGAGCCTGCACTCGTGCACTCCCCTCACTAAATCTGAAGAAAAAGAAAGACTACTCGCAGTCTACGTATGTCTTTATGTACCCACCCTCTTCAGCATTAATTCCTTTGTTGTGTATAAATTCCACAGGAAGCTGTTTTGTTGTTGCTTGAGTGTAATCTCTTGGGGCATTAGCACACAAGTCTACAATGTTGCGATGAGTAAAAATCTTGTAGTAGATATTGGGAGGGAACTTTTCCTGGAAGAAAATTCAATAATAATTTCAAAAAAAATTGCCAAAACCCAATTCAATAAAGACAATGTACTTGAAGCCACTGCACTAAGTCCAAAAATATAGAATTTGACAGCTGTCAATAATAAGATACTGTAACATTACAGTCAAACCCCTCTTAATATGGACACCTCATTATTACGGACAGTTTGCTTTATTCTTGGAGAAAAAATAGCTGTTACATAAATTCCAACCGCTTAAAACAGACGCCATGTTAATATGGACACTTTCTATAGCCCCCTTCATGTCCATATTAGTGAGCTTAATCATTAGGATGGCACGAAGAAGAAGACGGCAAAACGCTCGTGTGTGACAAACGTGACAGGCCTATTACCTGCATGTTTGTTGTCATGTTCAATATTGATATAACTGTGTTTTAATCTTTCACAAAAAGATCTTTTAAAAGGACGGTGAAGTTTGGCGGAAATTATTTTCAAACAGAATTATTGTCACCCTTGTCACACAAGGTTTGCCGTCTTCTTCACTCTGCCATCCCTTCGTGTAGGTTCACTATTAACAAGGTTTGACTGTAATCCACTGTAATAATACAAAAATTATGTCAGAATTTAATATATATGACTAGGCCAGTAGACATCACGCATATGTTTCTCCCCCAGACTGCATCAAAGCCAACAAAAAGGGATTTCCACTTCATATTTTTCAATTTGCAGGATATATGCAATAAGTATAGACAAGGAAATGACAGCTAGGAGGATGAAAGTAGCTGGGTTCATGCTCATAGTAGCTGGGAGGAGGAGGGGGGAATCCCCAGTTCTGACCCTAAGTGACAGCCCTGAGTCTTAAACTTCTTTTTTAGAGCACCCAGGGGTTTTGTTTTTGGTTCTCTCCTTGCGTCAGAAATGTTTTTCTCCAGTTACTACGGTTTTCCTCTCTCCTCAAAAACCAAACATTTCTAATTTCCAATTTGACTAGGAATCAGGTAGATTAAGAACCACTAAGTGGATGTGCTACCTCTAAATTGTTATTTTTTTACTCGTGTATTTATCGATTAATTGATTGATTGATTGACTGATTGATTGATTGATTGATTGATTGATCGATCGATTGATTTATGTATTCAGGGGTACTCACGCCTGCCAGCCTAAACTTTATATGGACTCCAGCCGCAGCATCTAAGAGTTCAGCCTACAGGGAAAAATAATGTGAAAAAAAATTCAGTTAATTAACAAAATCCCAAAAATAACATTTCTTAAAAATATACGTTTTTGGCATCTGGGAGGGAACTGCAGGTCAAATAGGTTTTAACAATGAGGCCCTGTTGGGTTGAATTCCAACAAGCAACATGGCCTTGAAACAGCAACAAAAGACTGGGTGAAATGGCGATATAAAACATAAAGATAGATTCAATACCAACAAGAACAAGGCATTCTCCTCAAAATGAGAAATGACCGTGCATGTATTTGAAATTCAGACTCGGACATACTTAGCCCCTGCTAAGAGGACCTCAACAATGGGTTTTAAACATTTTGGCAGAAGATTGTTTTAAGGAGGAGCTTCAAGTACCTGGTAATGAGTGGTTTCTTCTTGGAAATTTAGTTTAGTTTAATACATGTAATTAGATTTAGCAAAACTTCACAATGGACTGAAGGGTTTTTTATATCCATGACAAAACTACAACCTCCCTCATGCAACCATAACTCAATGTTTACCAATGATTTCATTAAGGACACTAGGGATTAAGTGGTCAGGCAGATGATCAGAATGTTAAACTGAACAAAGCGCAAGAGATAATTTTAAAATATACCACATTTCAAAATCAAAATACCTCTCTTGGATTTATACATTTAAGCATTGAAGAAGGGTCTCCACGGCTTTTAAAGTTGATTAAGTCTCTGTAATACCTGTATACTTGAACATCCTAGAAAGCAAAATAATACAGAGACAGTTTTTTTCATCCCAGGCTGTAAGCTACAGTGGAACCTCAACATAGGGCCAAGGGACTGACAAAATATGTTCGCTATAATGAGGTTTCATTTTATCGAGGTAAATCTTTTTCATATGTTTTACTATTACTGGGGCTAGGATCAATATCGTTCGTTATACCGAGGACTTTGTTATGTAGAGGTTCATTAAATCAAGATTACACAGTGACTATACCTTTCACTCCTAGTCTATGTTAATATGGCAAATTTTTTTTTCACTCTCACTTTTAGATAAATTGTTGTAAATCTTCTAAGCCTACAGTTGTACGTTCCCAGATTCTCTAAAACAACTAACTTTAACAAGAGAAAAAGGAACCTAGATTAAAAGTTAATCCAGGGTTAGCAATAATTGCCAATTTCAATTTGTCTGAGCAGACGGACCCTGGAGGATTGAGGCAGAAAACAATTTTCAAGGTACAAGAGAAAGATACTAATGAGTCTACACTAAAAATTAGTCCAAATAAATCTTCTTAGTCTTACAATATGTTGTCTCCAAGATCTCTGAATAATCTTTGCTGCTTCTTCTCTGTTAATGATTTGTCTTTTTTCGGACCCCTCAGTTCCAACCGTGTCCACACGCTCACTCATAGCTCCTGTTACTGACACTCCCCCATCTGTAGTTGGTGGAGGAGGCCTGGGCATGTCTGGCTTTAATAATACTAAACGCCACCATTCTTGTATAAGTAGAGCACAGAATTCTGTGTACGTCATCAGCTTACATGATGGTCCTTGTTCTGCAACAACACGCTCACAGTACTCTTTATACCTCTTCTTTGTTCTAGGCAAGGCATAAGCAGGCACTGAAGGTCCCTGTAGTGTTTTGAGAACAATACCATAAGCCATAGTTAAATACATTTAAAATTATTATATCCTTAGTACTAAACACAAACATAAGCAATAATTATTATCATGACTGTTTATTCTGTCTGCATTGTGTGCAGCACGTAAACGTTATTCTGTTTCTGAATTTTTGCATGTGACTTTTGTTTCAACAACAAGCATTGTCCTATTATCATTTAAATCCTTCGGGTGTTAATTTTCTTTGTTGTTGTTGTTTGACTGTTTATCTTTTCTTTTCATACATCAGGAACAAACAAAACGTCATAGAAAACAGAGGCTGAAAACATTTTTTATTTTATTTTGTTAGATTCGCCAGTTATTGGCAGGGTCACTACAACAGCATGACGCCAATTACTGCGGGCCTGTAACAGTCCCTTCCCCCATGAGAGATAGACCACCACACCGGGGACTATGTCCCCTACTCTTTACAAACAGTGTGTGGGTTCTTTAACGTCCCACAGAATTTATATATGCAAGGGTTGTGAGACAGGGCCTACAGTTTATCGTCCTTATCCGAGAAGACTAGAAAGTTTAACCATTTGCAGATGTCTTTACAAAGGCAGCACTTTCTCCTCAGTCATTTAAAGACCCTGAGTGTTGGTCCAGCCAGGACTTGAACCAGCGGCCTCCCACTTGGCAGACTGGCGCTTATCCAACTGAACTAACCGGGCGGCGGTTAAATACATAAATAAATGGCTCAATGAAAAACAATCTCAATGGGCTGGGCTGAGGAATAGAAGTTGATGAAACGAAAATGATGGCTATCAGAGAAAGGAGTGGTGAGGGAAAAATGAACAAAACCAACAACATCTACCACAAGCCTTACCTTTGATGAGGGCTGTGGAGTAGAGTGGGGAGCTATTGGTGTAATTGTCCTTACATCACTAAGCCGTGATGGAGTTTGAATGAATCTACTGCCAAGAGCTGTAGACATGACGCTTGCATTTGGATGAAGAATCCCAAACAACTTACATCTGTAATGATAAAGATTATTGTTATGATGAATATTGTTATTATGATGATAAATTAAACATGAGATCAGTCAATGTCCACAAGGAGCTGATTAATCTTAATAACTTTAACAAGCATTCCTGTTTTAGAACCTAAAAAAGTAAAACATTAGCAGTCACACCTAACTGTTACATGTTTAGCTCTTAAGTAAGTATATTTACCGTGTGAAGTACCCTCTCCAAACACGTTGAATTTCAGTTACTGCAGCAATTCTTGCTTCCTGCTCATCTCTCCTTGAGGCAATTAACTTCTGTAGGACCATAAAAAGAGAAGTGAAATTATGAGCCAAACTTTGGAGGAGAAAATTCCTTGATTTTTCATTTTTCCATCACAATAACAACTTTCAAGACCCTGTTTTTGCAAAAGCAAATAATTTTTCTTCCTGGATGGCAAATTACTAGATCCTGAGGGCAGGGACATTAAAACAGCCTAATACCCAGTGGCGGGGACAAAAATAGAAAGGCAAATGCCCCACCCAGAAGCTTCCGCAATCACTGTACTACTAACAGCAGTTGTCATTCACTGCAGAGTGGAGAAGTACCACTTTCAGCATTCTTAAAGTGCAATTTTTCATTTCTGTAGGTCTGTTGCTCCTTTCTTAAACTGTTTGTTATAGCACTAACCATATCAATAAAGACATCAACAACAACATAAATGCTGTTTGTGATTCTCTCTTCATTACAATTGTTGTTTATCTTGTTTAAAATAACTGATTAGTAAAACTAATTGTAATTAAAGTGTCAACTGTTAAGTCAGCTATTCTGAATATTTGTGGCAACCATATTTTGTTCAAATCCTTGATCAACCCTAGACTGCTTTAAAAACAAAAAAACTTCAGTAGTTTTTTTGTGTTGTGGATGAGTGCGATCTCCAAATGACATATCTCAAGACACTGCATAATAATACCCACACCACAAAGCGAAAGTTGTTTTATAACACCCAGAAACACTCTATAAATTGACTCGAACAGTGACGGCTTGTGATGTTGCTGTAACAACTCTAGCTTAATAAGCGATAAGGAAATGCAGAAAATCCAGAAAAAATACCAATAAACAATAGCATTTTTCTAGTCTTTGACAAATGCACCAACCTGCAAATCTTTTCCTATAAATTCCTCCATTTTTACCTATGTTTTGATTTCAAGTTGGGAATCACGTGCATGTGAAAACCTGGGGATTACCCCGGGGTTGGCAAATCCCCAATCCCTGGGGTTCCGAAAAAATTGCTACTGCACCATCTCAGGACTTACAAGGCAGGCAAATGCCCCGCAGTTGCCCAGGGGAATGGGTGCTGCTGAAATTCACCGATGCATTACCACCTAGTTCTTTTTCATCTATTCATATGTATAATATCCCCATACTAATAAGAAAAGCCAAATAATATGAAATATATCAACTAAAGGAAAATGGAAAAACTTACTGGGAACATAAGGGTAAGGGTGAATTTAGAAAATTGGCATACTCCTAGGAAAACCATATGTCCCTGCATAACAACAGACCGAAAGTGACTGTCTTAATTATGGATGAGTCAACCCCTACATATAACTTTTTAAGCCGTCCATGCAAGTAGATGGAAGGAAACTATTCAAACTTACAAACATGACTTGGCAAACCATTTTCTTAACTACCAGCGCCCTCTTCCCAATTTCCATGTTGTTGTCCATTGATGTCTTGTCCAGTTTTAGGTTTCAATCAAGATAAGTACAACTTGTAATTTTACATTTTATTTTATGTTATAAAACTTTTATTTCAATTCCATGCAAAACTTACCTGTCTGTCGGCTTTTGTGGCGAGAGCAAGTTTTAAATTCGTTGCTGTAGATCCTGAAATGAGTTGGTAGGAATATCAAGTGTGCAAGAAAGTTAGATAGCCAGTAAATTTGGTTCTCGACGCTTTGTCTGTAAAAGATCTGACAATGCAGAAGCCGTGTATGTAAGCTTCTTTTTCTCCAATTTCATTTCAGAAAAATCGGGGCGAAATTTTGTGCTTTTTAGGCACTCCGGCTTTAAACTCAAATTCATTAATATTTAAAAGAAACAAAGTCTTCTTATTAATAAATAAACTTGATAGCAGCAACTAACAACATTGCAAGAAGTCACTTCACAAACAATGTAATCGATGAAAGTTACCTGGCAAGTCAACACCTAGAATCTTGCGCGCCTCTTCGCGACTCAGTTTTGTAAACATGGCGAAAATAGTATATTAAATAGTACTATCTAGTCATAAAAAGGCATGTTTTTTCATTATCTGTAGGCAAAAACCTAGCACCAAAATGCTATAAATTGAGCAAATTGGCGGATTGTCACGAAGATTTCGTAGCAACAAAGCATCCGCTGATCATGTACTGCGGGCAGGTAGCAAACATGGTCGAGTTTTGTAAACTGTGCTGTCACAGGTCGCCCAAGCTCGAAATATGAGCATCGGCGAGCATCGGACAATAGATAGCCTGCGTAGCAAGCGTTTCCTCGCGAGGTTCGTCTAGAAAGCTGGGACAAGAGCAAAAAAACATGAATGACGGGGGAGGGGGAGGGGAACGAAGGAGATGTGGCAATTCCAACTTAGTTTGTCGCGAACGATTTAGTTCGCTCCCCACCATCTAAACACCGCGCTCTCTATCTGAACTCCTGGAACAGACTGAGTTTGTCGTCAATTGTTGCACCAAAAGATTTTGTAGTTTCAACCTGTTTCACCCAAGTACCGTTCGTTGTATTAAGCCTTTGGCCAGATCCTCAAATTCAAAAGGTGTTCGTTAAGACCCAACGGCACACCCCACTCTCGACCGCCCATGGCGCCTTCGTTCCAGAACCAGTTGGGCAAGACAACGCTTCTAATAAAGGCAACCCTACCGCTATATTCAAGAGGGCAAGATTACCACTGTGAAAAGGAGGGCACAAGAAATTCAAACGAAAAACATGCGAGAAAGACTACAGCGATCCCTAAGGCACGATAGGTTTGGTATCCCTTAAACATATGCGACTATGTACGTCTTGTAAGTGTTGCTGTTACGATCTACCTCAGGATACTTTTTAAGGATTAGCGGAAATTAAACGAAAACATAGTAACACACCGGCAGAGTTTTCTTTATTTTATTAAAATTTCTTCTTTCTATTTTGACACTCTTCCAAAGATAATAAATAAAAATGAATTTATAGTTAGTAATAGATAAAACATTACACACTGCGTAACCAAGGACCTTTCGCAGTACTTTCAAGGACAATGTTTCTATTTACAAGCTTTTATAGGAAAACCAACTGCAAGTTAAAAGTTAAGATACACCTCTGTATCGTAACCAGTGTATTTGCATTGGACAGGAGTATAACCATCGTTTGTCAAATTTTTACATTCTCTAAAAGGGATATTCTGAGCAGAAGTCCGTTTTTCAATGGTCCCAATAACTTTTTCAACCCCAAAGCATTATCATGGGTGCGGTATTTGCACGAAAACTTGATGTTAATATTCAGTATATTCAACTGGTTTGTGAGTTTAAGCCTTTAAACCCTAAGATCAAAATTTAAATTCTCATTTGTTGCCCATATTCATTTCCTACAGAAGTAGTGGGAAGAAGTTGATAAAATATCAAGTGAATTCATCTTGTGTGATCATGTCCGTAATTCTCAAGACCACTCTGGTTTACAAAGCATTGATAGTACCAGGGGAAATTTGATGCTGATCACTTTTAGGGCTTAAAGGGTTAAGCCTATACCACGATTTACAGTATCCTTAATCTGATTTCATCCCTTAGAAGTTATCGGGGTGTCCACGAAAAATTGCCCCGTCAAAAGGATATCTACAATATCCCCTTAATGGATCCCACGTTCCTTGCACGGGAAAAAACTCCACACTTATAATAAACCAAAACCATACACCACGCAATTGAAAACAATAGCGAGTACAAAAAAAGACTACATTACAAAGTCAAACCGAAGATAAGCACACCGAGACAGTAAGGTGCAGCTCACGATTTGACAAAGGCAAATTATGCTTCCAACTCGTTACTGTTATTTCTAAGTGTTATCAGGACTCGAGATGCCAAATAAACTCTACCTCTGCAAAATGGACAATTGAATTATGAGGAAATACAGTGACAGTTGCTTTGGTGTGGGTATAAATTAAGCGGCTAACCTTTGGTCAGCTGGGGGAAGCAACTATTACATCAGGCTTTAATCATTCATGAGGATGACTTTAGTTTTTTAGCGTATTTCTTTTAGCTTTTGGTTTGATATAATATATAGTGGCGTTCATTTTTTGAATTTGCTACAACGACGTCAAAAGGTTGTCTACTCTAAACATGCCTCAAGGGCAACTTCTGCTCTTGGACAGAGAATCTGCTTATTAGTGAAGTGACTGCCGATGATAGTAGAATATGAAAGGTGGAAGCAATAGCCTTAAGTAGTCTATTAATCGTCTTTTTTGACACTTGCTCTCATTTCATCTCTCTCAAGCCTTTGTCAACAGAAGAGATCTGTACGTAGATTTTGATTTCAGAAACAGAGGACCATCTCCACCCAGCTACCCAGCTTTTAGCTTAGAACGTCTCACTTAAACAGACTCTCTGTTGTGATAGCGGGTCTGTTGAACGGACTTGTTTCTGCAAGATAACGTGTGTGTAGAACAAGGTATCCTTTCGGCGGATTTTCCCTTAAGATTTGTTTACACGTATGCTAGCTGGGTGCATCTAAAGGCACAAGGTCTGTGTGATGCGACTTCACGCGCTGCAGCAGATGTTGACCGACAGGCACAAACTGACTCTCCCACATGTCTCGTAGCATATCCGGAATAGTTGATTCTGCAGCTTCTAATTCACTGGAGTCATGAACGATGTCCTCATCTGAAATAAAAACAATATTCAAAACAATGCAGAATCCTAGGACGACCATTAAAGGTTTTCATGATGAGTCCGCTCCTGGTATTAACTGTGATTTGCACAATCGATAGCGAAGAAGCACGATCCTCCTCTATAACTAGCTACTAAAATCATTCAATCATATTTTCTCAAACAATCTAAGGGACAGGTGCTGATGAAACATTAGGGACCTTAAGATCCGAGGAAGGCGACAGCAGAGAAAGCGGCTCACAAAAAAATTTTGAATTGGCGTTCTTTATCGCGATCATTCCAACTCACTTTGACAAATTAAGGCCATTTCTTCTGGAGCTGAATGCCTAAGAATCATATACAACTTCAGAAAGAGAAAGACAATTTCGTCGTGGCTTGTTTACGTCCTCTCTAAAACGTGAAGTTAAGCATTTTCACGTTGTAGTCGTGCAGTGACGACAAAGAAATGAACAAAAAAAGCGTTGCCGTCGTCGGATCTTATAGGTCCCTCTTAGCTTGTATGGTGAAGACACGGTTTCAGCTAGGAATATAATCAGAGGGCATTGAAAAGCGATTCCGGGGAAAGCTTGTTGGGGGGCATTCTCCAGCAAATTTTGACAACTTCAAGCCCCATTAGTTACGATTTCCAGATTTGTCAAAACATAACTCTCAAGTCAGTTGTATTAAAACGAAAAAGAAAAAAAGAAAAAATTTCCATGCAAAAACAACTGAAATTTTGGTGTCAGCAAAAATCTTACCAAATAAAGTGTATACGAATGTCAAGGGGTATTGCTTTTGCTTTTTAGCTGTTGGTAACAACCAAAGTCTGAAGGCTGTTGAGAGGACAAACGGTATTGAGTTTCAAGGGCTCAATAATCAGTATTATATCAATTAATTCAACAAAACGACGCCTGACATACCAAGATACTGTGTAAGAATATCCATCAGCTCTACTGCCTCTTGTTCACCGAACGTTTCTGAAGAGCTGGTTATCTTGTCACTAAAAGAAATAAGAAAAACCTCATTAAAAGGCAGTGAAAATGATTAGTACATCAAATTCAACTGTCAAAGCCAATTTTTGGTATATCGTGTTTGATTCAGAGCAGATGCTCACATTGATGCAACTCCCCCGCAAACTCCAAGTGGCTATACTGTAAGTTGAATGTTACACAAACATCTACAATGTGTAATATCCACAGCAATGGCTGAACTTTCGACATTTTCTAACAGAATTGTCTCTACAGCGATGAATGTTTCACACATGGTCGGCCTTAAGTGACCTCACCTATAGTTCCACAGGATTTGACAAACCATACTTGACAGCTGCCAATCATGCTTGCCAAAATCACGCAACACATCCACCAATCTGAAAGGACAAAAAGATTACTTTATAATTCATAATCACTTAGTTGTGGTGCTGATACACTGCTAATGATAGCACAGAAGTCAGGGCTGTCATTAGGGGCCGGGGATTTCCTCGGCTTCCATGAATATAACCCTTGACTATAGCTTGCGTAGCTGGCGCTTGGAAGTAGTGGGCGAAAGAGAGAACGGGCGCACGCGAGGGAGACACGCGTGTCTCCTTCTCGCGCGCCCGTTTTTTCTTGTGCCCACTACTTCCAAGCGCCTGCTACGCGGGCTACCTCGACTACTTCCACAGGAAAATAGAAGAAACATAGAACCAAAAGAAATCCCTAACTGCTTAATTCCCTGTCTACTTGTTGTATTTACCTAGCAACTTGAAATCGTAGTGAGAGCCCTGACAGCAGTGACTAAGTGATGCTCGTGAAGTAGTTTGGATACATAATCATACTTACTTTTTTATCCCATCTTCTTGTTTTAACTTGGGTTTTATTTCTTCATCGATCATGAGGTTGATGAGTACACCACATGCAGTAAACACAGTTTCTCTTTCACCAGCATCCAGCAAAGCGATCATGATCTCATCAACTACACCAACAGCAAAACACACGCACAAATCAACACACATTGTAAAACGTCTTGATCTTTTGGGTACGCCCTCAAATACCTACCGGTATGTGGGGTATGCCTAGTGTGATCAATTTAGGATTCTGGGAAGCTGTCCACCTACCCCTCCCCTAAGCTAAGATTTTCTCTAAGTGAGAGGTGTTAATGTTGGCTCAGGGGAGGGGTAGGTGGGCAGTTTCCTAGTAACCTAAATTGATCTGCATAGTGTATATTCTGCCCAATAAAGACGTGTTTTTGGGATTCATGGTCCTACAATAGGATAACAATATTTGCGATGTTTCTCTTAATGGCGAAAAAAGGTAAAGCAACCATATTTTATATCAATAACTTGTGACAGTAATTCAACTGATAGACATTGGGTCAATGGTGCGCTCATTTTACCCCTTCTCTCCATCAATGCTCCGTTTTAAGGGTATTTAAAGTTAATTTTTAAAACTTCACAAAAAGGCAAGAAGTTGAAATAAGGATGTACTGTCATCGGGGATCGAACTCGGGACCTTGTGCACTAAAGGCTGCACACTAACCATTTGTACCACCCTTGCCCCGCAAAACATATATGTCATGCATCATTTTATAATTCATTAAACAATGCTTTATATAATTATGTATTTAGAAATAATATTTTGAGTTAAATTATAGGGTGTAGACCATTAATATTCTACCTTTATGTTCAGCAAGCAAAGTTCTGACTTCCTTGGATCTTGAGAAATTACCAAATACTCGACTGGCTTCCACCATGGCATCCATATTCTCTGGCATCAGCAAAGAGATAAGCACTAAAACAAAGATGGCAAAGGAAATAAAACATTTCTGAAGAAAACTGGTCTCACATTCCACACTGAAGAGATGGAAAAAAAATAGCTAACAGGTTGTTGAGCTATATTGCAAACTTTTTCTAAAACAGAATATGGCACACCACCCAGCAGCCTGACAAAACATCTGACATTTCAAAACACCACCACTGGTTTCTCTATAAGATGACGTCTGAGAAACGAAAGAAGCGCAGAAATTCCTTACTGATGGCATGTCACTACCATGATGTAGGTAGTGCTTCTGATTAGTTGAAAAAATTGCTTCAACCAATCGGAATCAGGGCAGTGACAAGTCATAGTTATGGAATTTCTGCCCTTGCTCCTCAGACTTCATATTGCAGGGAAAGCCAGTGGTGCCATTGCAAAATGTTGGCCATTTCCTCAGGCTAACCACTCATTAAACAATGAAGAATAGAGACAATTATTCTTTAAAACAAAGATAGAAATAGTAGGCTTACTTTCAGTAATCTGTACTTGTCTCTGTTGCACAATACTTTCGGCATCATTGTAAAATGACAGGTTGTTGAGAGTTGAAACTGTATTAAGAACAAGCTCCTCACTGTGGGATGCTTCCTTCACCTCTGAAATATTCAATAAAAAATGATACACCATACAGGTTATTGTCAAGATCACATTCCTGTGAAAACATGCATCATAAAAATTCTCATGAACTTCAGTATTTGGGGATTGTTGTCATCGAGGCTGAAGGAAGCGACTCTGAGTTATCCAAAAAGTGTTTATGTTGGCTTATACCTGGAGAACCTTTCACTTTGTCTCATTCTCTCTCAAAATTCCTTATTACTCTACCAGCCCCTTCTCAACACACTATCTTCTTCTAACACTTTTCAGAAAGCCAAATGGAGAAACACTGTTCACCCACCCAGTGACAAAATAGAATTAACTTTCAAAACTATGATTGACAGTTACCCAACTACATCATGAACAGTTGACCAGTTTAATAAAACAAAAATCAAAGTTAATATTTAATGCCATTCTACGTACCAAGTATATGAATTAAAAGATCAACTAAGTGTTCACTGGCAGCCAAACCAGCTCCTGCCTCTGGACTGATAGACAGGTTTGCAATCACTCTGACAGCCTGAAAGTAACACATATACCAAACATATCATAAGTAGGTTGAGTATGATTGTCTGGGTGAACGTAGTCCTGAACGTAGAACTGTTGTTGACAGTGAATGACATTTCAACAACCTGTGAGGTAGTCAAAGTGAGTTGTATCACATCAGTTGATGGTATTGAACTCTGGTTATTGACCTGAATGGTCAATTAAGTCGTAAAGTTATTGGGCGCCTGTCAGGTAAGCCATGGTGTTATAGGCTATGAAGCCTCATAATGTCATTAGTGCACTTCGATCCACCTATTGTCATGGTAACCAGTTGTTTATTCTTAGTCAAATTGTCAATTGTCCAGTCATTCTCTCACACTTAATTTTGATTCAATCAATAAGTTGTTTGTACAGTAAAAGGCTGTCAATAAGGGTCGGTGGCCGGCCAAAACTGCCGGCTAGTTAGCGCTCTTTAGCCGGCTACTTTCATCTCCTTATCTACCATAAATGCTAACAAAAAATAAGCACCATCGAAAAAAAATTGTACAGCATCCATTTCCCAGTTTTGAATGACATTGAACGTATATTCTAACAGGTTTAGATCTGTAAAACGTTCGAAGCATGCGATGTCTTGGTATCCCTCGGACATTTCGACGGCATTGTTCCCAGTCTTTCGTGTATTCTGACGAAACACGATGGTGTTTGCAGTTAAAAATACCTCTTGAAAACCTCTGGAAACACCATTTCCAAGACTCTAATCTTCAGAATGTCCCTAGATGCCTCGGCCCTCAAGAACTTGTGCCTTTGGTTTGAGTTCCAAAACTGCCTACTATTCATTTTCAGCCTGCTACTTAAAAACTTTTTGACAGCCCTGCAGTGCCAGTAACTGTTGACTACGATTCAGTGGGGTTTGTTCTAAGTTAGTAAACCAGCTTTCTTTTCTGGGTTCAAACCTTTCACAGTTATACCAAACGTAGTTTACAAAGATTATTCTCATTCAATTCCTTCGTTTTGAACAAAAAACATATTGTAGAAAGAAAAGGTAGAACAAAATTTAGATGAATTTATGTTAACTAAAAGAAAATGAGAGGAAAGAAAATACTAAGTAATAGCCATCCTCGGAGACCCAGGGGCAGATAGTGGGGGCGAGACCAGTTCCAAACGGTCGCCGCCGTTCTGGCTTCTGATTGGTACCAGAAAATTTGTGTTTTTCTGGCACCAATCAGAAGCCAGAACGGCGGCGACCGTTTGGAACTGGTCTGGTAAGACATTGTCCCCAGGGACTCTTCTCGCCGTTCTTTACTTTTCCTCATGCCTTATTTTTCCGCCCGTTTAGACTTTCCCTCGCCCCCACTATCTGCCCCTGGGTCTCCGAGGATGAGTAATAGCCACCTTGATGAGAACATCCTCATTTCTGCTGGGACCTTTGTTTTCTCCATTTAGTTGTTTTTGCTCAGATGATGGTCCATTTTTTAACTCCTTTGGTAGTTTAAAAACAAATAAATTAATTAATTAAAAAATAAATAAATACAACGAGCCAATATTGACCATAAACACTTCCCAATGTAGTTGTCTCTGGGAATTCAGTTAACATACATACATGCATACATACATACAAAGGGGCTTTTCAGGAACAATGATTATATTGCATTATTTATTATAGTAACTAATTACAACACTTAATCTAACTTACATGCTGACTTTACAATAATACATGTTACAGGTCAAATTTGATTATTTCAGGTTAATTTACTACCTTAATAGGTTGATTCTCAATTTCCTTTGTCTCCAAGCCATAGAAGACAAAGGAAATATGACCTGTCACATAAGTCAAGGATGTTTAGCTGGCTGTAACACGGACAAATCTAGTTAACATTAAATATAAGAGAGTCAAAATCAGGGCACAAAACTTCCCAGCTTCTTCAGTTCCTCCCTCAAAAAATGTAGTTGTCATTTCTCAAAAGACTCCAGTTCACTTGCTGAACTACACAATAACCAGCTTATCTACCTCCTTCATACATGCCAGTTTTAATAATAGAACCTTGGAATAAACTTGTTACATGTATGTTTCATTAGAAATACTTGTTTCTAATGGCTGCATTGATTATCCCAAAAAGCTCCTTACAGGAGAGGACAATAATATAATTTTTAAAACAAATATGTATGTCGAATGAATTAAGATGCCTAACCTCCATTTCAAAGTTGAAGTATGTCTGCATCACAGATAGTATCACTTCTAAGAAGGAATCATCAAAGAAAATTGCATCTCTAACATCCCCACTCTTGGATGCCAAGTTCCCCAAAATAAAACAGACTCGGACGACTAATTCCTGCAAAACAATAATAAAAGAAACAAATGTTATGAAGCACTGCATCAAATTAGCTATACATCTGGCCCCAGTCGTTCAAACCCTGGTTAGCCCTATCCAGTGGACAAATCCCTATCCAATTGGATAAGTATTAAGGAAACCAATTGCATTATCCAGTGGATCGTGCTTACAGTACTTATCCACCTTTAGAACAACTCAGGCACGTAGAATTCCAAATAATGCTCTCAGTGACAAAAGCATTTCATTAAAAGCTGTAAGATCAGACAACAGTGATTAATTATGCAGTAACCAAAATAATACGATGGAATGGTCAAACAGTTTGCAAACCAATGCCAATGCTTCAAACTTACTTGCTTCTTTTCGTAATCTGCTAAGATCTTCCGCAGAGCTTGAAGCCAAGTGCAGGACTCTGACAGTTCAATGCAGCATTCAGTGTACAGCGTTAACTTACTGAAATAAAAATTAAAAGAGCAAGTCATGCAACAATGTAGTTCACTCACTACAGCAAAAACGATAAGATTCTGTGACTAAAGTTCTGACTTTCAAAAGTATAAATTCCCAACAGAAACATGCAGGGAGATCCCACTTCCAAGAATTTCACCTTTGAAAAGTGAAGCAGGTATTGCCTAAAACCACACAAAGACACATCATATATTTTGTACCTTAAAGCTCTGCACACATTCCACACCACATCACTATCGGATGAATAAGGTCCAAGGACAATGGACAAGTTTCTTACAACACCAGCGTTGATGAACGTCTCTACAGCACCTGTAACATCAGCAAGATTCCTTACAGCCCCAGTCACCTGCAGGGGAAGACATAACTTGACTTTTACACAACAATAATGTTAATATTAGTTCAATAAATGGCCAGCCAAAATCACTGGCTAGTATGGTAAGCCACCCCAGCCATCTAATGACCTCACCTCATATTTTCATCTCTGTGGGTATACTACACATATGAAATCACAAAGTGAGCACCTCCCAGTTGGACTGATAGCTCAGTAAGAGCACTGCACCCGTATTGCAGGGTCATGAGTTCAAATCCCATTGCGTCCAAGTTGGATTTTATTGCCCCTTTTTTTGTCAACAGCATACAGAACTGAGAAGATCTTTAAATCACCCCCATTTTACATGAAATCTCCAGGCCATCATTAAGTTTTGAATCAGCTACATTTTATGAAATCTTTCTACCAACAACTTGCAAGAGGAGAAAGTGCAAGTGTTGCTCTTCAGGGGGCCACGAAATGTCTTGAGACTCCCACGATTATTATGCTCCAAAAGGAAATAATAATTTAACCATAATATCACACAAAAAAATGTATAGTTTTATCTTTAGCATGCCACTTTGATCACCTGTAACATCAAGACAGTGAGATCAGTTATAACATAACTCTTGTTGCAGTGAGTGTGACGTTTAAGTTAAGAGCAGCAATATTGATTTAAGAACTAATAATAATAACACAAAAAAGAAATAACTTATGGTAAACATAATATCCGGTTAGTGAGTAGGCATGAATAGAAGTAATTAACAAAAATTTTGTCTCACCTGAACAAGCAAACTAGTGAACTGTGAATTTCCCTTCATAGTCATCAACACCTGAAACATTTATTTATAACAATACGTTAGTTAGCATTGAAGAACAAGTTTCACATTCATAATGATTAAGCTGTTAGTAAAGTCACGTAGACACTCTTACATCTTTACTGATGGCATCAAGAATGTCTGCCAAACCCTCTATTGCCTCAAGAGAAACCAGTTCCTTTTGAGTTGTGGGATTGTTGCTAGAGAGATGTTTCATGGCTCCTGCTGTGTATACAAGTGCATCATGATGGCTGCCTATCTCACAGCTCTTTATGGTGTCTACCAAACATTCTAAAGAAGGGCAACACAAAGAAGAAATTACAAAAAAAAAGGTTCAAATGCACAAGCCCGAAACTAAGTCAACTATCAGTGGTAAATAACAACGCCGTAGAATTGATGGGAATTGGTTGAGATTTCATAAGCGACAATCAGAGATAATAAAATTGACCCAACCATTTAATCATTGATTAAAATCAGAAAATCTCTTTATACAAAATCTATTATTTTTCACCTGTGTGCAAGGGAACATAGTATAAACTTGGACCTTCTTTTACTGTCAACCACTTTGATTTAGGGCTGTCAGTAAGTAGGGGGCCGGAGAATTTCCCCCAGCTACTATGAACATGGTCCCCTGGCTACTTTCATAGGAAAATGGAATAAAAATAAAACCAAAAGAACTCCCTAGAAGTTTGATTCCCTGCCTAGCTACTTGTTGTATTTACCCGGCAACTTGAAATCGTATTGAGAGCCCTGTTATTGATAAAAATCATTTTGTGCCATGTTTTAAAACCTGGTAAAAATGTGCAAAATGTATCAAAGAAGCGTTATCTTTAGATTATACCTGCACTCTGAGTCCAAAAGACAACAACAAAAATTTAAAATTTAACACTTACGTTTTATTTTTCTTTGATAATAAATGGCACATTTTCCATAATTTAGATAACTTTGTCACTTGTACTAAGGTTATAACTCAATGATCAAAATTGGGGACCTGCATTAACTGTTCATCTATCAGAGGAGTCCACCTTACTCACTTAAAATATCCTCTTCAAGAAACAGCTGATCATTCTTCTCTGTTTTTGCTACTCTGTACACAACCATACATATGTTTGTTAAGTTGTTTCCAGTGACTTTCATCTGTAATATACATGACATACAAACAACTTTGATTGACATATCATGAAAACTGACTGTTATTTACATCTACATTGTATTCTGCGCTTTGTACCAGAAAAAATGATAATTTGGTAACACAAGTTGTACCGGTATGTTCTGAAACGTCAAATAATAATATTGAAATTAGAAACTTAGGATGCACTCGATTGATCATGTTCTGGAATAAGAACACCCAAAAGTTTTGTTACAAATCTCTTGTACTGTGACCTGTGGACCACCTAAATGGTACAAACATCAGAATAAATTATTTCAAGCAGACTTCAAGATACTGCAATGCAATGAATACCAAAACAAATGATTTCTAGAGAATATTCCATTTATTAAAGAATATGGTCAACCCCCTAAGTTTAGTGACTGACTGTTGGAAACAAACACAGGTTTGGAAGGAAAAGCTGTGGCAATGTTGGTGACCCCAAGAAATTCTCTTTCCTTGTAAGCGACAAGCAAATTCTGGTTGAAATTGTCAATGATTGGCATCCTGGATTGATTCAACATCCAGAGCTTTTGGTATCACTACAAACTATAGGGGTTTTTTAGTGCACATCCTTAGATTGCTATTGCCAGGAGACCTAATGCCTAGATTTCTCTAAATTAATATAATATTTAATATTCAATTAACAAATAATAAATAGATGATTGAAATAATATTAGTTACCATTAATTTAATAATTATTTTGCCTTTTTACCTTAAGCAACTCTCATACAGTGCTATATGTTTTTTGCAGTTTTTCTACAGTTTCCCAGAAAGGAAGGGTCCCAGAACCACTAAATACATTGTGTACGAGAATTTCATTTTTCATAAAGATTCCCCTGATAGTTACATCACTTTTTTCTCATGCAGTACTCACCGAAAGAATTAACTTGCCAAGTCTTAACAACAACCTTGGATCACTGAGATCCAAAAACTTGAAGACTGTCCGTAAAATCTCCCCTCTTCTCCGTGCGGAGAAACTCCCACTGGCCTTTCCAATGAGGCCTCTTTTTTCAAGTGCATTCCAAAGTTTCAAACAATCTTGACAAAGGTCCTTAACATTTCTCTCTGCAAATCTCTGTTCCATTTGTGATAATAGAGGCTTGACATTTTCCTCATAATACATAACTAGTTCATCCTTTGGTTTATCATCCTCCTGCTGAGTTCCTTTAGACTTTTTCCGTTTGTCCCCACTTCCACTTCTCTCAGATCCTTTCTTTCCCCTCCCCGTGGCTGACGATGTCTGCTCCACTGACACATCATTTGAAGTTACAAAAGGATCTCCACGCTCCAGAGGACCACTCTTAACATGTGTGACGGAATCGACAACTGGTGGGCTACGTTCCTTTGGCCCACTCCTGACTCTCCTTGCTCCAACAACATCCCTGGGAACGGCAGGGGGTACAGGAAAAGTATCTGTAGAATGGCGACGAAAAGGATCGCCAACAGGTGAGGTTCTTGAAGGAGATCCTCTTTTGGGTGGAGAGGGACAAAGTTCTACTTGAGAGTCTTTTTCCTGCTGACCAATGACAGCATTACGTAGTTTCTGATTGAGTTTCTCAGCATTTAACTCCTCAGATGGACATGATAGAGATGTTCTCAAAGGTCTCCTGTTTTTTCCTGAGGGCTGTAAGGAACAACAGCATTACTTAATGAACAGTACAGTACTTATAATAGGCTTACTTCTACTGCATGACTTTTATTTACATGTAGTTCTTTCAGAAAACTTTCCTTAACTTTCCACAGACATTATTTTTCACATTATCATAATAATAATGATGCTAGCATATTCACCCAAGGCATGTATATTATGCACTCTAGAATTAGATTACCCTTTAGACAAAAGTACTTAAAACAAGGGAAAAGAAAAATAGCCACACAAAACCTTTTCTAATCATCCTGTTCTTTACTCTTAGTATTTTCTGAGTTCTGCATGTAATACATACATTATTATTACAGCCTGACCACAGAGAACAACTCTGAACCTTTTTTATAGCACTACATAAGACTCAAGCACATTTTTAGGATTTTTTTGGTGAGTTTTAACTTAAAATTGGCCACTATAAAGGTCAAAGGGTCAATCATCATCTGATCACACCGGCAACAGTTCTGAGTGTTGAGATGTCACTATCATAAAAAAAAAAAGAGTTTTAAACTTACCGGACCAGAAGGCGGGGAAGGTATGACTGAATCAGCAACAGTTATCTGAGGAGCATTATCTATCGGTGTCAGTCTTCTTCCTGATGGAGGACGAGAGGATTCCCCCTCAGACTGGTAGCTGCCTAGGCTGCAACAAAGGACAATGAAAATTAATTTCCTTTTTGCTATCATAGGGTGAAACCTCGCCAAATGACCACCCTATTCATGCCGCCAAAACTGAATGGTGGTCACATTTAAATAGGGTTCCTCTGTAGTGTTGTTCAGGGTTTTCAATAAGAGCTGGCAGCCGGCTATTTCACATGAACGCGCCGCCTTCTTTTCTTTTCCTTGGTTTTTACAAATAACACGATTTAAAACAGGCACTGAAACAACCACTGGTACATAAAAATAACGGCTTAAAACTTTAAAGGAAGATTAAAATAACATAACAGAAACAACAGATGCCACGGATGGGCAAAACTGAAAAAGACTGAAACGGATTGAAATTAGGGTTTTTGAAAACTGTTCAGCCTAATAGTTTTTCAAAGTTGATCCCTGGCGGCAGCTGCTTGCAACTTCAAAAATAATGCTCAGGAGACATATTTGTTTGTCTTGGATCTCTGATTTTGTCATTTACATGTAATCTCTTTGCTTACTTTAAGTTCCATAGCAATTGAGGGCTAGTAATTGGCAAAATTAAACAAAATGAACTGGACTGCTGTGACACAGCCCCTTAAAAACCTTATTGAAAAGCTGCTGTTCCAGACAATAAAATTATAGAGTTTATTTTCCTAGAATCTGTTCTTGAACTAACAATATTTTAACTATTGAAATTAGTGCTAATAAATGGGGCAAACTAATGTATGGATGAATTGGTTCAAATTAAGCTTAATAAAGACGATTTAAAGCTCATTTAGATTTTCCTTTCAATTATGTTACATGAGGACAGGTAATAAACACTGCAAAAGGTTGTTTGTAAGACTCATCGAACTGTAGCCAGGCAAATGCCTTTTTTGATTCTTGGTGGAAAGTTCTTTCGTTCTTTTTCACACTCCCTCTAGTAACCCTCTGTAGTGTTTGAAATTGCACTAATTCTTCTTTGTTGTTTTTCTCAATTTTCCATTTCTTCTACACAAATTTCGAGCAGCGACCTTCTTCTGAAAAAAACTATCCAAGGACCTCTGCATTTGATCTACATAATAAATAGGTTACACAAATGATCCACTTTTGAAAGAAAACAAAACAAACACAGAAACAAGCAAGATGGCAGAGACATCTTAAAGCTGTGTCCAGATCTCCCCATTCAACAAAAGCCTAGTTACAGACTGTACCTTGAGTTCTGTGAAATGCAGTTTTCATATTGTTTGATTATGCTGTAAGCATATCTTTTAGGACAATAAATTGTTGAGATAAAACGCAAGCTTATAAAAATGCAAAAGAAACACATGTTAAAAGTTTTTCCACAACAGAGATTTTTACTAACCACGTCAGGTTACTAAGGCTCAATTTTAGTTTACCGAACTTTGGAAACTACTAACTGTTGGTTAACAGGTTACCATTAATTTAGAGCCCCGAATTCTATTTATTATTCATCTTCCTGAATAAAGATTCTTTAGATTTTTTACTTTCACGACACTTTCAATGCACGCCAATCAAACAAATTGTTCTTTCTACCACCCTTAAAGCTATCCTCAAGAAATTTTCACCCAAGTTTTCAAATAGAATGCAACTACTATGAGGTGAAACTGCATTTCTACAGCCCTTTTTTTAGAGATATCTGCCAATCATTGAGGTTGTTCAGTTTTTGCTGTATTTTAAGATCTAAAAGTTCATCATTAATATGTTGATAACACTCACATAGATCTAAATATGGTCAAGCTTTACAACATTGAGGCAGCTATCAGAGGAACAAGAACAAATGATTGATTTTGGAAAAAATAACCTCCCAGTGCCTAAGAAATATGACGGCTAGTAAAACAGCTAAGAAGTTGAAACATTGCTATTAAATGACATACTATGTAACTGTTAATGCTGATCATGGCAAATTTTCATCTTTGTGTGATATACTATGTGTGGACCATTTGCTATTATCTTCGTTAATGTTCAAATTTAAGACCCAGTTCAGATGTTGTACTGCACTCTTGAGCTGAAACGAATATGAATTTAGAACGACCAAAATTAATTTATGCAGGCTGAATTGATTCAGCTTCTGATCATTATTTCAGCCAAACTAAATTCAAAAGGTGAAATGTACATTGCATGACAATAAAATATACATAAATTTTTTTTATTTGGTTAGTTTGGCATCTAAATTAATGCCACTTGACAACTGTTATTCATGCCTGAGGCAGGTGTGTGAAGAATGGCTTAGCCAATCCAAATTCAAATTAGCAGCTTTGAATTGATTCAGAAATTGTTTGCATGTACAACGTCTTCTTCGGAAAAAAAAACAGATACAGCTGAAGAAAAAATTGCAGTGTGCAAAGAAAGCACTGTCCAATAGCCTGGGGCTACAGCATTTTGCTATCAGGCTAGTGAATTTTGTTCTTAGCTTGCCCAATGGGCCAGTGAAGTCTTTTGAGAATTCAAATTACAGAAGAACTGTGTAATCAAACCTGCTCATCAAAAAACATTCGAGGCTAGTTAAAGTGATGTTTACGCTAGTAAATGCTAGCTACAGCTAGCCCAAATAGCAAGCTATAAAACTGACTTTCTTTGCACCCTGGATTGAGAGAGAAATCGCATTCTCTCAAGCCTCACACAGATGGAACATGTTTTCAGTTGTGAGATAAACTGCACATGATCCTGAAAGTTGAAGAATAATAAATTTTATGAAGCAGAGGGTTTTCAATAAGGATCTAAGCAACATTATACTTACTGAGAGGTCGAGGTCAATTTTTTTTAATAAAAAAAAAACATATTTTAGCTACTCAAAAGTAACGACTATGCAAAAGTAGTATTCACCCATAAGTTGCAGTCTCCAAAAGTAATGGGGTCGCTACTTTTGAAGCTCTACAGTATGGGTTTTAAGCACTTCCATAATGATTTTAAGAATCCCAACAAGATAGTGGATACTATTTCATTGGGAATAGATTTACAGATCATAAGAACATCTCCACACATCCAATCCACAATATGTACATGCTCATTCACAAACACACACTCCGTGTGTGCAAAAATTTTCATATCAAAGAAATAAAATGATCCGAAAAAAAAAACTGTATAAAAGATTAGCTGGTAGATAAAAATAATTTTGCAATACCGGGCAAAGTGCATAACTTTTAACATCCCCTCAGCAATAGTGCGGTGCAAGGTTAACATAATTAAGTTCGCGCAGGAGCCCGTGTCAGGTGTCCATAACCAAAATGGACTGTTGTAGAAATCAGATGGTCTTATCAAAATACGATAAAAGTCCTTGCGCTTTGCAGTGTTGATAATAAACATGGCAATAATCGAATTTTAAAAGTTTCTGCTGACATTTGGCAAATAACAGTAAACAATAATTGCATGCCTGTCAAAGAATATTAAGATGATGCTACCTGAACGCAGAAGGAGGTCTTCCTTCATAAGGCTTAGACGAGCTGCCTCCAAAGAGCGTCCTGTTTGATTCGACAGGTGTAAAAGGCCTTTTTGTGTCCAGTGAACGAAGAGAGGATCTGGCCTCCGAGACGATGTTCGCACTTGTCGGACCGTCCGTCTCATAAAACGGACGGCTGGAAGCCTTGTCCCCTTTGCGCGATTTACGCGACCGAGGTGGGTCCATTATTCACTGAGAGAATTTCTGCTACATTCTTAAATCGTTAGGTGGGAAAAACAACAATGAGCACATCGTTGAACAACTTCTAACACCAACATTCTCCACTTGCCCTCGGTTACAGCGTTCGTTCCTAAGAACGCCTTGATGACCGACTGGAGCCCACCAGTTCAGAAGGTCGGCTCGGCGAGTCTTCGTAGAGATTTCCGAAATGTCTTCCGATTCTTTATAACCAATCATAAAACGAATAGCTAACGAAAATAACTTCGGGTGATTTCGGGTTGGTCTTGTTCCAACAGTGCTGGACTAATGCGGTCAGCGGTTTACCGTTCGAACTTCGAATTTCCAAAATGGCGGGATCATGTGGATCATTTCGGCAACTCGAAGACAAGCCATGTTCTGCGGAAATCCTTTGTCAGAAATGGTCACCAAAAATGGATTTGCTTGCACTTGTTACAGTCGAAGGGGAAGTGTGGTTACAGAGGCTGTCTTGGAAGAGAGTGTGGTCAATTTCAGCCTCAGAAGCTGATGAACGAGCGCTGTCTGTCGCATGGCGGCCCGATGGCAAGGTCTTGGCCGTTGCATTCAACAATGGTAAAGTTAAACTATTCAATATCGAAAATGCTGAGTGCATTCATGAGACCAAGATTGAAATGACGCCAACTTTTACAGAGTGGATGGAAGAAGCCAAGAACAGTACAGGCGAAGAAACGTTCCTAAACAGTATCATCTTTGAAGAAAAATCAGAGCTCTATCTTCCTTCACTTTTGCATCTGCCAAAATCTACCGGAGCTTTGTTTTCCAAGGAAGCTTCACAAGAAGAATCAGATGACCCAAAGAAGCTGAAGACCTTGCCCGAGAAGTTGAGTGTATTGGTAGTTGGTGATAACAGTGGCAAAGTGCATTTGTTCCTTTATGGAATTTTCCTCTGTGTTGTTGTAGATACATCAGATTCTATGCAGAAGCTTCACTGTGAATCCCAAGTTATCAGTGCAATGGTGTCAAATGATCTAAAGGTGCTCTCTGTGATTGTCAAATCAAATATGTATGAATCAGATAAGAAAGCTGTGTCTCTGCTACTATATGATACTGGACTCCTTTCTACAAGATGCCGTGAACTTGCAGTTGTGGCCAAGAAAATGGGCTTAGTTACTTGCTTGTTGGAGTATTTTGATAGTACAATGCAGTCCATGTCAGATGCTTGGGAAGACATACTCCTTGAGATGGGCACAAAGTTGACAGAGTTTGCCGCGGAACGCCTGACAGCTGGATCAAGTGTAAGCAGTGAATTTCTAACCTTACTCACCCGTGGTGTTACAAGTCCGGAGCTGCAGTCCTTTCTTATTCATGATCTCACAGAGAAAGGGCTAAAAAAGCTAGGGAACAGCATTGAGAACTCATATGCAAGTATTCAAACTCTGGCATTAAAGCACTTACAGTGTGTGACTCAGTCTTTAATGTACCATGTGACTGAAATTCATGGCATGTCCCTTTGGTATGAGAAGTTTGGTGTACTGGGTCTGTCAGAGTTTGATCTACAAACAGCTGTGAAAAGCCTTGGTTCAATCATGTTGAAAACACAAGAGCTTGTCCATGTTATTGAATCAAACCTGAAGAGCTTTAAAGCATTTTTTCAGTGGCTTTATTACATCATCTTGAGCCTTTCTGATGCTGAAATTCCAGACTTCTTAAAACAAAGGAGCCAGCAGGACATAATGTTAGTGTCCGGTTTTATTCAAGATCAACTTGTAGTCAACAGTCAAGGAAAGTTTACACTTGAAAGAGTTGGTCAATATTTTGATCCAAAGCCATTATCCGTAAAACCTTCATTTGGTAACAATGACTGGACAAAGTTTGTGGAAAGTCATCCCACCTTGAAATCCAGTCCTTTGCTTATTCCGGATAATGCAACTGAAGCTCTGGTCAGCCTCTCTACACAGCTTCATGAGCACATTAGAAAAGCCTTAGCAGGTCCAATAACTGCAGTTAGCAAATCAGTTTCATTTTGGAAGTGTTTCTCACTATGTGGGATAATGGATGGTGACCTTTCTTCCCTCTGTTTTGCTCATTCCTCAATGGGTATGCCCATGAGTTCCCTTGTGGTTTTTCCTGAGAATGAAAAGTTGTGTATTCTTTCTTTCGAACCAAATTGTCCTCAATTATCATTTACCAGAGTTTTTGTTGACCATCTTTCTTGTGATAGTGAACCAGTTAAATACTCTTTTTCTGATGTGATGTTTTATGACTCAGAATATTTGTCAGTCCTGCTTGAGAAACAAAGGGTGGACAAACATGAGGATGATGACGACCAGGACAAAAGCATTTCTATATTGGCTCAAGTTCCTCTTCAATGGCTTGAACAGAAGGACTTTCTTGATGTCACTCAACTCGGACAGATGTGTCTAAGTGATCTGCCAGAACCTCCAGCCATTGATGTTGGACCAAGAATTACGCATTATCGGAAATTGACTGCTATGAGGGCAAAGTCTTTGGCTGTTAGTGGAACTCGCAAGGTTGCTTGTGTATTGTCTTTAACACGACGGCATGTACGACTCTTTGATATGGTTGCTGAGGATGATGAGACAGAAGATGATGAAGTTGAGAATGAAGATTTGAACAATTCCTTTGAAGAGCAGTAACTGTTTGTCACTAATACAATATATTTTTTTTATTATGAATTGGCATACAATAATAATGAAAAGAAGGATTGGAATAGAAGTGCAAGATTAAGGATAGGCCTCAAAAGATTTGATTTTTTTGCTGATAAGTGATTGTTATCACTAGAAAAAATGAAGCATCAATAATATTGTCATGACCAATAAATTAGTATTTTTTTTTACCTATGTCAAAGTTGTGCAGTGTTTGTCCAAATCAACAGGGTCTCTGCTGTAGCAGTGCCAGGTGGCACATGGTCACTTTCTTTTGCCTTTTACAATATTAGACAATCAGGGAATATCTTAATCCTGGTTGTGAATAAAATTTGTGGATGTACAGCTGGTTTGAGTTGGGTAGACTGTATCAACAAGGTTTGAAAGAATCTTTTCCTTGGTTGAATTCATGGGGAAAAACCAAAGTAGTTGATGCTTATTGACAGGATCTGGTGCTTGTTAAAAGCATAAATAGCTTAATAAAGGCTCAAGAGACATTAAATTACAGTCAACTCTCTCTCTAAAACAGACGCCTTTGGGACTGGCATAGCCTGGAGTAAGCTCTCTGGGGTGCTCTGGCAGCAGGGGTGGGCGGGTGGGGAGGAAGGAAAGATTGCAACTACGTCTCTGGAATTTGAATATCTGCATCGAAAAGTGAACTCCAGATGTTTTTTTTGATTTCCGGTGGCCATATTGGTGGATCAAAACTGTCCACCAATATGGTGTCGTCTCCATATGAAGCTCTACAAAGGTGTGTGAAATGTTTCGGTAAATAACTCACAAACTGTGAGCCACAAAGACCTGAGATTTGGAAAAATTGTTCATATACTAGTCTTTTATAACATATTTTCTTGGCTTCTTCCATCGGATGGTTTCCAGTTATTTATTTTTATGTGCAGTGTTTATTGTGTGACAGTGAAAACGAAGAATAGAGGTGTCCATCAAGAGGGAGTTGACTGTATTGTGGTTTCCACCCCTCCTCTGGCCCTGTAAAAGACTTCTGTATAGATTGTTTTATTATGTCACAGTGGCCGTATTGGTCTACAGAAATGTGGAACGGCAGACATTTGGTGCACCAAAAACTCCTTTAAGGATTGAACACTTTTCTCATAGAAAAACTTTCTTTTGCCATTATTTACCTAACACGACAAAAATAAAGGGTTTGCCCAAAAGAGAACTGAGGCCCCGTCTAAATCGGGATATTTTTTAAACCGCATATTTTTTATCATGAATAGGCCGCGGATGAATGAGTGGATTCATTGGTTTCGTGTGGACAGAAGGCTGATTCGTGACAAAAATGTATATGCGGTTTTCAAATTATCCAGATTGAGCAGGTAACGTGTCGTTGCGTTATGCGTCTTTGCGTCAGGCTTGTGCGTAACAGTAGTACCCAGTCTTCCTCTGAACACTGCTGTCATTTAGCACTCTCGCCTCTCAGCAGTCGAAACTATGGCGAAAAGTAACCTCTCTGCTGTTCTCCGTAAAGTGGACGACTTATGCTTGGTAAGATAAAATTCTGCATATTCCTGCATTCTATTTAACTTACTTGTCATGTGTTTAAGCATATTTAAGTGGTAGAGTAACCAATAATACATTCGTTTTGCAGGAAGAACGCCCTGTCCCGCGACCAGGAAAGGGCGGTGAGTTTTCTTCAACATATTTAAGTTTAACCCAAGTTTTTACTATTTCTTTGCTTTGATCAGTCGTTAAAAACTCGCGCAGTTTGTTCTTATTGTTACAACATATTTGTTGCTGTGTTTTTCTCTCAAAAATGAATATATTTTGGTGTGAAGTAGATTGTTTTTTCAATACACGCTATTAACTATGGATGTTCTCACCTCCCGCGACGCGAGTCACGCAAAAATTTCCCAAGCTATCCCAGGATTAGATTTCAAGCAATAAACAAATTTGTACTTTGGTGCTGGGATAAGGACAATAAATAAAGTTTTCATTCTCCAAATCCCAGAGAGAGAGAGAGAGAGAGCCTTTTGAACTCTCCAACCTAATGTGAGGATTCACATCAGGTTTAGCCTGAGAAAAGAGCTGACTTTTGGCGACTCCACCACTGGTTTCCTTGCGAAATATAGTAATGTCTGACTCCATACTGATGACATGTTACCACCCAGATCTGGGTCCTGCTTCTGGCCCCAGTTGTTTAAACATTGGATAGTGCTATCCACCGGATAAATCACTATCCAGCAGATTAGTATTAGGGAAAAGAAGAATTATTGTACTATCCACTGGTTAGAGATTTACTGGTATTTAGTGGATAGAGGCTTGGTGTGCTGAAAATTTACCTCACCCAATCAGAAGCACTACTCAGACCTGGGTAGTTGGATAGTGCTATCCACTGGATAAATCACTATCCAGCAGATTAGTATTAGGGAAAAGAATAATTATTGTACTATCCACTGGATAGAGATTTAGTGGTATCTGGTGGATAGAGGCTTGGTGTGCTGAAAATTTACTTCACCCAATCCAAAGTAACTTATTAAATATTCCAGTTGACATCTTTGCAGCTAAGACAACCTCTCATGGGACCTTACATTCAACAATCCATGGAAGTAATTCTCAGAAATCAAAAGTAACTGTGGCACACTTAAACGTACGATCGTTGAAGAAAAGAGAGCATTTGATTCAAGTGAGGAATTTAATGGATGAAAAGAAGTATGCAATCTTGGCAATTTCAGAATCTTGGCTTAATTCAAGTGTAAAGAATGCTGAGGTCGAAATTGACGGATACAGTTTGTTAAGACTGGACAGGCCGAGAAATATGAAGAATGAGTTTGGTGGTGGGGTGTGCGCGTACACGCGCAAGACCTTGAAGTCTAAGGTACTTAAAGACCTATCCGGAATATCAGACACTGGTTTTCACCAATTATGGATGCAAGTTCAGCACAAAACGCTCAAGTCATTTTTGCTGTGCGTCACTTACAAGCCTCCTGATTGTAATGTTGCCTGCTTTGAAGATTTCAGGGACCGCTATACGCAAGCG
>OZ037992.1:39394886-39472386 GCA_964035705.1 Porites rus
GATTAATAAAGTTATTATTATTATTATTACCCAATCAGAAGCACTACTCAGATCTGGGTATTGATGATGTTACATCAGTATGGAAGTTCTCTGCTCATTTTTCATGGGGTAGTTTCGTGGGAAAACCATTGGTGGCTCAAGCTCGAAATATGACCATTGGCACTGTTGTGTAAATATTCAAAATATAAGGATTTGTATGGGAGAAAAAACAATTGTTTTGAATGTAAAAGGATGTAAACAAAAATCAGCTAACCTTGTTTCTATTGTGTGTTTCTTCTTTCCTGTGTGGTTTCCGAGCTGATTTATGGCCATTTAATGGGTTTTATTGGAACCGGTTTACTCTCTCTATAATAGATTCCCAAGGTTGGGTACTGGAGCGAAGCAGTCGTTCGGATCTGCTAAAGGAAAACAGTCATAAATTCACTCCAAAGGCTCCAATCGCCTCCATATTCCGCCTATATCCCAGAGGATAGTTCTGCTTTCCATTTGTGATCTTTTTTTCAAGTGGCATTTGTGAAAAGAAGGAATTAAAGGTCGCTAATCTTCGCAAACATTCCTGTTTGGAGCCATCAACAGAAGCTTCATTTGAACTCCATGTTACCCAAATGGTTGAAGATAGTTCAAGTTACTCACGCTTTGGGTGGGTGACAAAACATTGTTCTATGTCGAGATCTCAAATCGAGCAGCCAAAATCACACGGAAAGTGGGCCGGTCTGCCTTTTTATACACAAGTTTAGACTCGAAGAAAATTTGTACATTGAAATAGTTCACGCATAAACTGACCCTGCTTGGTACAGCCGGCCAGCTCTATGCAGGCACTCATTAAATGGCCATTAATCGGCTTGGAAACCACTCAGGAAAGAAAAAACACGCAACTTAGGCAAGGTTAGCCGATTGTTATTTAAAACCCTTTTACATTTGAAGGCTACAGAAAAAATAATAATTACCCATACAAATCCTTATATTTCAAACGTTATACAACAATGCCAATAGTCATATTTCGAGCTTGTGCAAGGAATTTACTCCAGTCAAGGATGATTAATTTTGAAGAATATAATCTAGGGAATTTTGTCCAGCATGTTGTCTACACCAACTCTCCCTTTAAATAGAAACCTGCAAAAATGGTCACTTATAATGAGCGTACGGTCCCTTATGAGAGCTTTCCATCACCAAGTTAAGTCACAAATCAAACAGGGTTTCACAAAGGTGATCGTAACTAGAGCTGGTCACTTACAACTGTGGTGGAGACCTTCAACTGTATAATGCTATCAACATGATGAATTCTCTCTCTCCATTTTATTTTTTAATAAGAGTAGATGTAATTTGCTTCTTTATGTATGTTAATGTGTTAAATGTGTCTATTACTTCCTCACAGAGGTCCAAATTGCCATGTATGCTGTTGGAATTTGTGGATCAGATGTACATTACTGGAAGAAGGGAAGGATTGGAGACTTTATTCTCAAGGCACCGATGGTTGTTGGTCATGAATCCAGTGGTACTGTGTCTGCTGTTGGTGAAGGAGTTACAGACCTGAAAGTTGGTAAGTTATAATTTCTAACACTTATTGAGAATTAAGAAGTAATTTTTGCAGATGTTGGTATTTTACTTTTGTATTTGCACTTGTCTTTGTCTGTCGTTGTTGCAGTTCAACCCATCCTAGTGTTGTTTGTTGCCATTTCATCTGTCCTATACAGTCGAAACTCTCTTCAACGGCCACCTTGGGGACAGAAGAAAGTGGCCGTTGTAAAGAGGTGGCGGTTGAGGAGAGGTTTTAAACAAGAGTCAATGTGTGGCTTTTTTGTCCGCCGGGACGAAAAAGTGGCGGCCATAGACTGTTGGCCATTAGCAGAGGTTTGACTGCATAACTGTTTCAAGGGCATGTCAGGATAATTACTCTAAGAGGGCCTCACTAATATCCCAGGAAGAAGTTTTTTCCCTGAATTCCTTCATGGGTTTCTGTTTAATGGGGGTTTTGATTTATGTTTGAGGAATGTTGAATGGGTAAAATCTGTCACTTGGTGAGACACCATGACCCCTTTATACAGAAATTTAGAAAAAAAGTAAGGCTGGATTTAAGAACATGTAGCTCTATGACTCATTTCAAAAGCTTTAATCTGTAGAGACTGGATCAGCAGTTTTTAAATTACCCACAATTTTCTTATAAGAGAGCATACAGTGAATTGGTCAATTTTATGCAAGCATTAGTGGCTTTAGGCTCGATTTCCATCTCCTGTTTTCAGGGAACGAGCTTGCGCTCCTCCCCCGAAGCCATCTCTTCACAGGGCGGACTCGAGAGAGTGGCCGAAATCGAGCCTACGGTGTTTTACATGCCATGCAAACTGCCACCTCTTCTTGTTTTTATTTATATATATACATTTTTTATCGTGCTAGGTGACAGAGTTGCCATTGAACCTGGATATTCTTGTCGAACATGCAGCTTTTGTAAGGAAGGTCGTTACAATCTGTGTCCAGACATGAAGTTTGCTGCCACTCCTCCGTACGATGGCTCTCTCTGCAGATACTATGTTCACCCAGCGGACTTCTGTTTCAAGTACGTAACAGGAGTTAATAATAATCACTTACGTACAGCTGTTACAGATAACACATGTAACCTAACCTGCATTGTCAAAAACATTCCAGGATTTTGGGTTTTTCTTTGACGTCAATCAAACTGTTACCATAGCATCCAATCCTTGCTTGTCAAATAAACTAGGTGCCAATAACAAACAGTAGCTGAAAAGTTAAAAGGTGGTGGGAATGTATAGATTCATTTTCACCCTACCATATGTGTTTCTTCTGGACTTGGAAGCTTTATAGGAACAATTTCAGCTTGGGAATCTGAACTTGCCATGTTTCAGTAAGGAGGTAAAACAACTTGAGAGCTAAAAAGTGAATACACGCAAACTCTGAAGTTCAAAATCAACGGACCTTGAAAAACAGAAACACACAAAATGAATCAAAATCCACCAATCACAAATCACAAATCACAAACTATAACCTTTGAACCTGTTGAAGTAAACTTCTGTTTCCTAAATGGTGTGCTAAGAAGGCGCCAAGCCTTCAGTTTTTCATTGACATTGAAGAAAAACCCAAAATCCAAAGATGTTTTTGACAGCTGTAATAATATTAATATTTTGATGTACTTCCTGTGTCTGTTTGATGATTGTTGAGAATGTGCACCACAATTTTCCAACTTGTGAGGTTACTATAGTACTTTATCGTCAATAGCACTACACTGTCACTATTTATAGGACTCAAACTCAGACAAACAAAATGAAATTAACATTACGGAATTCCTCTCTCTTTTTTTTCTTTGGTCACCAAAATGTTATCTTTGTCCAAATCTTATTTTAACCAATGCTTGACTTGTGTCACATTTTTACCTTCAACAGACTTCCTAATCATGTGTCATTTGAGGAAGGTGCTCTTCTTGAACCCCTCTCTGTTGCAGTGCATGCTTGTAACAGGGCTGGAATTACCATGGGAAGTAAAGTTCTGGTTTGTGGAGCTGGTGAGTGGATTTTTCGACATTCGGCATTCCATGTGGTTATAATTTATGTTCTCAAAATTTATTAACTTAAACTAACTGTTCATTATTCTTAACTTCTATTACTGTGGATACACTCAGGACTGTGAGTTATTTGTTAATCTGTATTACTTAAGGGACAGTCTGTAATAGTGGGGTGAGAGCAGAATTTCCTGAGAAAATGTTAGATAGATAACATGTATTTACGTATATTATCTAGCTGGATTTTTGAAGATGAACCTCTTAAAATTTGCAGCCATTTGAGTGGAAAAGGGGTAAAAGGTAGGTTTTTTGGGTTAAGGCAGAAAATCACACTAATAAAAGGAAAGGAAAGGAAAAATAGAAACAGCTCAGCTAGGACAAAGGAAGGAGGAGAATTACTTTATATTTTGCCTACTTTCTGATAGTTTTTATGATAACGTTTTCAAAAATCCAGCCAGATATGCAAAAGTGAAATGTCCTTTTCTCAAGTACATGTCTAATAATGGGAGTTTCAATCAAACACCAGACCCTGTAACTTTTTTTTTGGAGGGGGGGGGGGGTGGGGATTTAGTAGCCCCTACTTTTGTGTTCTGGGGGGCAGAGCCACAAGATGATTGGCAGCAATTCACCGTTCAGGAAAAATCCTTCAAGGCTCTGCTGCCAAGAAAACATCCCTTGCATAATAATCCCTCCAGCTACACAGGCTAGAGATTTTGCCACTATTGTTGTATATAATTATTGTAATGAGTCATTGTGTGAGGTGCCATATTTGGGCAAGTGAGATTACGAGAGTGGGTCTGTCAAGTGTGTGAAGAGTGAAGTGACTGGAATAAATAAAGTGGAAACTTGTCATTTTTGCAGTATATTTTATTTGTTATACTTATACGGATTGTAACAGTATCATCAGGTTGCCTACGATAATGAAGTGTCCATAAGGCAAGAGTTGACTGTTCTGATATAACTTCACAATCCTTTAGGTCCCATTGGTTTAGTCAACCTTATGACTGCCAAAGCTTGTGGAGCCACTACAGTCACCATCACAGGTAATTATATCACAGATCAGGGGCTGGTCGTTTATTACCTGTGGGGGGGGGGGGGGAGGCGGAACAGGGGCAGCTATTTTGAGAAAGCTTAGAAGATTTTCAAACCAACCCCCCACTTCATCCTAGTTTTTTAGAATGTCATCCCCATAATTCTTACATTTTGTGAAAGTGACCCCCCCCCCCCCCACCCAATTGCTGTGGAAACTACTAATATTCTAGGTAAAAACCTTGCTGAATTGTGCCACATTCTTCATCCACAGTCATGTTTATAAGATCAGTGTTTATTTATTCTTGGCTGTTTCATTCAATTTCAATTCACGCTTGTTCCCGGTTTGTGCTACTTCCATGAAATGATTACTAAAATGACTCTCTGGGTGATGATCCTCTTTCAGAAAATGACCCCCCCCCCCCCCCCTAAACCAAACAAGATGTTGAGAATGACACCCGGCAAAATGCTCCCCTCCCCTGCTCCCTTTTTACTGGTAATAAATGAGCAGCCCCTTACATGGACACACCCAATACTTGATCTTTTTATTCATCTGAAATTTTCAGAAGAACCAAAAATGTATTGAATGATTTGCTCATTGAAAATGTAAATATCCTTCCAGAATCAATTTTAGGTGAGGGTAGATGGGGTGAGAGAGTAACTTTTGTAAAAGTTTCTTGCAAAAAAAAAAATGGCAGAAGGTATTTTAAATTCCAAGTGTACCATTTTCTTGTAATTACATAGTCATGTAGTTTTGTATGAGGCTGTTAATTTTTTGAAGTCTCAATTCTGCTATTCCAGGACAAGGAACAAACTGACTACAGTTGATTACATGTAAATGTATTAATTTTTACTTCTCTGCTAATACAGCAAGGAAAACTGAACAAAATTAATAAAATCAGATGGTTAATTTTTAGAGGTATTATAAGGAGAAATATTAGAAAAAAAAGGTGGTATTATGGGAACAATATGTCTTTCTTACTCCAACCTGTACACTGTACATCTCACATTGAAAATGCTTTCACATAATATGCTATCACTGAAACAATAACGCTCTATTTTTGCCAATTTTTATAATAAAGGTTTAAAGTGTAAAGTGCACTAAAATCCAGCTAGTTTCTCACTCAAATATTTAGAAACAAATATAATGCAATAAACTAGAACATAACAGGATAAAAAACCCCAACTGGCAGGAGGCAGCCAGGTGGCTATTTAAAAGCGTGGGTGAGGATTTGAACTCAGAACAGCTGAGAACAAATCCAGCAAGTGGCCAGAACAGGACTTGAACCTGGTACCACTGGATTGTGAGGCCAACAAGCTAGTTACCCAACCACATTGCCTCAGAATATCCATATTTGATTTTATGGTAATAAATTGTTTTAGATATTGATGAGGGGAGACTTAATAAAGCCAAGGAGCTTGGTGCTGACTTCATCATCAAAGTGGATCCAAGTAAAGACAGCAAGGACTTGGCCAATAGAATAAAGGACTGCATGGGACCTGCTGATCAAAGCATTGAGTGTAGTGGGGCAGAGGCAAGCTTTCATACTGCAATTCATGTAAGTTGAATATTATTGAAGTGGAACATCATCAAGCAGGTCAATGTAGAAATAAACATTAAAAGTTTTCCCAATTTGGCAATCAGTCCACAGACAAGCTGGCAGTGAATAAATTTTGTCCTCGCTAGGATCTGTTCTCCCAGCACTTATGCGTTCCTTCAGTATTGGAGTAGTTTCAAGGTTGTAGGGTTAATTAATGCTTTTTCATTTTCCCAAGAAAAATGATAACCTGAGTAAGGATGGAACTGAGTCAAAATTTAACACTTAGAAGGACCTCATCACCTAAGGATTTCTTAAGAACGTGTGTCCTCGTGTTCCAGATTCAATTGGAATTTGGTAGTGTTGGTCTTTGAGGAGGAGTGCATGGAAACATGAAGTACGCAGAGAAAACCTCCTGAATCAAAGGAGAGAATCATTAACAAACTGCTACTCGACCCACACATAGCATCTACGCTTAGATTTGAGCCAGGGCCACATTGGTGGGAGGCAAGTGCTCTCACCACTGCATTATTGTTTTTTTCAGGCTACTAAATCAGGAGGTACTTTAGTGGTTGTAGGGATGGGTAAACCTGAAGTGAAGTTTCCTATTGTAGATGCACTGGTTAGAGAGGTGGATATCAGAGGAATATTTAGATACGTGAACTGGTGAGTGGAAACTGTTGAAAATTCTAAGATAGGATCCTTCTCCTTCCCCAAGTTTGAAATCATGCAGACCTTTCTCACATTCTGCTCATTAGTGAACATACTCACTGAAATGAGGTCAATGCTTGGGTAGACAGTTCCAGAATTTTGACACCCGAAGTGATAAGGTCATTTACCGTAAATCCTCTATCAAGCCGCCCTCTCTTATATAAGCCCCCCTTCTCAGCAGAAGAAAGTTATCACCCACACCCTACCCCCCCCCACTTTTTAAATGATAGACTTTAATAATCTCAACTGTAACACTTTACGTGGACTGACCTGGTATATCATGTGCTGGAAGTTCAGTTTTGTTTTTGATCATCAGCTGCATGACCTATAAACCTACAACTTCATGTACCTGAGCTGTTACCCCTTACTGTCTAGTTTTCATGGAGAATTGATTCCATCAAGTGCACTAAGTTAAAGAAACTCCCCCTCTCAAGTAAGTCCTCCCCTCTCTATTAGGCCCCCTAAAACGTGCTTTAAATAAATAAGCCCCCTGTGGGCTTAACAGAGGATTTACTGTAATAGCGTAAACTAGTGCGATGCCGAACACTGAGTAAAGGCTTAAATGATAAGCCTGCAAGCATGCTCTCTATTTGAGCAGTACATTAAGGGCCCTGTGAGAGCTAGTTTATTTTAACAAGCATGCTTTACTGCAGCTAAAGTTTTTTTTGCTTTCTTTCGTTATTGTAGTTACCCCAAAGCTTTGGCCCTGGTTGCCTCTGGAGCGGTGAATGTTAAACCTCTTGTCACTCATCACTTCAAACTTGAGCAGTCACTTGAAGCTTTTGAAACTTCTCGAACCGGTGCAGGAGGAGCTATCAAAGTTATGATTCATTGCAATGAGGATTATCAGATGAAATAACAATGTGTTGGAATATTACAGCAAAATGGTGTTATTCTGTAATAATCATTGAACACAGTGGAAGCATGCATACACCAGAGGCAAGATTATAACAGTTTGCCAGAAGCTCTTGATTCTTCTGTAGTTGGTGCTGGAGGAGTAATCATGCTAATATTTAATACTGTGATGCAGGGAATTAAATCAGACGCTATAAAAAACATTACATAACCTAGACTAGACAATTTTCTAGTAATTTATTGGCATCTGGTGACTTCGTTCCATGGTAAGATCATTCCAAGCCAGAACGTTCCACAATGTAGTCAGATCTTTTCAGGAATCTTAAAGCCATGAGCAGAAACAAGGGCGTTACTCGTGCACATATACCTCATTCTTTTAGCCAACAAGCCAAGAAAGCGAGCTTCACATGGAGTTTAATGTTGAAACTGTGGAACAATATGACTATAACAGTGGAATATTATCCAAACTCTTAGGACTATGATGAATAGTCCAGAAATCAAAATATGAATACTAATGACTCTTGAATGGAAAATGTCATTAAGAACAACAAAGAGTAACATGGCTTTTGAGCCAATGATAATTATTGGTCTTAAACTGGCTTACCTAGTAAGGATCATGCTAAAAATGGGTGTCTTTGAAAAGTCTAAAACATATTTTTTTTTTAAGTCTTGCCATCAATGCAATAACGGTGAAAAAAAAGTTAAGGACAATAAATTATAACCCAGTAGCAGACAGTAGAAATGGAGGAGGGAGATACAAAATATTAGCTTCATTTGGCCTGGGCACTCAGAAATAAATGGTTTATCTTTCCTGTCTTGTTCCCACATTCAAAACTTGGAAATCACATAGGAAACATTCTCTACTACAGTTTCACTAATTATTATGTTTGGGTCGAATTAAACTAACATGATGTGAGTCTAAGAGGTTGTGACCACCACAATAGATACCAGGAGTGGATCCAGAAAATTCAGAAAGGACGTGGGGCAGGACATTCGCCAGCTATATACTTAGATACTATTTATTTCATAGACAATCCTTTTAAAATAATAAAAACAGAAAAGGAGGCAGGGAATGGTCCAGTCGGACCACCCCTTGATCCACCCATGGATACCGTTACTTAAAATACACAAAAAAAGTCTTATAAATTACATTTGTAATAAAAGAAGGAAGAAAAGAGGGCCCAAGTTTATTAATGATCTAATAACTGCTTATTCAAGTATTTTCTTTTTTTTTTTTTTAACGTACTTTACATTGCATTGCTTCTTACATTATTTAAAAACTAGATAACCGTTTTTGAAACAGTGCCTACATGTAACTTAATCATTGTATTTCAGTGCCTAACCCTATACTCAACTCATTTCCTTGTATATTAAAAATGGGCTGATGTTTATTGTGCCTAATGAATGGTTGTCTTGGCAGGAGATAACATGAGGCATGAGTGGATTTAGGGGTGGGCCGAATGGACCGTGGTCACCCCTTTTTCTGTGAAATTTTGTATTATTTTTAAATGATTCTCACTAAAATATGTAGTAACTACATGGCTGGCAAGTGCCCCGGCCACCCCTTTCGGAATTTTCTGGATCTGCCCTTGTGAGGTGACCAAACTGATGCTGGGATATCCATTGACTTGTGACTATCAAGACTAAAAGCCATAGTAAACTCCCTTTTCACTGCACAGTAATGAGGAGGTACATACATCATTACTGTCGTTAATTGAAAACTTGCATGTTTTATCACAGGCGGACTCTGTAGGAGTTCCTTAGACTTTGAATTTATAAGAGAATGTATGAAAATAAACAAAATACGTCCTAGTTTCAATTTCGGAAACCATTATATCAATGTTTAAGATTTTTAGTTGTACTCCAAATGGCTCTAGAAGTAAAGAGACAGTAAATAATAAAACAAAAACACAAGATGAATACTTTTTATTTCTATTTTTGTCAGAAAATGGAATTTAGGACGTACTAGTATTTGGTACATTTTCGTACATTCTCTTCCAAATTCAAATTAGTCTAACGAACTCCAAGAGAGTCTGGACTGCCTGTGGTTTTATTTGAATTGATGCCTTGAAATGTCTTTTGTTTATTTGTTTGTTTTTCATGGTGGTCGGCCTCATATGTGATTTTTTTATGTGAAGGATATTATTCATGAATTTAAGGCAAAATTTTGAAGAAAAGTTCTAGAGAAAAGGTAGGCTATCAATCAGGGGTAGTTTATAGTTAGTTACAAATTGATATGTAAATTAAAACGGCAAAAAGATATCCCAGAGAAAGTAAGAGTAAGTCATAAGTGAGAATGGTATGAAATTGAAGAGTTTAAGTTTTTAGTTTTTATCATTAATTTTTTTTTCAAACAAATTTAAAATATTTGTCACATTTTTTAGTGGTTTTCTTTTTTTTTCCTGGGGGGAAAAGAGATCAATAAAACCTTATCATTAAAAACATGATCCACAATTGAAACTGTCTAAAACTGATGACTCTTAGAAAGTGGTAACTTTCTAAGGTTGTGAACTTTTCACAATCTGTAGCCTGCTATCAAGCTCTCTGGGGCACTATGTCATCGGGGTGCCCCGGACATGAGCTTGCTATTGCACTACCTTTCCTGGGGTCATACAGTCACTTCATTTGCAAATGCATTTGTGTTTGACCTGTATTTGCCATTTTTCACGTCTCCCATAATGCACCTACTTGTTTGCCCCCTAAATCTTTGCATGGAACCTTTCTTTTTATTTCTCCTGCGTAGTACAGTGGTCCCAAGAGAAATAAAAAACAAGGCTTATGCAAAAGTTGGGGGGCTGGGGGGGAGGAAGGCTTACCCAAGACTGGGGGCAGGATAAAAATTGGCCAACAGCTGACTGGCCTGTTCCCAGTAATGATTCCAGAAACAATTGCGGGACACATTTGGGTTCTTGCTCCCTTCTCCTTTCTAACGTGGTGAATTGCACCTGAATCCATCAATCACTTACAAAATACACACAGATAGCAAGGGTTTGTATACTTCTTTCAAGGCAAAACTCGTGGACTTTCAAGGACCTCATTTTTAAATTTCAAGGACGTACTTTATTACACAGGTTCCAAATAAACTATGAAAATATTCCGATAATAACAGGCTTTTGTTCTTAAGGGCAATCATTTTTTTGTAAACATTCGTTTGTGAGTACTTATCCACCCTAGTGCCTAGTCTTTGTTCAGTCCCCTTGACCAACCAGTATCAGGGGCATAGCATCCATGTATGCACATATGCCCCCGTATGTACAGCTGAAATCTGGGAAAAAATCTATTTTAATATTTCCTGAAAGTATTTTCATTTATCATTAAATCGGGATGACTGATAAATGTTTTGCATTTCATTGGTGTCTTTGTGTTAGTATTTCCTTTATATTTTTTATTAAGTGGAGTGAAATGGATCTGAATCTCAGTTGATATTTTTGGCCACCTCAACCCCCAATTCAATCCCAGAGTATATGTAGCTCTACTAACGTTGTTGACTTATCCTGTGTCAACAAGCCCAGCTAAGTTTAACTTCCGTATTATGAAGAGACTGAAAACAGCTTTACGATGCACCATGACACAGATTGAACTCTTGCAATTCTGAACTACACAAGCACAAGGACATTTATTGACATAGATGGCGTTATCACAGCCTTTCCCCGCTCTGAAGGGTACTTGTCTCGTCCTTTTGCTTGTAGACTCCTTGATGGCATCACTGTATTACCCTTTTTTCATTAACACTGTGCCTTACCGATAACACCAGAGACAGGTTAAAAAAAAACACCCAAATAATTACGGTATTTTTGTTCATTTTTATTTACCAAAAGAATCCTGCGTAAAACACTGGAGATTGCATTTTCGAAACCCTAAAGTCCAAAACTTTTCTGGGGGATCAATTGCCCCCATTTCCCCCTAGATTTTCTTTCTGTGTGTACATATTTAAAATCTCACACTACTCCCCTGCAGTATGGAACAAATCAAGGTACAAGATGGCTTGTAATCATTCTAGACCTCCGCCTTTCGCATCACAGGCCATCCATACCTGACCTTCATTTTCTCGCTGTCAATTTTATTCTGTTGGCTTCAAACTGGTATTTGCCCAAGTTTTTTGGAGGTTTGAAAATGTTCCTCAATTTAAATAAGGACTTTAAGGGACCAAAATGAATGAAAGAGAATTTCAAGGACTTTCAAGGCCTTGTACCACGACTCTCAAAATTCCAGGGTTTTCAAGATGCGTACAAATCCTGTAACAAGTGATATTTATTTAATGAAAAATTTGTTGTTTGAAGTACAATACTTAACAATTATTCCATAAGCGTGTGGATTGCACTTGTCTTCTGATATTTTTGCGACTGGTCATAAAGCAAAAAAAAAAAACATTCTCAAATATTTCACGTGTTCACAATTTTATTCGTTTGGCAAAAATAGTAGTTCTTAAAAGCACACATATTAAGTCTACTTAAATCAAAAACAAATAGTCAAACCCCCTTTAGAGACACCTAATACAGATGTAACAGCAGTAGTAGAGATACCTTTGGTGCCAGAGATTATTAATGGCCAAACTGCAAGTGTGAGAAGCAAAGCACCAACAGTGAAGCATTCAAGAAGCATAAAGTGAGAGCTTTCTGTTACTGCAAGCATGGTTTATTTTACCTTAAGAATTATTTCTGGAAGGGACCTCTGACATGCCTCTATTATGAAAAATTATCTTGGCCCCAAAGATTGACTGCGAGCAGTCTCTTATTTCTCTTTCGCAAGTTACTGCACGCGAAACCTAAGCACGCAAGCAGCGAAGACGCAAGCCGCGAGAAAAGAGAGCGTAAGCCTGAGAATAAAAAATAAGAGACTGCTGACTTTTTTGTTCTGTCTGGGGACAACTTGAACCAATTTATAAATGGAACATAAACAACTGAAAAAATTACACTTTCTTTAATCCGGTAGGATTGCCTTGAACTCGTTTCCCTTGAGGAAATTCACAGCAGTTTCCTTCTGTAAGATATCCTTAAAAGTTTTGTTACTGAGATTACTGCTTGGTTCGCTATTGTTTGCAGTTGGTTGTGACGCGTGACTATTTTTATTGCTTGCAATCTCACCACAGACAAGTTAATGATCTGTCAACAGCTGTAAAATTAACCAATCGGTTACTCCCTTTCTGGGCTGACGGAGGGTTTGTTTACTACAAAAGAGTCAGCAGTCCGTCTTTTCTCGTCTCATCTCAATTGTAATAATAACGTCGTGGTTTGCAATCGCGCTGGATGAGATAAGAACTAGACGCATTTTAAGAGAAAAGACGGACTGCAAGCAGTCTACCCCAAAGATACCAAGCTCAACACATTCTGTACCTCTACAATAAGCCTGACACATCTGCAATGCAGACACTTGGCTTGGTCCATTTGGGTCTATGTTAAGGAAGTTTGACTGTGCTTGTATTACTCTCTTACAAATTTGTATTATTTAATGCATAACTACTGGGCTGAGACAATGATAAAGACAGGATTTGTGATTTTCATCAGGACAAACTACCCCCATTGAAATACGCTGTTTGTAGTCTGCTTGTCCCTTAAAATCCCTCATTATTCCAGTGCATTGGCAAAAGTAACAAGTCCGCTGAGGTGAGACAAACAAGTAACTGGTACAACTAATGAAAAGGGCCTCACTGAAAACCGGCTTGGCGAGTTGGGCTCCCTCTATAAATATTATTATTACTATTTTGGAGCATGTTAAGTATTGTAAGAAAAACAACCATCCGAAAAAATAAGTTGTTTTTTCTCTGGGAATACTTAAACTTGTGAAACAATTGTCTGAATAGACACGTTAAGTGTACTGTACATACTTCTTTCAACTTTGCAGGAAGTTGATAGCCCGCATAGAATAAAATATTGAAAAGTTAATCGTTGTCAAGATGATTGTTTTCTTATATTATCAAATCCCTGTACAAAAAATATGAAAAAGTTTTGCTTCAGCAAAGAAACCATTGCAAAACCAAGCAATACTGTATCATGACTTAGTGTACAGTGACTGCTGTTGTATCGTATATCCTTGGATTTTTCAACATTTAATGGACAAGTGAATTTTATGGTCAGACGATCAACATTGGAAAAGGGTCCATCAAATGGATGAGTGGAACAGAAAAAAATTCCCTGAGATACTATCCCTGTCATTGGTATGCTACAAAAGTAATAGAATAACAAAGAAAACATTTCTGCAATTTACAAAATAATAGTATTCATCCCCACTTATTTAACTCATTTCCCCCAAATTTCGAATTCTTGTTATGATACAGGTTCATTGGATAAGGTACCAACATCAGTGGGCCATTTACTAACTACTTTTGTATAAAACAATTTTCTGTCTGAGATGAAACTTTGTTGGATAATGGAACTGTTTTTTATCATTTCTCCATGCACTTAACCTTTCTGATCACATTTTATCCCTAATGGTCTGTCAAACTTACGACAGCACTGTCATGCCAAAAACCATCAAAATTGAATAACCAAAAAATACATTATTATTAGGGAATCAAAGATCCGTTATCCTGCGAAGTTTTAGCTCAACGGGATGAAAATAATAAACAAAACAAAAATTGAGAGCACCTTTGATGACTGTGATTATTATGACATTAAATTATTTGTGCACATTCCATAAACCTACATATGTACATTAACAAATTGAAATGGAAGTATCTCTTCTCACAAACTGTTATCACTGCTCTCTTTCTGTTAAGTCCCAATATTGAAGGGTTGCCTGTAATAGAACAAACAATAAAAATGAAATTAATCATCCACAAAACTGTGCCAGTTTTCCTCTCCTACAGCAAGTGGGGTGTAAATCAGATGTTGGCATGTAAATATGCAACCTCCTCAGCATTACTGTGAGTTTTCCTGGAGAAGCTCACATTTAAGTCTGAAATGTCACACGTCTCCACCCCGTAACCTGTGAGGGGCACAGGGAGAGAGAGACGTCTGAATTCCAATTGTTATAATACTGTCCAGTGATGTCACCTAGTACTTTTTGCATTTTTGTCTAACTTCCATTTCTTGACAAGTTGGCAGCCATATGTCACGGAACCATGAACAGCAGCATGCGATATGGTCTATATTAAGAGTTCTGTGTTTTGAGTGCCGTGAAGCTTGACAATAAAGCCTCCAGAATAAATGTAAGGGGTTGTTTAACTTTTCGGGTTTGAAATGAAGTGTTAATAGGCTAAACACGATTCATAAGCTCGTGATAGTGTGAAACGTAACTTGGACTTGAAGTTAGCCTGAACTACAGAGGTTCCCTTTTTCTTTCTTTCACTTAGGTTATGCAGTACACGGGGTAATGTTAAACTCTGACTGAGCAAATCTTACTTTTGCCGCTCTAAGTCTAAAATTTGTAGGTCATTAAGCTGGTCTGTTTCATGCATATTGAGTAATTATTTCCTGTGGGCAGGAGTGAAACATCCTACACTTTCTCCATTGGCAATTAATTTTGTTTTAGCTTAATAGTCTATGCGACTGTCGTCTGTAGTACATTTTTTGTTACAAGTGCCTAAAGCAAGACTGCAGTTTTGGAATTAAAAGGTTCCTCGTCAGTTGTTACTATTATAAAGTCTTCACTTTGTGCAGCCAACAATGAAAGGTTTTGTATTCCTGAAAGGTATTAGCCAATCAGAAAATACCTACCATATTCACAAAAGTAGGTGACGCCACCGCACGGCATTATAACCCTTGAAATTCAGACATCTCTCTCCCCAGCACCCCACAGGCATTTCAGACTACTCAAATTTATGCCTTCTTCATTTCCAAATTGGACTGCATATTAGCCAATCAAAATTAAGCCATTTTGCCCTCTATGTTACATTATTATTATTATTCCTTATAACTCCGTCCCCATATAATTTACCTCAAATGTGTAAGGGCAATCGTTTACCATTCATACACCCAGGTGTATGTCGTCACGTTAGCTGAGTGAAAAGTAGCATACACATATGGCTTTCCTTCTTTTGTAATCCTTTCTTTCTCCATGGCTGCCCAGTTCTTGGGTAACTCTTCGTTCTTCTTCAAGCCTTTCCTAATTTCTTCAACGGCAATCTTTTCTTCGTTGGATAGCTTCGCTTTCTTGTAAAACTGGTTTTGGTCAGCATACGGGCTAGGATTGGGCCAACGGTTAGGGCAGCCATGCTTGTCTTTAGTGATATCAACATCACTACATCGCCACCAAAGGTCCAGCGATTTGCTAAACAGCAAAGGGTCGTTTTCAAAGAACTTGTACGCGCTGACTCTACCTTTGTCTATGTACGTCAATCCAGAATTCGGCGCTTGAAATCTTCCTGCATTAAAATAATATGCAGACAGGAAAAAGTCTTCAGTACCAGATGAAAGCCACATTGTCTTGTTACTACCATCGATGAACGTACGGTAGCAGCCTTCAAGAAAGCTAACTTGAGGGAAGGCAGGTACCGAGGTGACAGCATTTAAAGTCACCAAGAACACTGCTCCTGCAGAGCCAGTGACGTGTGCCATATTCAAGAACTCAAAAGGCCACATGAAAACATTTTCCCTTTTATAGAGCTTCAATCTTGCGTTTGGTGGAAGCACAAGGTCGCCCAACACAACAGGATAATTTTCTACGCCACGAATGATGTACCAGAATTGAGCATGATTTGGTCTTGTCGCTGTAACTCTGAATGATTTGCCAAAAGGAATTCGAAACGTGTTGTAGACTGCACCGTTTTTAGCTTCATGTCCAAGCCGCTTCGTGCCCCAAGGAATATTTGGCGTCTCATTCTGCTCACCAAATCCTATACCATGAGCCAGATACAGGTTAAAATCTAAACTTGCTTCTGTTTCGCCATCGATATAGATTCTAATCCTGGTATTTTCGTCCATCGCAAAGCCTGTGAACCACTGCTCTGTAATCACACCAGGTTGGCCTGTGTTATGCTCGTAAAGTGTTTGCTCTTCGTTAGGATTTAGGAAGCCGTTCTTAATAGCATACGAAAACGATTTCATTTTTGGATCTACATTTACCAGAGATACTGCTTCTCGGAACAGGAATGTAAAGAGAAAGACTCGTACCGCCATCATGATTGTTGTTGTTTCGTTTTGAAGAGGCGTATGGAAGAGGAAGAATCCGGAATCCGGAACCGGAGGGGGAAACGGAACCGGAACCGGAACCGGAACCCGAACCGGAACCCGAACCTAAGAAATAAAAATTGGAGACGTTTCTGTCTTGAGAGTGTCACTAACAATAACTGCTCGATCAAGACTTTTCATCCCCACATTATATTTATTTATTGTTGGTATATTTTTTACTGCCGCATTTTTTGCGTACGGCGCAACATCGTTTTCTTCGAGAATTCCATATACGCGTGAACGTTGCAACTTGGGATCATGATTGACATGAGTACTCCTTCTCCCTTTGCCGCCTTTCCCTCACAATGCAGACAATGGATGAAACACGAAGCCCTTTTAAGAAAAGGTACGAGTAAGAATATAAAATTTTTCATTCTTCTCCGTTTTACTGAGTTTGAAAAAATGTTACCATTTTACAAAAACATATCTGTTTTCGGTTACAGATCGCGACAAAGCGACGAATCGATTGAAATGTGAGTACATATGAAAATGTGAAGTTGTTGTGCCTTGAATTTATGCTCGAGTCTGCGGCGGAACAGCATGGGCTGATTCTTTCAATTTTAGTGGTTATGTTCTTTTTTTTTGCAAGTCACTTTCCGAATGTGAGTATATCTTTGGTATCACGATCACTGTGCTAAAATTTCTCAAAACAATGATAACAGAGGACGCCATCTTGATATTATTTCCACACGGGTATCGGGAACTGGTTTCAGTGCTTCCTAGTTTACCCCGGTCTCAATTTAAGTTCCGGTTCCGGTTCCGGCTCCGGTTCAGGATTCCGGATTCCTGCTTTTCCATACGCCCGTTTTGAAGGTCATTTCCTTATGAGCGTCATATGACAATAACCTGCTTCAAACCACAGGTAGCCCAAGCTCGAAGCAATCGGGTCTCATTTACGGTTATCGGCTAAAATTTCGGCGTAAAGACAATTGAACCTAGCTTAAATGAAACTCGAAATGTTAACCTTTACTCGAGTAATGTTCTCGATCGAAGGCTTTTTTTTCTCTATTGATGAGGTAAAAAGTAATAAATAGAGCGCGAGGTTCCTCTCTCCTTGAATTCGTCAATGAGAAATGTCTCCTTCGTTCCTCCCTATACTACGTGTTGTCACTGTTTTGTTTTTTAAATGCATTGATACAATTCTTCGACATTTTAGAAAGTTGGAGCACGCGGTTATATTTTCTTAACTCATTACACCCGAGATGACACCCAAATCATCCGACAGTGAATTTTGAACCATAAAATATCAGAAAGCCAATGGACCCCCTCCTCCCCCAAACCCCAACTACGCCCCCAAAACAAGTTTGAAACAGGTCTTCAAGACAAATCCTGTCATAAGCCATTTTGATTGTCAGGCCTCCCATGGCCACGCTGATGACCTTTGGGCTTGTCACGCCAATCCTCTTCACCGAGGGCGCATTATAACCTCGCGACACACTAGATGACCCTATTTTCAAAGAAACCTGAAGGAAAGGTAAGTGATAGACTTGATTATCACAACTAAATACTGCAGAGGAAATTCCACAACATTCCCAAATCGCCGTAACAAATTACGAGAGCGGGCATTGCCCTCAGCGGTTAGCATCAGTAGTTTTAGTCCATGGGGTCTTCGTTTTAGTCAAAGGGGTCTTCGTTTTAGTCCAAGGAGTCTTCGTTTTAGTCCATGAGGTCTTCGTTTTAGTCCAAGGGGTCTTCGTTTTAGTCCATGAGGTCTTCGTTTTAGTCCAAGGGGTCTTCGTTTTAGTCAAAGGGGTCTTCGTTTTAGTCCAAGGGGTCTTCGTTTTAATCCAAGGGGTCTTCGTTTTAGTCCATGGGGTCTTCGTTTTAGTCCATGGGGTCTTAGGTCTTAGGTCTTCGTTTTTGGGTCTTCGTTTTAGAAACACCCGTCTTAGGATCATCTCGGGATGAAATAAGCTATTCTTTTGAAAAATTTTAACATTTAATAGATCATACTTTATACAGTATTCCACTTCTAACATTATTTTACACATAGAAATGTCAAAAGTAAATATATAAATAATCTTTGTGAAAAAGCAAAAGCAGACACGCGAACGCTCAACTCAAGGCCGGGGCGCGAATTCATTTACAACAGAAATGGCCATTTTCACACCAGAGACGGACCATTCGTGTGAGACGGCTTATCCGTTTGATAATTCGCGTCAAATAGGTAATGCGTCTTGGAAATGGAATGGTTTTTATTTTGAATGAGCAATCCGCCTGACTTTATATATCCGCCAATTTTGACGGACAGTTTGAAGAGGAATTATCCGTTCCAGATAGCCTGTGTACAGCCGCCCCCTCCCCTCAGAAAAAAAAAAAAAACGAAAAGGGGTGCATGTCTGTGGGGGAGGGGGCGACTGTACACAGGCTAGTCTAAGACGGATGATCCATTTTCTAGCTCTAGTGTGAAAACGGCCAACAACAAAATTTTCGTGTCCAGTGTTTTTAATGATACAGAAAGGACTGTACAGAACGACTGTCTGCCGTGACTTGTCCGTAGGCTTCATTATTTCGCGCGGCAAATACATTCCGGGTCACGTGGTCCGAGCGAGTTTTTTTTTTTCCCTCAGGTATGCCACCGCAATGCCTTGACCGAGATTGCGTGGGAAGACGCCGTACAGGGACTAGGCATGGCAATGTCTACCGTAGCGTCAGAGAAAAACAGGGAATTATTGTTTATCAGCAACGTGTTTTACAAACAGTGACATCTCTGCGTGTTGTTTCACTAGTATTTCGAGGGCACGACCTCCTTAAAATCACAAATATTAATGCCCAGCAAGAAGCCAGATTTTCCCTATGGAAAAAAACTTGGTTCTTCGAGCGAGCGGCGGAAATGGAGTCTAGGTCTAGGTCAACACCTAAAAGGAGCTTGGCCTAACGTTCGGAGTAAAAGTAGCTGGGAAATCAAAAAACGAAACCATAAGTGAACTTTATCACCTTCCTTAAAATTAACAAATCTAGGAAACAATTTCTTTTAAGGTTAACTCTTTTTTACCCTATTTACGGCTAACCGTTAAAATTTTTCAATTTTTACGGCTATCGACTAAATTTTTGGCCGCACCGTCGTAACTGAAACCCGAATACATTCTTAAGCAGAAAAGTCATAAGCTATAATTTATAAGGAAGAACAATTTAAGAATAGTCATACTAAGATCGACAGAAAAATAAAAATAATCAGCCTGGGTAAGAAAAACAACATTCTCATATATAAAAAGAGAGTGTATCATATTTTCGCTGTGATTTCGCTTTGCTTACCGTAAATCCTCTATTAAGCCCTCCGGCGGGCTTATTTTTTCAAGCACTTTTGAGGGGGGGCGGGGGGGGCTTAAAAGAGAGGGGGGCTTATTTAATTTAGTGACAGGAGCAAGGTTTCTCGAGGACGGACTTGTGCTTCCCGGGCGGTATAATGCTTTGTCTAACGATAAGAAAATGGTGACAATTCTCCACAGAGAACTAGAGCGCAAAGTTGAGAAAGTTAAGCATATGAAGTTGGAGGTCATGCATGCGGCCGAAGACCAAAAACAATATGAACTTCCAGCCTGAATAAACCATAACTGATCAGTCCACGTTAATCGTTAATTTTTTGTGAAGAATAACGATTGGGGAAGGGGCTTAATAGAGAGGGGGGGCTTACTTGAGAGGGGGGGCTTAATAGGGGATTTACGGTATGCTTTTTCATCTTTCGATGTATTTCCTGGCATTAACATTCCCGTGTCTTGTGATTCGTGGTAAGGGAACTAATAAAGGCATTACGTTTTCAGTTAATAAAAATCAAAATAAAATAGAAATGTCAACAGTCAATATATAAATAATCTTTGTGAAAAAGCAAAAGCAGACACGCGAACGCTCAACTCAAGGCCGGGACGCGAATTCATTTGTAACAGAAATGGCCGTTTACACACCAGAGACGGACCATTCGTGTGAGACGGGTTATCCGTTTGATAATTCGCGTCAGATAGGTAATGCGTCTTGGAAATGGATGAGAGAGAATTTCAAGGACTTTCAAGGCCTTGTACAACGACCTTAAACATTCCAGGCTTTTGAAGATGCGTACAAATCCTGTAACAAGTGATGTTTATTTAATGAGAAAATTTGTTTGAAGTACAATACTTAACAATTATTCCATAAGCGTGTGGATTGCACTTGTCTTCTGATATTTGTGACTGGTCATAAAGCAAAAAAAAACCCAAATATTTCACATGTTCACAATTTTATTCGTTTGGCAAAAATAGTAGTTTTTAAAAGCACACATACTAAGAAGTCTACTTAATTCAAAAACAAATGGTCAAGCCCCCTTTAGAGACACCTAATACAGCTGTAACAGCAGTAGAGATACCCTTGGTGCCAGAGATTATTAACGGCCAAACTGCAAGTGTGAGAAGCACAGCACCAACAGTGAAGTATTCGAGAAGCATAAAGTGGGAGCTTTCTGTAACTGCCAGCATGGTTTATTTTACCCTAAGTATTTCTGGAAGGGACCTCTGACACGTGTCTATTCAGGGGCACCCAACGTGAAATTTTGAGAAAAAGACCTAAAAATAACAGCAAAGCATGAATAAGGCTTTCTGAAGCCATTTTAAGCATTTTGGGAGATTGCTTGAAGACTAATGGAAGAGTTCCCAGCCAGCAAGGTGCCCCTTCAACCTGCAACCTGACTTACTCGGAAGTTTCCCTGCAGACGTATGTCCAGACATTAATGCCCAGTTTGGGTGTGGTCAGACGGCAGAATTCAGCCCTTTAGGGAGGGGGGGAGGGTGGGTGGCAACAGGAAATTGGGTGTTCAGTGGCGGGTGAGGGGGGAGGGGGGAATGGGGAAGAGGTTTCTGACAGCACATAGCAGCTACTTCAGAAATTAAATTCCCCACAACACTTTCCTTCCAAGGACATATCATTACTTCCACATCTCCCAGCCAGCAAAAAATTGCCAGAAGAACAGATATTTTGTGGAACAGATCCATTGGGTGCCCCTGTCTATTATAAAAAATTCTCTTGGCTCCAAATATACCAAGCTCAACACATTCTGTACCTCTATAATAAGCCTGACACATCTGCAATGCAGACCTCTGGCTTGGTCCATTTGGGTCTACGTTAAGGAAGTTTGACTGTGCTTGTATTACTTACAAATTTGTATTATTTAATGAATTACTACTGGGCTCCGACAATGATAAAGACAGGATTTATGATTTTCATCAGGACAAACTACCCCCATTGAAATACGCTGTTTGTAGTTTGCTTTGTCCCTTAAAATCCCTCATTATTCCAGTGCATTGGCAAAACAAGTCCGCTGAGATAAGACAAACAAGTAACTAGTACAACTAATGAAAATGGCCCCACTGAAAACTGGCTTGGCGAGTTGGGCTCCCTCTATAAATATTATTTCTATTTTGAAGCAAATTAAGTACTGTAGTAAAAGTGAAAAAAAAAACACCCATCTGAAAAAATAAGTTGTTTTTTCTCTGGGAATACTTAAACTTGTGAAGCAATTGTCTGAATAGACACGTTAAGTGTACCGTGCCTGCACAGAATAAAATATTGAAAAGTTAATCATTGTCAAGATGATTGTTTTTCTTATATTATCAAAATCCCCCTACAAAAAATATGAAAAAGTTTTGCTTCAGCAAAGACACCATTGCAAACCCAAGCAATACTGTATCATGACTTAGTGTACAGTGGCTGCTGTTGTATCGTATATCCTTGGATTTTTCAACATTTAATGGACAGGTAAATTTTATGTTCAGATGATCAAATTGGACAAGTGTCCATCAAATGGATGAGTGGAGCAGAAAAAAAAATTCCCTGAGATACTAATCCCTATCATTGGTATGCTACAAGAGTAATAGAATAAGAAAGAAAACATTTCTGCAATTTACAAAATAAAGTTATTCATCCCCACTATTCAACTCATTTCCCCCAAATTTTGAATTCTTGTTATGATACAGGTTCATTGGATAAGGTGCCTACATCAATGGGCCATTTACTAACTACTTTTGTATAAAACAATTTTCTGTCTGAGGTAAAACTTTGTTGGATAATGGAACTGTTTTTATCATTTTTCCACTTAACCTTTCTGGTCACATTTTATCCGTAATGGTCTGTCAAACTTACGACATCACTGTCATGCCAAAAACCATCAAAACTGAATAACCAAAAAATACATTATTATTTGGGAATCAAAGATCCGTTATCCTGCGAAGTTTTAGCTCAACGGGATGAAAACAATAAACAAGAAAAAAATTGAGAGCACCTTTGATGACTGTGATTAATATGACATTAAATTATTTGTGCACATTCCATAAACCTACATATGTACATTAACAAATTGAAATGGAAGTATCTCTTCTCTCAAACTGTCATCACTGCTCTCTTTCTGTTAAGTCCCAATATTAAAGGGTTGCCTGTAATAGAACAAACAATAAAAATAAAATTAATCATCAACAAAACTGTGCCAGTTTTCCTCTCCTACAGCAAGTGGGGTGTAAATCAGATGTTGGCATGTAAACGGACACTATGCAGCCTCCTCAGCATTAGTGTGAGTTTTCCTGGAGAAGCTCACATTTTAGTCTGAAATGTCACACGTCTCCACCCCCTAACCTGTGGGGGGCACAGGGAGAGAGACGTCTGAATTCAGAGTGTTATAATACTGTTCAGTGACATCACCTAGTACTTTTTGCATTTTTGCCTAACTTCCATTTCTTGACAAGTTGGCAGCCATGTCACGGAACCATGAAAAGCAGCATGCAATATGGTCGATATTAAGAGTTGCGAGTCTTGAGTGCCGTGAAGCTTGGCAGTAAAGCCTCCAGAATAAATGCACGGGGTTGTTTAACTTTTCGGGTTTGAAATAAAGTGTTAACAGGCTAAACACGACTCATAAGCTTGTGATAGTGTGAAACATAACTTGGACTTGAAGTTAGCCTGAACTACAGAGGTTCCCTTCTTCTTTCTTTCACTTAGGTTATGCAGTACACGGGGTAATGTTAAACTCTGACTGAGCAAATCTTACTTTTGCCGCTCTAAGTCTAAAATTTATAGGTCATGAATCTGGTCTGTTTCATGCATATTGAGTAATTATTTCCTGTGGGTGGGAGTGAAACATCCTACACTTTCTCCATTGGCAATTACTTTTGTTTTAGCTTAATAGTCTATGGGACTGTTGTGGTAGTACATTTTTTGTTACAAGTGACTAAAGTAAGGCTGCAGTTTTGGCTTATCCTCGGTGTAAAAACCCACAACTGACGTCATAAACTATCACAACAATAATGGCTCTCTCCTGCTAAAGTACTTGTCACATGGGTCATATGGGTCATGTTGGGTCATGTGGTTTTGTATTTCCGAAAGGTATTGGCCAATCAGAAAATACCTACCATATTCACAAAAGTAGGTGACGCCACAGGACGGCATTATAACCCTTGAAATTCAGACGTCTCTCTCCCTAACACCCCACAGACATTTCAGACTACTTACATGTATGCCTTCGTCATTTCCAAATTGCACTTCATTAGCCAATCAAAATTAAGTCATTTTGCCCACTATGTTGCAATATTATTATTATTGCTAATAACTCCGTCCCCATATAATTTACCTCAATGTGTAAGGCCAAACGTTTACCATTCATACACCCAGGTGTATGTCGTCACGTTAGTTGAGTGAAGAGTAGCATACACGTATGGCTTTCCTTCTTTGGCAATCCTTTCTTTCTCCATGGCTGCCCAGTTCTTGGGTAACTCTTCGTTCTTCTTCAAGCCTTTCCTAATTTCTTCAACGCTAATCTTTTCTTCCTTGGATAGCTTCGCTTTGTTATAAAACTGCTTTTGATCAGCATACGGGCTAGGATTGGGCCAACGGTTAGGGCAGCCATGCTTGTCTTTAGTGATATCAACATCACTACATCGCCACCAAAGGTCCAGCGATTTGCTAAACAGCAAAGGGTCGTTTTCAAAGAACTTGTACGCGCTGACTCTACCTTTGTCTATGTACGTCAATCCAGAATTCGGCGCTTGAAATCTTCCTGCATTAAAATAATATGCAGACAGGAAAAAGTCTTCAGTACCAGATGAAAGCCACGTCGTCTTGTTACTACCATCGATGAACGCACGGAAGCAGCCTTCAAGAAAGGTTAGTTCAGAGCTGGCAGCATCCAAAGTCACCAAGAACACTGCTCCTCCAGAGCCAGTGACGTGTGCCATATTCAAGAACTCAAACGGCATCATGAAAATACCTTCCCTTTTATAGAGCTTCAATCTTGCGTTTGGTGGAAGCACAAGGTCGCCCAACACAACAGGATAATTTTCTACGCCACGAATGATGTACCAGAATTGAGCATGATTTGGTCTTGTCGCTGTAACTCTGAATGATTTGCCAAAAGGAATTCGAAACGTGTTGTAGACTGCACCGTTTTTCGCTTCATGTCCAAGCCGCTTCGTGCCCCAAGGAATATTTGGTTTCTCATTCTGGTCACCAAATCCTATATCATGAGCCAGATACAGGTTAAAATCTAAACTTGCTTCTGTTTCGCCATCGATATAGATTCTAATCCTGGTATTTTCGTCCATCGCAAAGCCTGTGAACCACTGCTCTGTAATCACACCTGGTTGGCCTGTGTTATGCTCGTAAAGTGTTTGCTCTTCGTTAGGATTTAGGAGGCCGTTCTTAATAGCATACGAAAACGATTTCATTTTTGGATCTACATTTACCAGAGATATTGCTTCTCGGAACAGGAATGTAAAGAGAAAGACTCGTACCACCAACATGATTCTCACAACTAAATATTGCTGTTGTTTCGTTTCCTTGAAGATCACTTTCTGTGACGCAGTCATCGACACATGACAAACCACAGGTAGCCCAAGCTCGAAATATGAGCATCGGCGAGCATCGGCATTGTTTCGCAACATTCAAAATATAAGGATTTGTATGGGAAAAAAACCTATCGTTTCCGTAACCTACGAAAATGAAAGGATTTCAATAAAAAAAACAGCTTACCTTACTTAAAATGTGTGTTACGTCTCTCCTGTCCTGTGTGGTCCACGGGCCGATTTATGGCCGTTTTATGGGCTATGTGGGGACGAGGTTGATTTCGAGCTTGGGCTACCTGTGGTTTGAAGCGGGTGATTGTCATGTGACCATGCTGACCCTCATACGGAAATGACCTTCAAAACGAAACAACAGCAATCATGATGGCGGTTCGAGTCTTTCTCTTTACATTTCTGTTCCGAGAAGCAGTATCTCTGGTAAATGTAGATCCAAAAATGAAATCGTTTTCGTATGCTATTAAGAACGGCTTCCTAAATCCTAACGAAGAGCAAACACTTTACGAGCATAAAACGGCCATAAATCGGCCCGTGGACCACACAGGACAGGAGAGACGTAACACACATTTTAAGTAAGGTAAGCTGTTTTTTTTATTGAAATCCTCTCATTTTCGTTGGTTACGGAAACGATAGGTTTTTTTCCCATACAAATTCTTATATTTTGAATGTTACGCAACAATGCCGATGCTCGCAGAGACAATCACCCGCCTCAAACCACAGGTAGCCCAAGCTCGAAATCAACCCCGTCCCCAGGGCGCTAGGGCGCTTTCCCCTGGGAGAAAACCGGTTACATAACCCATAAAACGGCCATAAATCGGGCCATGGACCACACAGGAGAGACGTAACACACGTTCGATTCATTCGATTCTAAGTAAGGTAAGCTGTGTTTTTTTAAAACTCTTTAAATTTTCGTCGGGTACAGAAACGATAGGTTTTTTTCCGTACAAATTCTTGTTTCGAATGTTACGCAAATGATGCCGATGCTATTTCGAGCTTGCAGCTACCTGTGTTCAAACCAGTCTCGTTCCAGCCTTACCCTTGTCTAGCAGACGGGTAACATCGACATGGTACTAGTTATGAAAGTAAAAGCGTCCAAAAATTGCATTGGGGCAGGCGGTTTCTTAGCAGCGCGTCTAAACTCTGTGAATATCAATCAATATCAATAAGGTTTTGCAGGAAATTTCGACGTCTGTTATTCCGTAATTGGAATTTACCTAATTTATGAGATACTTATCATTTAGGAGAAGCCAAACTTGAACTTGTAATCAGACGCTCGGCTATCCGTGAAAAGCTCGACCCAGTATATTTAGGCACACCCTCCATCTTTGAATCTCTTATATTTACACAAATCGATCTGTATTGTAGAACGATTGAGTGACACTTGGATTACACTTAGACTAAACTTTATTATGGTAGTATTTTTTGGGCGATCGGGACAAATGTTACTTGGTAATGACGTCACAATGGTTTTAGCTCTTTACCGAATTTCAGCCCTGTTTGGCATTTTCTTTTGAAAAAAAAAATTGAACAAATGCTTTACGTTACGTGCTCCTTGGATAAATGTCTTCTGCTGTGCGAAGTTTCACAAAAATCTATAAGAGGAATTTCGAGATATCTTGGAAATTCTATTAAAAGGGTATAAATTATGCATAGTAATCATACATGAGGATCTAATGACTCTCCTTCACTGCGTATGGCATTTAAAATGGTGGAGGGAGGTTTATTTACGAGTATTTACCAGTGTTTAAAGCTAAGAACAAAAGGACAACCAACTCTATGAAATTGAAATTCGCGAGGTTAATAAAGAGAAGAAAAGTATCAAAATTCACTACTAATGTTTTAACGAAGATACAGATGAGTCAGAGTGGCGTGACTATGGTTCTTTATTTGACCTCGAAGGATTTCACACTAGGGCCATTTATACGAGGAAAAATAAGACGCGTCTTACATAAGACGCGTCTTAAATAAGACGCGAACTGTACCATTTATACGAGCATGTCTTATCTCATAAGACGCGTCTTAGCTAAGCCGCGTCTTACTTTAGACGAAAGGTGCCGTTTATACGGAAAGTTCGCGTCTTATGTAAGACGCGTCTTATTTTTCCTCGTATAAATGGCCCTACTGTCCCTACTGTGTCTTCACCTTCTGCACCTCAAATTCATTACAGTAAATTTTGAATTAATATTTCGGTCCGGTTTTCCATCCATTCAACAACTTTGCCAGTGATTTTAGTTCTGCCTTGTTCGCACGTCTATAAGCCGTTTGCAGTACTGAAATCTTCTTTTTGAAGACGTTTTAATATACGGCTGTTAACAACAACATCGCTAACACCAGATTCTTCAAAAATTGTTTTCACGACAGCGGCTGTGGTGGACTCGTAACCGATTTCTGCGTTTTTATTCTCCTTGCCATAATGTATAAATGAGAAAGCTGAAAGAAATAAAATGTAGACCCGGCAAGTTAATATTATAGGAAATTATTGACTCAAAACGCAAATCTGATTTTAATCTGACAATTTTTTCACGGCTGGTATAGTACCTTTGTATCAATTCCATTTCCAAACACGTGAAAACGTACGTATGAATCAGGCTAAAACGCAATGCTGAGCTCTTTTTGTAATTTCTTTGCTGCTTTCAGGGAAACAGCGATTATAGAACAAAATTCGCTGATAGATTTTTTCAAAACTTTTTTAGTACATTAATTGATCAGTGTACTATTAAATCCCGGATTTCGTGTCGATTGAAAACTTCTAAAGTTGTCTGACATGGGCGCAAAAGTGAGTAAATATTGAAGCGATGTCATCTGGTCATAAATCTAGCTAAGCTTTTGCTCTGGGACTTCCTATTATCTCGAGTTTAGCAGAACATCAAATTCCCATTCATGCACTTCCCGTTTACACGTGCAAATATGTTTGTTTTATTTTACCACTTCAAACTGTCTGATCATGGTGACATCAAAACGCCGGGTAAAACGTTTTTCGCTAATTTTTATTCTAAAATGAGATACTTTACGCTATTTGCTTGTTTCTAAAAAACCGCCAAAGGTGTCTCCTCATCAATTAAATTCCAAAAATAATCGGGGCTCCATTTTTTATTCTTCCTCGATAATTCTTTCCCAAGTAAGGATTTTAGAGAGGGCAAACTGGTTGCAATAAGACCCATTTAATGGCCATAAATCGGCCGCTTGGAAACCACACAGGAAAGAAGAAACACACAACTTTTAAGTTAGGTTTCCCAATTTTTATTTAAATGCTTTCACATTCCGTAGGCTACAGAAACACTTAATCGTCTTTTATCCCATACTTATCCTTACACTTTAAACGTTATGTAACAATTTCGAGCTTGGGCAACCTGTGGTAGGAGTAATAACTTAAGGTTGACTTAAAACAGCAATTCAATCCTCGTGACATAGCCCCTTTAACCAAAAAAAAGACAGCACTCTCTATAATATTAACATGCTGATAAATCGTTTGAACAATCTTCAGGTAGTCTTAACAAGATAGGCGCAGTAAAAAGTGTACCAAACTATTTACCACCCTAGCTGGCTTGCTCTCCCTCAGAAACCAAGTTATAGGCACAACACGAGAAACAAGGGGGTTTTCGATTCGCCACACGCCCGCACCAATCAGTTCAGAGACACTATTAGTCCCTACAAGAGCCATAATAGGATGGCTCTTGGTCCCTAGCAAGACTAGTAAAGATGTCGTGTTTTATAGCGTTCTTACCGAATAGCTTTTAAATAAATTTCAAATATTTTGCTTCATTTCCATTTATTTTTAGTGATTATTAGAGTTCAGTGAATAGGATATACGGGCTATAGTTAAGAATTTAGTCTAATTCTCTACAGTGGTTGGCTTATGCAAATCATCCTTTGGGCTGTAATGCCGTAGGAGTTCCAATAAAACCAAACTATCTATCCCTGAAACGTCCCAACTCCCCAGTCGTCTCTATGCGGAAATCTCACGCTGGGGACAGATCACGAGAAGCAATATAGCACGAGGAGTGATGGGAAGTAAGAAACAAAAAGGTGAGACAACTGGCAGATCCTGACTCGAAAAGTCGTTGTGCGGAGGGAGCCTTGAAAAGTTGTGTTAGATCACGAACAAGATCTATACCAGTCTTCCTTCTTCCCATAACCTCTAGCTCTCCCCTAGCCTCCCCGCAGACGTCCTTTGGGGTTCGTTTGTCACGCATTCATTTCTCCCCCACGGAGAAATGAATGCGTGACAAACGAACCCCCAAAGGACGTCTGCGGGGAGGCTAGCTCTCCCCTTGTTTCTCTCGTTATAGTGAGTTTACGCCACAGGACGGCAAAACGTTTGTGTGTGACAAACGTGATAGGGCCATTACTTGCGTGTTTTCAATGTTTTCTTGTCTTTTACAAACAGATCTGTTTAAAGAAAGGTGAAGTTTGAAGGAAATTTTTTTCAAACAAAATTAGTGTCACGTTTGTTGCACAAGGTTTGCCGTCTTTTTTCCTCTCTCGTCTTGTGGCGTGATGCGTTTACGGCAAACCCTAGTGCTTGAAACTCTGCGCAGAAACATGACAACGTAAATTTGTACCACGTGACCAAGTTTCCCCTCTGCCTATCGTTGACTGTTCATTAAATCTTCACAAAAATTAGTAGTTTTACACCAGTTTCATCAACAATAATTATTTTGGTCAGTTTTTATCTACACATTTCCTCGTGATTTTGACAATTTTTCAATTTGAACCCGACGTTAAGTTCGTCGTTTAGTAGTGTAAACATGATTTTGAATCTCTTTATTAATAGAAGATTGTTCGACGACCGTACATGTGGACGAGTCAGTATCTTCATCCTCTTCTAAATCAGGGGCACCCAACGAAAATAAAGTTCAAAACCACTTAAACATAGCATTGTTAAACTATTTCAGTATCTAAACGGTAGATAAAGGCATATTTTTATCCCCTAAAAATGTTTAATCTGTTCGGATTTCCTAGCTGAAAGTCTAGTGATCCAAAAGTTATAGGGATCAAAACTTAGCTTTTCAAAAATTTCAGCCAGAAAAAAGGCTCCCGAAAATTTTAGGTGATCTTTTTAGGGTAAAAATCCGTTTAAAATGGGTAATTAATTATACCATATTTTAGATGTCCGAAAATCCTAGGAGAGGCGGGCAAGCAAGAAATTTTACAACAAATGTTCCGAAAATGCTAGATCTTAAATCGTCTTCCGAACAAATACTTTCTGAAAATTGTCGTTGGGTGCCCCTGCTAAATGCGATGGGGGTAAATTTTCACCATTCATAAACCCACGTGTATGTAGTCACATTCAGTGAGCGTAAGGTGGCATAGACGTAAGGCTTTTCATCTCTGAAAGTATGAGGAGTCACCCATCTCTTGGTTGTGGCTGAGTCTTTCTTCTTCTTTTTCCTTTGGATCTCTCTTTTGATGTTTTTGATGGCAATCTTCTCCTTCTTGGAGAGCTTCTCTCGTTTGTAATACTCTTTTCGGTCAGGTGAAGCAGAAGGACTAGGATCAGGCCAAGTGTGAGGGCAGCCATACTTGTCTTTAGTGAAATCAATATCGCTACATCGCCACCAAAGTTCCAGGGATTTGCTAAACAGCAAAGGATCGTTTTCAAAAAACTTGTACGCGCTGACATATCCTGTTGAGGCATTTATGTAAGTCAATCCAGCATTTGAGTTTTGATATGTTCCCGCATCAAAATAATATGCAGATAAGAAAAAGTCTTCAGTACCAGATGAAAGCCACATGGCCTCGTTGCTGCCATCGATGAACGCACGGAAGCAGCCTTCGAGGTAGGTAAGATCAGAGCCAGTGGCGGCCATTGTCACCAAGAACACCGCTCCTGCAGAACTAGGGACGTGTGCCATCTTCAAGAACTCAAACGCCGATAAGGAAACATTTTCCCTTTTATAGAGCTTCAGTCTTGCTGTTGGTGGCAGTACAAGGTCGCCTAAAACAACAGGGTAATTTTCCACGCCACGAATGATGTACCAGAACTGACGACGGCATGGATTCGTGGCAGTGACACGAAATGATTTGCCAAAAGGGATTCGGAAGGTGTTGTACATTCCACCTCCTTTGGCGCTGTGCCCAAACCATTTGGTTCCCCAAGGAACATTTGATATGTCATCAGTCTCTTTAAATCCTGTGGCATGAGCCGTAAAGACTTGGAAATCTAAACTTGCTTTTTTTTCGTCGTCAATATAGAATCTCATCCTCATGCTTCGATTCCTACATTGTAAGCCCGCAAACCATTGCTCTGTGATCACACCAGGTTGGCCTGTATTATGCTCGTACAGTGTTTTCTCCACTTTAGGATGAAGGAAACCGTTTTTTATGGCATAAGAGAACGATTTCATATTAGGCTCAACATGTACCAGCGATACTGCTTCTTGGAGGAATGCAATGATTACTATATGCGCCGCAATCATGATGCTGTTAGTGGCCGGCCGTCCTTGGAAAAAATATGTAAAACGTGCGTTTGTTTCTTTCATGTGTATACTCTGAGATCTATGACCCGGGAAATCGTAATTCACTTTTCCTTTCAACGGACCTGGGGCCCGTTTCTCGAAAGTCCCGTTAACTTTTCGGGCCCGAAATCAAATATTGAAATCGAGATATAAAGAATATGAGCGCAGGTCCTAGCTAGCAAACTGCTCCATTTTGTTTCACTAAGTGGTAGTTTTATCATGTTAGATGCAAAACTATTAAAACCTCGATCTTAAATGTAAACGGGGACAACGTACCGGGCCCGTTAATTATCGGGACTGTCGAGAAACGGGCCCCAGGCCCGCAGACTAACTCAATGAACGGCCCAGGACTACCTTTCAGGACCCTATCACAGACCAGTCCCCTGAGTCGATCGTTTGATACAGCTTTTCATATGATTATTACCGGAGAGGTTTGAGGGTTCGAGGGCCACGGCTAGGCGGGCAGAGTGAGTACTTATCGATCATGACCCTGCTCCCACAAAACCGTACAATTATGAGGGATGATATCCCGTATCATCCTGTATCATCACAGGTAGCCCCAGCTCGAAATATGAGCATCGGCGAACATCGGCATTGTTGCGGAACATTCGAAATATAAGGATTTGTATGGGGAAAAAATCTATCGTTTCTGTAACCTACGAAAATGAAAGGATTTCAATAAAAAACAGCTTACCTTACATAAAATGTGTGTTACATCTCTCTCCTGTGTGGTCCATGAACCGATTTATGGCCGTTTTATGGGTTGTACTGTAAGGAAGTAAAAAAACTGTTTACAGTACAACCCATAAAACGGCCATAAATCGGCCCACACGGGAGAGAGGTAACTCACAGTTTTTGTAATGTAAACTGATTTTTTTTAATTGAAATCCTTTCATTTTCGTAGGTTACAGGAACGGTAGGTTTTTCCCCCATACAAATCCCTATACTTCGAATGTTACGCAACATTGCCGATGCTCGCCGATGCTCATATTTCGAGCTTGGGCGACCTGTGATATCATATATATCCCGCTATCCCGCGTGGGAGATTGATACGGTTATCAATTTATTATTATTTAGATCCCATAGTAGCTTTTGTGGCCAGTGGAATCAGATACATTGGAGCCGTTGCTGGAAAGCGAGCAGCGAAGTCGCGAGGAATTTTTCCGTCAATTTTTTTCTCGAAATCCACGTTGCGAAAAAGAAAAAACTGATATCCTGTGATTAGGCTCTCAAGAGTAAGCGAAGAGGAGACTAGTCTGCTACACAGTCGTTTATAGTATCGTCACGCAACGACACTAACTTAAACGGCTGTGTAGCGGACTAAGAGAAGGGTAGAAAGCACAGAGGTACTAGGGGAGCGGGGAGGGGACTAAAGAACAGGGAAATGGGGACACTACGATCACCGATTTCTAATCTCCGAGTGTTTACCTTTACCCTGCCATTCATGTTTTTCAATTCATTACTATACGCTCAAATATGAGTATGAATGCAATTCTGTGTTTAAATCACGGTATCTTGTTGATCAAATTTTCTTGTTTGACTGGTTTCTTTTAAAAATGACCGGTCGTGTGGTTGTTGAGGTCATGTTTCATTGCAGTGCCTCAACGCCACGTGAATCAAATACCCAGTTGTAAGACATTTAAAATTATTTTTGTTTGACTGCATGATTCCCCTGCTGTTTTTCCGAAATGAAAGTTCGTCGCGTGTACATGAAGATGTTGCATTGCAGTAATGTCACGTCACAATGTCATTTTCAACCTGTTACAAGGAGACAACGGTTTTTAAATTATTTTCTTTTCTACGTAGGCGTTAAAAACTTGTGCAATTACTTGTGACGCTTGAAAAGGCTTGATGTTTGTTGAAATAAACTCCTGTGTTTGTCAATATCAAGTTAACTACTTCGTAGGGGGCAACACAATTACTGGTGACCAAGTGGTTCCCATTATGGAAAACAAATAATAAGCTACGGAGACATATTACAAATTCAATATGACAAGTAAGAGTCTCAATAAGGCCAGTAGCCAAACAGGCTGGCTATTTAGAAGCAGGAACAAAAGGTTGAACTAGGGCCTTCTGAGAAAAATCCCACGGCCACAACGGCATTTGAGCCTGGAATGAGCGACAGTAAAATCTAGTGCCCGGCCATACCGCCTTATCTCGTATGTTTTTCAATTTCTCTCATGTTTCTTGATCCTATCACCTGCTTCACGGTTAGGTTAAAATTAAAAACAATTGTCACTGTCGGTTTTTCACTAGAACAAAAAACTAACACTAACTGCTGTGCAGTTCTTCTTAATTTTTTTCGAGATTTAATTCTAAATTTAACTGGGTTCTCTTCCCGAGAAGAGTTGTATTTTAGTGAAAAATTAGCTGTAAAGGTATTGTTAAATACATTAGTGTAAGTTCACAGAAATGTCTTAAATATAAAACTCAGTATACAAACATGACAGTTACTCACGCCAGTGCGACCGTATAGGCAGTGCTGTTGAACGGTGTTTGCTCTAATCAACTCTCCTGTTCCAAAACCATCACGGTGATCATATCAGAGTTTACATGATTTTATACCTTCGTGGCCACCAGCAAATTAACGATTTATTTATATAAAAAGACGTATAGGGGTGATGTGTCCTAATCCCACGAGGGGTGCTCCCTTATATGGCCTATACGGGGATGTGCCGATGGACAGGGTATGGTTTTTGACCTCTCTGCATGTCTCAAACAGGGTATATAATTTCGTGTGGTCAGTCCCTCCTCCCCGAAAAACTTTCACTCTACCCCAATTCACAGACCTCTTTAGACTCATGAATGATGTATCAGTCAAGTTATTTAACGTCAGTATATGATTAAAATAGATGTATTTTTTCAAATTGCAGTTTGCCTTTCTTTCGTGTATATGATTACCGTAGCAATTCATGTATGTTTTCCGTAGAAGCTGTATAGGGAAGCTAAAGAAACTAATGTTGCACAGCCTTAAGCGTCTTTTCACCTGCTAATGTCCGGTTAAATTTTAATCTTCCAATTGAAGTGATATTCAAAGTGAACGTATGGATTGTGGAGGTAGTGCCGTCGCCGTATGTTGTTTGAGCAATCTTTGACAGTTCTACCTAAAATCACCTTAGAAGTGTGGGCTTTCCATCCGAAAACTAAAGAGGGAGAGGAAACTACCACATATAAAATCCTTTCGGTTTAACGTGTCTTAAAGTTTTAAGCACGATCTTAAAACAATCTTAAAAATTCTTCTGAAATGGATTTTGTGACCTTGGAAATCTGGTTGTTCCTGAATATTAGAACTACCTTATTATAGGAAATTAACGCTCCATGAAATTAACGCGAATCGTTAAAATTCGCGTTAATTTAAGTCGCGTTAATTTTGTTGTCTGTTAATTTCCGCGACGTTAATTTAGTGCAGCGTTTATTTCCGCTCTCCTAATTTCCAGTATTTTAACCCCAATTTTGGAACCTGTCCATACGTTCTTGACAGCTAAAAAACATTAACTACAAGCTTTCTTTCCATTTACCCTTTATTTTTCATCTTTCACAAAAGCTAAGGCGAAGGGTTACAATATTTCGAGTTCATCTTCATCGTTGTCGCTGTTAGAAGTGATGTCAAAATCTTCTCCATTGATTTCGGCCACCAACTGTGTCTTAATCGCGTTAATTTTTCTTTATTAGGGACGGACCATTAGAAAACTTATGGGGGGGGCGGGCGAAGTACAAAAAAAATATTCGCGCAAGGGAAAATTAAATGAAAAAAAATTCGTGCACGCCAATTAACCCTACAAAAATATTCATGCTACGGCCTAAAAAAAATTCATACAAGGAATATGATAACGAAAAAAAATTCCTGCGGCTCAAAAATTCCCCTCCCCCCCCCCCATAACTTTTCTAATGGTCCGGCCCAATATGAAATTCTACCTTCTCTTTCGCGTCAATTTTCTTTATTCGAAACTCGTTTTCCATGAAATTCGCGTTAATTTCCAGTACCTTAATTTCATGGAGCGTTAATTTCCTATAATAAGGTAACCGAGCAGCAAGAGGAACTCGGCCCTTACTCAGTTATTAAAACCTTTTAGTGCCCATGAGTCATCACAAGATAACTATTTATTTCAGTGACAAATCACGGTACATGATGAAGTTATAAATGAAAATCATATATGTGAACTGCGGAGTGAAAAATTTGTCACAGCCGATATTTCAGTGTTATCTTTAGAACGGAACTCAGTTTTATCAGAATTAACATTTCAGCATTTCGAATATGATTTCCAAACGATGACTTTAAAATCGCAGAAAAACCCTGCAAAGATATATATATTATTCACTGGCCGGGAGGTCACCCAAAGCTTACACACAGATACCCAGAAAGACGTATTCATGCGACAACCAATAACTTTCCGAGAAGCTGAGAACCTTCGCTCGCCTGACTCAAAGAATCCTAGGGTGGTGACGCCCTCACCTGCCTGCAACAGCAATTAGATATCGATAGATACCATAGTGTCTACAATGACTAAAGGACTCTCTAAGCCGGAAGCTACAGTCTCCACCTACCAGTTCTCGCCCCAGCACACTACGACCCTAGACAACAAAGTAACTCACCTTGAAGGAAAGATCGATCAACTAAAGAAAATGGTTGGAAATCGTCCACAAGAATATACAGGGCCTAAAATTGCTGCTTTCCAACCAATCGCCACACAATCGGCAGATGAAGAACTGAGGTACTTACAAAAACAAGTTCGTCAGTTAAGGGGCATAAATTGAGAAGAACATTTTAATGCTATTGCAGCCTATCAGCCTTCTACAAGGGGACATAACCGCTTTAATAGCGAATCAGAAGAACTGCAGCACCTTAAAGAAGAAATCAGACTTCTACAACTTGCCCAGCGTCAGCAGCGTGGTCCGCAACAACAACAACCACAGCAATTCCAGAACCGCTTGAATTACGGTAGCCAAGACGCCTTTCAAGAAAGAATTATGAATGAAATACGTCGAATGCAAGCTCGCATAGACGGGTTCATGATAGCCCATGCAAATAGCCTGCAGTGCAGGCGTTTTCTTTGAGCGCTCAATTTGCTCGCGAAAGCGACATGTTAAAACTTCTTCTACTCTCCCCAATCTTCCACTGTCATAAAATCAAAGATGGCGGCTACAACAATATTACGAACACGAACAAGGTTTCGCCCACCCAAAATACGCCTGCACTGCAGGTTGCCATGCAAACCCAGCAGTCGACAAGAACAACCGAGAGTGCGGACCCGGGAGGGGCGCCCGGTTTGTAACATCTGTGGTCGAGTGGGTCACGTGAGACAGAACTGTTATGCTAGAATTGACCGACGAAATCAATATCAAATCCTCAACACACTCAGTCACGCCCACAGTCAGGCCCAAGAATTGCTGCTTTAGAAGCCGAAGGTTCCCTTCGAACCATCCTCGGAGACCTAGGGGCAGTCAGTGGAGCCGGGAGAAAAGGCGCGACGAAAGTTTTTAAGCACGGGCGGAAGAGCCCCTGGGTACCGACTCTCACCGAACCATTTCCAAACGGTCAAGCGGTATATCGGTGATGAACTACGAATTTGTCAAAGAAGTCCTTCAGGGTGACGCCCATCCTGAAACGACCCCGAGTACTTTCCCAGAAGTACATACCGTCAGTGGTGAACAACTACCAACTATTGGCCAGATTCAAGTAAACTTTGTTATTGTTACTAAATGGAAGACAACTTCCGTGTCAATTTCATGGAAGAGATTTTCTGTAGTCCAATGGCGCGATCGTTAATTTTTCTAAAGGAACATTTAAGTTAGACAAGACCTACCCACTTAAGATGACGTTAGGAGAAGAGCATACACGACCTCTAGTTATCCTTACCGTCTAGGCCCCGGTTGTTCAAACGTTGGATAGCGCTATCCACCGGATAAAATCACTATCCAGCGGATAAGTATTAGGGAAACCAATTGCGCTATCCATTGGATAGATTTTTATCCTGTGGATAGCGCTATCCAACGTTTGAACAACCGGGGCCAGGAATACAGCCGGAGCCCTGTCGCTAGACAAAATGACGTAAGCAAGCTTCCCCGTTATTATAGTGCTTTCATGCACAGGTGCAAGAAGACAAATCGCTTCTTTCTCAAATTCCTCATCATCCTTTTGCTGATGTCACCCCATGGACATGTCAACTCACAAATCAAGCGAGAGTTAGCAACCGTCTTACTCGAAGAAAACAAATTAGTCAGTGATCCTGAGTTTACCACGTCAAGTCATTCACCTGAACATTTTGAAAGCAAGTCACCCAGTCACGTCCAAGCAAATCACCACCTTCGTCTACAGTTCTTATTTCTTCTCATTCCAGTTCGCCTGAAAGACTCCAGCGTCATCTCAAGCTATCAGAAAAAGCAACTGCAATTTATGAACATCAAGAACAAAGGAACATTCCACACCCAGATCCGTGAAAGCTAATACTACAAATATCAAGACGAAATAACCACCAGTAGAGAACAGAATTAATCAGATAATTACCCGTTTTCAATTTTACCTTCTGAATAATGTGTATAAATCCCCCGCACGCGTCTCCACTAGTTATTTCCATTAGTTATCCAGATCGAAGCAAAGCACTAAACAGTCCATCGCAAATATTTGCCACCCATTTTATTTTCATACCAGTGCTCCATAAGTAGGATTTTCCCATCGGTTTTCTTGGTTTTTCGAAAGCCAGGAGGCTTTCAATTAAAGGAGGGGAGTGTCACAGCCGATATTTCAGTATTATCTTTAGAACGGAACTCAGTTTTATCAGAATGAACATTTCAGCATTTCGAATATGATTTCCAAGCGGTGACTTTAAAATCGCAGAAAAACCCTGCAAAGATAAATGGTTATTCAGCCGTGTTAAAATTTCTTTTACTTATAGATTCATGAGCAGTGAGAAGTTCCGATCGAAAGCTGCTTAAACATTTCTTTCTTGAAGTTTCCGTCCCTAACGAACTTAGTGTGAACACAAACTAGAATCAGGATATTAGTAATATTTAGCACATGTAATCTAGAGCAATTGAAGTGTTCTCACCTGCTTTATTTACCATCCTTTGTGCGAGCTCGTTTTTAACTAGGAGGATGTTAGTCGTTTATTCTGCTGTGAGTGTAATTTTACATGAAAGACTTGCCGAAAATAATACTGATTTGAACAGTATTAGCATAGCCAGACCACATATAAGCGAGTTTGTACACTGTACAATTTGAATTACCTCGAACCAGCAGAACTGAATTTCATCCCGTTAAGAAACAGAGCCATGCTGAATTACTTGAGTTGTCAACGAGTTAACTACGTGAGAAGATTAAACATAATTGAAGAGTTCCAATCCTGATGAAGTCATTTCTGCGTGCTTTGCTATACGGACGAGTTACTAACGACCCCGTACCTCTGACGACGCAACCCACCGAAGTGTTCTACCGAGCTTTAGTCCCATTCTGTCCTTCAGTTATTCGAATCGTTCCGTCGATTATCCTTCTGTTTACCCAGCGCAACGTTGCGCATTTTGTGAGAATCAAAGACAAAGAACAACCTTTAAACCTAACGTCACAAATGAAATCAAGGATGATCAACGCAGTTATATACGCAACTTTTGCATTTGCGAAAAGAAAGCCTGAAAAAAATTTTTTAAAAAAATTACTGGATTCGAACCCTTGATCTCTGCGTAGCGATACCGGTGCAGCACTCTACCAATGAATTTTGTTTTTCGGCTTTCTTTTCGCAAGTGCAAAAGTTGGGTATATAACTGCGATGATCAGCATCCTTCATTTAATAAATCACGACACAGTTACAGCTTGCTTTCACTGATTCCTTCTGCTTTCAGTTCGAGTTACACACTGAGGCGAGTGTAGTTTCGTTCTTCTTTCTCCCTATCATCTCTCTTTACCTTGTCTTGATTTTCTTACTATTGAGAGTACTTTTTTCATTTACTTTCTTTTGCTTAATGCATTTCCTTAATGCTAATGCCATTAAAGATTCACTTACAAGTCTTATCAATATATGATTGACGTCGTTGTTGTTTTCAATATGTCTTCAGTCAGTCCCAGCCGTGACAACTAAGTACAAGAGGGAATTAAAATAAACTATGGCAAAGTAAAGTTCAGAGAAATGAAACTTACATCTTTGCATTTTGATGTCGCTTTTAAAGTTTCTCAGGAAAGGGTAACTCATTTTAACATATGGAAACAAGATAAACAGGAAGGACAAGGTTAGCTACTTTGTCTCAGCTCTCTACGAACAGTTCCTTCGATCTTTACTAAGGTCCTTTTTAAAACAGTTTAAGATGACTGAAAAGCGAACACTAACATTTACATTTCAATAGCTATGCTATTGAAATGTAAATGTTTTAATGGCTATTTTATCAATTAAAATGACTTTTTTTTTTAAATAAACATATTCTTTTCAGGGAGGAGAAGGAGCTAAGATTGTGGACAAGACGACGACACCACGGTAAATAAACTGAAAACCTAATACAAACTTTTCAAGGCACTAAAGAAAAACTGGATCAATTTAGGATTCTGGAAAACTGCCTACCTACCCCTCCCCTAAGCTAACACGAGAACTTACTTCTCACTTAGGGCAAAATGATGGCTTAGGGGAGGGGTAGGTGGGCAGTTTCCGGGAAACCTAAATTGATCCGAAAAATTTGGTCCCAATCTGATTGTAAAAATTCGCGCAAAGCAAAACCAAAAAAAACCAAAAAAAACAAGATATTCCAGCATAGGAATCACCGTTTTTATTACAGTTTTTTTTTCCTTATTCCCATCTACACAAACCACCCTGGGTGGAAAACTTGTGTATGAACATAAACTAGTGAATTTGATACGGTGGGAGAACTACTCGACAGGTTGCGAGGTTCTCCTCTTTCTTAGAAATTTTGGAAAATGCTGTTCCATTCGCTTCTGGAAGTTGCCGAAAATTTTTGAGCGCCTCTGGTTTTCACCGAAACACCAAGGCGAGCTGCAATATCTAAAATGGTATCGATGGACATTAGATGAAGCTAGGGTGTTCCTAAAACGAAGACCCAAAAACGAAGACCTAAGACCTAAGACCCCGTGGACTAAAACGAAGACCCTTGGACTAAAACGAAGACCCCCTGGACTAAAACGAAGACCCCCTGAACTAAAACGAAGGCCCCTTGGACTAAAACGAAGACTCCTAGGACTAAAACGAAGACCATTTGGACTAAACCAAGACCCCCTGGACTAAACCGAAGACCCATTGTGAATTTTAAACTCTTGCGAAAGACAACACTCGCTTCGGTAATTTGTTACGGCGATTTGGGAATGTTGTGGAATTTTCTCTGCGCTATTTAATTGTGATAGTGAAGTCTATCACTTACCTTTTCTTCAAAAGGCGTTTCCGTGTGTCTCTTTGCAGGTTTCTTTGAACTTGTTTCGAATGTTAAATTACTTTACGGCGATGATGACGTCAGTTTTTTTATAAAAAAATTTTTTCATTAGGTCATTCGTTGCCTTGTGGTAACGTCTTTAGATACGATGTAACTGTGCCGGGATCGAATCTTGCAGAACCGATGTATTTTTTTCTTTCCTTTTCTTTTTTTTTTTTTTTTACTACAGTTATCATTGTAACAACTGTTTGAACCGTAAAAGATGAGTCATTTTTGTAAAATAGAGGTCAGAATAAAGTAACAGGGATATAAATATAACCCGGCATATATACAAATGAACCTTGCTTAGAAACCCGAAATGTACACCTTTACTCGAGTGATGTTCTGGATCGACAGCTTTTTTTTGTTGATGAGGTAAAAAGTAATAAAAAGAGCGCGAGGTTCCCCTCTCCTTGAATTCATCAATGTTAAATGTCTCGTTATTCTTTCCTCCCTACGCCGGTTATTTTGTTTTGTAAATGAATTGATCGATATTTTAGAACGCTAGAGCACCCGGTCGATCGAAGAAAAATAAAATTAAATAGCGCAGAGGAAATTCCACAACACTCCTAAATCGCCGTAAGAGCTTAATCCACAGGGGTCTTCGTTTTAGTCCAGAGGCCGAGGGTTTTCGTTTTAGTCCATGGGGTCTTCGTTTTAGTCCAAGGGGTCTTCGTTCTAGTCCAGGGGGTTTTCGTTTTAGTCCATGGGGTCTTCGTTTTAGTCCAAGGGGTCTTCGTTTTAGTCCATGGGGTCTTCGTTTTAGTCCAGGGGTTCTTCGTTTTAGTCCAGAGGGTCTTCGTTTTAGTCCATGGGGTCTTCGTTTTAGTCCAAGGGGTTTTCTTGTTAGTCCAAGGGGTCTTCGTTCTAGTCCAGGGGGTCTTCGTTTTAGTCCAGAGGGTCTTCGTTTTAGTCCAAGGGTCTTCGTTTTAGTGCACGGGGTCTTAGGTCTTGGAGGTGTGAGGTCTTGTAGCCTGCGAACAGCAAACGCATTTCCGGTCGGAGGGAGAGAAGCGACGACCGGAAATGCGTCTGCTGTTCGCAGGCTATGGGTCTCGGGTGTTCGTTTTAGAAACACCCGGTGACGTTTACATGACCTAGTATTTGAAAATCCAAAATGGCGGCGTTTGGTGTCTGGGAAGTAAAGTTTCCTTCTTCCCGTGCTGTGTATGACGAAGACGATGAAGAAGACAACGATGGATCTTCCGCGCTAGAAGAATATTCAAAGAATTTGTCTTTTCTCTGGGCGGCTACAAAGAACTCTCAGAAGCCTATTGTAAGCGAGTGCCCTTTGCTCATTGTTGGTCTCGGAGAAGTAGCGACAACATTTTTAGAAGCACATTTCTTATCCACGGGTAGTAAAATAGTCGCTTGCATTACCATCGAAGAGGAAACCGGCGTCGACTTTGAAAAGCTCTCTTCTACGTCGAAATCACCCGAATCTGTTTGTCTGTATCAGTTAACCACAAGTGATCAAGATAATTCAATCATTTGCCAGTGCCGTACGCCTGTACTTGAAGAGAATGCATTCTATTGGACAGAAAAGGTAAGAGAAGCCCGAAACGAACATTCACCATCTGCCTGGGGAAGGAAGGGTTTGGTCAGTATTGTACTAGGATAAATTTGGGGTACATCTGTAGCCTTATGGGCCGGAGGGGGCAAGGGGGTTGGGGGTTGGGAACTACAGGGCTGTGCTGATAAGGCATAATTCAAAACTTAAAAAAATGATCCCTTGAAAAATCCCATGGTGAATTTAAGAGTGGAAACAATGTAATGCAGACCTCTCAACCCCAAAAGACCAAAAATCTGGAGATCAAAGTCAAAAACCTGGAGATTTTTATCGACAACGTCAAAAAGAACTAAAACCAGGTGTAGGGAACACATAAAAATGAAAATGGATCACTGAGAATACGTTTAACAGGATATGAACCTTTCCATTCTGTTTTTAACTTTGTCTTGAATATTCATCCTTTTGTGCCATTTTGACAATGTGGGCGAAATGTACCTAAATGCGACAAACTGGTAATAATAACCTTATTTGGCATTTGTCTTCTAAATATGGGTTTGAGGTCCATACCTTGTCAACAAGATGATCAAATATGACAAATTTCCCTCAGAACTGTGGATTTCTACAAAACTGACGCCTGAAAATCAATTTTACAAGACAAAGATGAACATATTCAAAAAGTGTATTCCATCAGCTTGTGAATCTGTTTACTGTGAGATTTTTGTGTCTCATCATGAGACCATGAGATTGTCCTCAAAACTGTGAGACTTGAGAGGTCTGGTAATGACTGGCAGCCAGTCAGGGAATATTAAAATTTAAAACGACAAACATTTGTTTACTTTTTTATCTGTTCGGTAAATAAAGAATTTTGGAGCATCTGACCGGTGTGCGGAAGGTCATAGGTTCAATTCCTGTTGGGGACTCAGATTTTTCTTTGTCCTATGCTTGTGACATGATGATCACATCTTTTGTTAAATATATTTTACTTATAAATCTAATAATGGCTCAGTCAATTCCAAGCATGCCCATCCCCTCCCGGGGCATTTGTCATTTTGTTTTGGAAAAGCTGCAAATACCTTGCGGTGGGGCCAGGTGTTCATACAAAAACCCCTCGTGGGGCTTAAAAATAGGGTACAAATGCCCCACCCCAGGGCCCAGTTCCTTGAAAGCTGATTAAGTTTAACCCAGGATTAAGCCAAATTTTAAGCAAGGTTTTCTTGTCTAAAAACATGTAACTCGAGCTTTCAAAAATACTGTTGAGTCTTTACTCTGTGATACAGTAATGATAAAACAAATTGTTACTCTAAGGAATACGTTGAAAGGTAAATACAAAAAGTGCAACAAAATTTTAGTCCTGGATTAGCGCTAATCGGCCTTTCAGGAACTGGGCCCAGGACAACACCAAAATTGCATTTTCCATTAAATAAGCTGCAAATACCATATTTATGGGAAGTTTGTAATAATCTGATCAAACTCGCACGTGAAGCACCCTACTCAAATTGCTCCTAGCTGCCAGTTATAATTATTGCAAAAAATATCACATTGATCTGATTAATCTCAGTGAGAAAACTATAAATTAGAATTTATATAATACCTTTCTTATTTTGAAGATTTTTAATATAGTGAATGATTTACAAACAACTGATGCACTTTACATGAGTATTTTCTCGTCAGGATGGAACCGTTGATTTGTCACATTCATTGTACCATACACGAAGTTTGTGGAGAGATGTGAAATAAAGACTATAAAGTTTTTCTTAGACTAGACCAGAGTCTAGTTCACTAGTCTAGCACTAGTTTGGTGCCTTTTGGAATGGTTCTTCCCCTTTGCTTGCTCTAAGAAAATGGCTTTTTTGGCAAGAATTCACGTGCTTAATTTACATCAAATATATCCATTTTGCAGTTAATTCAAAACCTCAAGCCTTCCCGTGTTGTGATCCTAACATCAGCTCCAGTCTGTGAATACCACACCAGAGATCCTGGGAATATTACATCTGATTTTGTTAAGGTTTTAAAAACAAAAGCTTGGCAAGAAAAGTTTTCACAGAAGGAATGTTCTTATCTGGAAACACCAAACATTATCAAGGGACAGGCAGCATCAGGTCAGATATTCTTTTTTAATTGTGGGAAAGACTTTGTAGGAGCCCCAGGGGGTGGTACTAAAGGAATTTTGGGGTGTGGATGTGTGGCTGGGACCCCAGAACCCTCAGCCTGTACCTGACCTAGCTCAGCTCAACTTTGCTATATATCCTATACTAGACCAAACTTCCAAAGTCCCTAGTACCTATCCTAGAGCCACTATTCTCTAAAACTACCAATGCCAACGCTTTCTTTGGTATTAAACTGAGTTGTGGTTAATTTCTAATTAGCTGATTTCATTTTTTTTAAGTGTCAATTCCCAGGTTCCCTAGTCTAGATTAAAATCTTCTATCAGTTGATCATTTTCCTGGAAAATGATACCCTATTCTAGACCCAAACCTGTCCCAGACTTGACTGCTTGAAAACCATACCCTTCACATACCTATGTTGCCCACATATGGCAGGAGCTTAGATGGTCCTTTGAATTGTGAAATGAAGAAGATGTCACAAGCAGAATTTTGTGGTCTGTTTTTGCCATTCTCGTCTTGGTGGTGCAAAGATTCTTGCTGTAGGATTAATGTAAATTCTAGCAGCTACCAGTATTGTTGTACCATTATAAAGAAGTCAAATCAGTGTTACAAATGACCCTTCAAGAGAAAAAAAAACATTGGTGCAACGTTTATCAGATTTTATCTTGGTTTTATGGAAATAGTAATATGTTTGCAATAAGAGCAATCACCTTGTCGTGCAACTATATGATTTTGTCAAGAATTTGGTCAAATTTTCAGTTTGAAGTTAAGAGCTCACCAAAATGATGTGTCTTTATACCACATTGAGAACACTACACATTTTGTTCTAGTTTTGCAGTACTGTCAGATTCACAGTGTGGCAGCAGCTCTATTTGTTTGTTATACTGAGTCTTCACATCTAGATTCAAGGTCTGTGGAAGCTTTTAAGTTTCTTCTCAAGATGTCTCCTCTGAATTCTCTCCCTCAGGTAAAATAGAAATTTATATGAAATTGTTTTAATTCAGAGCACAAAGGTTAACTCCACTTATTAGTTAGCTAGTTGTAGTGGACGAATCTTGGTTTGAATCCTGGCTGATTCACCAACTTTTAAGTTAAACTTAAAAGTTTTAATTCAGCCTGGCCAAACCAAACACCATATGAGTTCCAGTCTAGATGGTAGCATAAAATTAATATTGGGTGAAAATTTAATTCTGTAACCTTTTCACCATGCAGTAGCTGTTTTAAGAGGCTATAACTTGGGTTGCCATGTTATTTGGCTTGATAGACCAGTTTCATCCATAAGTAGAATCTGTTCATTTGACATTTGCTGTTAGCCTAAATTTCAGACATCCCTTCGAGTGGCATACTGCCGAAAGTAGGATGCAACTCGAAAGTTTGCCCTAAATGTGATGATAAACGACCTTGTGTGTTGAAGGGTTATAAGCCACTGGCATTCAAGAATGCAAATTTTAGTGTTCTAAAAGTCCAGGAAACACAGTTTCTAGTCATTGGTACAACCTTAAGGTAACAGAGACATTGGAGTGGCGCACGGCAATCCAGTCAAATCAAAGTTAGAGGGCCCTTGAGTAGTTAGGTGGGATACCTCAAACAATCAACCAATAAATATCTAGAAAGTTTTTTATGACATTGGGCCATAAGGAACTTATTGGCCCTTTGATTGGTCAGTGGTGGAAGTGTCTCTTTTATTTTACTACTTCCTCCTAAATGAAGCTCTCTCTAGAGATGACCAGCAGAAGGAAAAAAATGACAATGAACTTTAGCCTTAACGACAGCTTTCATATTTGGATGTTTTCTATCATAGATGACTTGCTCTGATCTTAGAATATTTTTTTCTGTTTGCAGGCTTCCTGTGAGGAAGTGAGGAAAGTTCTGAAGTCATTACGTTCTGGGAAATTAATAGAATTGAACATGTACATGTAGATCAGTTGTAATCACCGCTGGTAGTACTTTACAACAAGATAACATCAAGCAGTGAACGTTTACCATTTCAGCCTCATGTTGACATACAGATTCTCGATACAGTTTTGTTTTTTGACAGGTGGTTTCGGTTAAGAAAACTTCGACTAAAAGAAGTTCACTCCGGTGATTTATCACAGGGTTTGCATTTAAAAATGAAAATCCGGGGGGGGGGGGGGTGGTTTAAGGAATTTCTGGGTGGGGATGTGCCGCTGGGACCCTGGAACCCTTAACCTATACCAGAGCTAGTTCAGCTAAATTTTGCTACCCCATACTGGAGTAAACTCTCCAAATCCCCCCTATCCTAGAGTAGCTGTTTCCCTAGTCTAGATAAAATCTTCAACCAACTGATCAGTTTCCTGAAAAATGATACCCTATTCTAGGCCTAAATGTTCTGATTTATATACCTTATCCCAGAGTAAACTGCTTGAAAACCATACCCTTCACAGCGGCACATACCTATATAGCCGATATATGGCAGTACCCCCCCCCCCCCGGGTTGAAAACCCATCAACACCGTAACTGAACATGTACACTCGCTTATAAAAGGGAGTTTTAAAAGATGCCACGACGGCGACGGCAACGAGAACGTCAAAAAGGTTGAATAGGTAAAACAACAACTTTGCACGTGCATCACTCTATCTTGTACATTTCTTTGCTGTCACTGCAAGACTACGAGGTGAAAAATCCCAATTTCACGTTTTGTAGAGGACGTAAACAAGCGATGACAAAATTTTCTTTTTCTTTCTGAACTTGGATATGGTTGTTAGGAATTCAGCTCTAGAAGAGTTCGCTTGCATTTGACAGAGTAAGTGAGGTGAAATAATCACGATAGAGATTGAAAAAACGCGAATTGACTTAATTTCAAGCGACGTTTTCGTGGCCGTCAGCGTCGTCGTATCTTGTCTGTAAAGAACACAGTTGAGTAGCGAGTGGAAGCAATCAAACAACAGCGTTGAGACCAACGCCCATAACAACAACTTGTCTTCTTTGACTGGGGTAGTACCAACCGTAGGAATAGCCGAATAGGACCGGAGACAGACTGGAGCAGGAGTTCATTTATAAGCCCATGTGACGGCGGTTTTATTGAAAGCACTAAATTAAGATATGCTTCAGACTAGGATTGAATCCGTTCGCCAAAGGCTTCCTTCACAGACTGGGTATCTGGCGGAATTGTTTTTGCGTGCGCGTGAGAGCTGAAGGCGCGCGAAAATTCTAAAGCGTCTTCTTCCCATTTGTACACGGCTTAGCCTGCATGACGGGCGCTTTATGAGCCAAGCGAGGCAAACGCGGCTTTTGCGCTAAGCGCGAGACAAGGGGAGGGGAAAACAATAAAGTACCTGATAGTGTTCACAGCGTTATCTTTTCTCATCCCATCGTCTCGCTCTCCTTGCTCGTCTCTTGCTTCGCGCAAAAAGCCCCGTTTGCCTCGCTTGGCTCATAAAGCGCCCGTCGTGCAGGCTGTGCCCGGCTTGGCCCGGTCACCAGGGCACCGTCTGTTACATTGACATAGCCTGCATAGCAGGTGTCATTGAGCAAAGTGCGAAGCCGGTAATTTGGTGCTAAATGAATAAAAATAATAATCACAGATTATAAAATAAAGCGCAGACTCCTTTAAGTTTGTCTCAGAAACCAGGGGCAGAAAACAACATAAAGATATCTCTTTGTGAGTTAGGAAGACTGTGTTTCGATTATTCCGTAGTAGAGTGCTCGATACCTTAAAGTAGAGCGTGATATAAATGTTGGAAATAGGAAAAAAAACTACACTTTCATCCTGACAAGCCTGTGAGTTATGTACACTTAAATGGCAGTTTATGGGCATTTTTACCGTTATATCGAACACATGGTAAAATCCGTCACAAATCCTTATAATTTGGGTTCGAGGAGTCTGGGTCTGAGCCTGGGAAGCCTTTGGGCTGAATCGGTGCCACATGGTTTTTCCATGAAAATCAGTTAAGAAGCTTGCGTGTAAACATGGTAAATTTGGGTTACAGGCAAAATGGCTGTCATTCTCGATTTTTTATTCCCAGTATTTGCCAGATACCCAACAGGAAAACAGTCAATCCCCGTCATGGACTCTGAGGGGCCCATAGAAAGTGTCCGTATTAAGCTTGTCATGATTTAAGTCAAACATACACCTTTTCCTTGGAAATATAATACTAAAGAAGTAAAAGAGGCAGGAGCCCATGACTAAACAGGACATAGCACCGTCAAATTAAAACGTCTCTAGCCTGTTCACAAAGCCATCATTCTGCGGACCATGTTCATGCAAATGATCAAAAGTTAAGATAAACGAGAAAGAAAAAAGCGCCGCCTTATTTTTCTCCTCTCCTCGCCCCCCGCTTCGCGCGAAATGCCCGTTTGCGACGCTTGGCTCATGACACATTAGCGAGGTTGACTTTCTACGAGAATCTGTTGGTTAGGCAATAAGCAATTGTTCGTCGATCGTCTGCATTAATGGATGTCCGTGTTAAGCAAATTGAATTTAGAGAAAATGTAAGCGCTTTCCCTAGGGACAAAGCAATAATATGAACTGTGGCTAAACCGCGAGCAGTATGTGTGACGTCACATGGTTTACACGTGAAAACAAGGCAAACAGCTTGCCTGAAAACGAGGTAAATTTGTGTGACAGAGAAATTTAATCCCAGTATACATCGAAGAAAACTAACAGTAGCAACCTGTTGTGCAGGCTATTTCTTGACCATGCAGAAAAAAAGCGGTGGTCAGCGCTTCTTGGTGGGAATATTCCAAAACGGAAAATGTACTCAAACTTCCTATACTAGAGGGCCAGAGGGACAAGTTATCTAATAGCGAGCTCCTTGCAGCTCGAAAGTGCACAGTTCTATTACAACTCAAAACATGACAGGTGTAATTCTTCATTAACTAAATAATTTAAAATTTATTCCTTGAAATTTACAGTGTTTGACAAACCACTACAATTCTCCTTCTCACCCCCAGAGCCACTCAAGCTGTCATGAGGTGTCCATAGGGACGAGAAGTTTCAACTCTGAGCTACAAGTCGTTTATTGCGGGCGGCAGCGCGAATTTTCTAATTAGAAAAATAATAATATTAACAACAGCGACTTTAAGGCTAGATTTACACCAGAGGACAATTTTCCGGATTAAGAAATGTTTCCGGATTCGCAGGAATTTACCTAGACAGTGGCGGATCCAGGGGAGGGGACCGGGGGGCGGGGGCGGGTCCCCCCTCCTTATCTGAAGGTCTCGATCCGCCATTGCTAGACTTACCACAAGTCGACCTCACGAGTTTCTACGCATGCGGAGCGAGTCTAGAATTTACCTACATCAGTTGATCCGAGAAAATTTATTTGTGTGAGTACAAAAAATACATGTAGGGTTCCGTATTCAAAATCTCCAGACACGCGAGCAAACCGGGCCGTTTTAGTTTGTATTCACACATGTGAGTGTAAACGGCAAAAAGAATGCGGTATAATCTCCGCCAGTGTAAAAGTAACCTACGATTTGACTGTGAGTACGAGATCAAGTACGAGTACGACTTTTAAATTTCAAGCCTGTTACGTCCTCGGAACTCTTCCTTTTCGTTGATGCTGATAAAGAGATAGCGAGGCTCAACTAAGGGATACACTTGGTGTGAAAAATGATTCGTTTACCTCCTTAGGTGCATGAGTTTATTCTGAAAAGCGTGTCCGTAAAACGCTGAGACCGCCGCCTGGTTAGCTCAGTCGAGAGCCCATCTGCTGAACTGGAGGTCGCGGGTTCATGCCCCGGCAGACCAAAACTTAGGGTCTTTAAATAACTGAGAAGAAAGAGCTGCCTTTGCAATGACATCTGCAAACGGTTAGACTTTCTAGTCTTCTCTGATAAGGACGAAAAACCGTAGGTACAGTCTCACAACACTTTCACCCTGGTTCTTAAAAGAAACAGACCCACACCCGACTTTTCAAAAAGAGTAGGGGGCCCGTTGGTATGGCCAATCTCTCCTGGCTGGGTGGGTTATCTGTAAGGAGAGATCTTAATATAGAGATAACCTCATGATCCTCTTTCAGGTATCGTAATGGCTAACTGTAAACAGTGTATGAATAAAAGTATGATGACTCGGGCTCCGGCCCGATTGTTTTATTTGTTTTATTTCCCCATATCCGTTATGGATAACAACAGACACTGACTCCTGCAATTTAGTAGGCGGATGTTCCTAGTTTCAAATGACGTTTTCAGAAAAAGCGTCGTACTCGAACTCACTCTGTCACTCCTAGTCATATCTGGAGGTCGCTCACAAAACCGTGCTACAAATTATGTATCAACCAGACAAATTTTGCCTAGTAGATGCATGCATATACCCTCTCAAAATTTTCTTAAGTTAAGAAAATGGTATTATTATTATTATTATTATTATTATTATTATTATTATTATTATTATTATTATTATTATTATTATTAGTAATAACCGAAAAAGGTATCAATTTTACATCAATGTTCATTAATTTTTACCCCTTAAACCCCAACCTCAATTTTTTGGCGGTGATAAGGAGTAATAAGGAGAAAATGTTTAAAGTTTTAAAGTCCGTAATATTTATCTTACGTTTTATTATTATTTTCTTTCATTCTCATGACCTCTATGTTTAATACAGCAGTGAGGCCATGACAAAACGTATAGCAAAGAGACGTGCCTCGGTGTAATCACTGTCAACTAGCCTGCCTCCATGGTGGCAGTTACTTGCACAGGCATTCCTGTTCGCGTTCGTCAGAAAGCATCCTAATCTTGGTGTTCCTGTGATCAAGCCACAAATTTTCGAGGTATCGGGAGCGACTGCCGATTGGCCGTCCCCACTGATTTTATCAGGGGCATCTCGGCCGGGAAACAGAAATTCTTTCGACTCGAGTGACGAACGCGGATCCCTAAGCAATGATTACCTCTAGTTTTAAAAACATATCTCACTGTGCTAAATGGTATACCAACTGAGGACGGCTATTTTATGTTTAATGGGGTTGTAAATATGAAAAATTCTTATTATAAGAATTTTAATTCTTCTTCAAGACATCATGCACTCGAGAGAAATCTTAACTTATGACTTTGAAAGTTTTACGTAAGTATATGAAACATGACTCACTAAGAGACAAACTGGTTCATCAAAATTCATTTCAAGCATCCAAATATCCAAAGTACTCCTTGGCCTGTTTACACGATGCAATTTCTGGATCTGATCTGTACCTCACTTGAAACAGGCCGGCTTGCTAATACTAACACGGTACAATTTGTCGGCCCGATTTCACTCCCCCCGTAGAAAGGGTAGAAATTAAGAAAATTGGGGAAAATCTATTTCACAACAAACCAGGCGAATCTTAAGTCTCATGAATCCACCTTACTTCGCTTACTATGGTATGTGTAAAATTCATTAGAGACTAGACCGAAATTTCGACGAAAAAGATCGCATTGTGTAAACTGGGCTTTCATGTCTGTGATCAACAGGCCACTTGTACTATGACTTCATTTTAAAACAGCTACCAGAATTCTTTAGGATTTTGTTTTCTTGTGCAAATTGCACATTTTTTCAATGAAATCTCACTAGTATTACTAAACTGAAATATAAAATGGAAACGAAAAGAACTCTGGTAGTTGAAATTAATGACGCCATGGTAAAAACTCAGTAAATCTCATAATAACAACTTAGTCAGCAACTAAGAGCTTTCCCTTCCATACAAAAATATTTGATTCACAGAGGAGCAAATTTGCCTCTAGGAAAGGCCACTGAGTATTTTACATACATCGCTTTCACGAATAAAAAATACATTATAAAACTGTCTTGACCCTTCACCATTCGCCTTATATACGCGCATGGCACTAAAACTTTAACATATGGAGTTATATACATCTTAAACTCTAAAAAATCAAGTTCTACGCACACAACATGCTTAAATAAAGACAAAGACCATAATGGTTAGTTTTCTAGTAGATTCCGCGCTAGCTCGGGGAGAAGCAGGGGGGGGAGGGGGGGGGGTAAAGAGATAAGAGCTTGCTCGCAAGCTAGTTTTCTTGATATAAATTACTGAAGAAAACACTTTATTTTATAAACACCAATGAAATACTTGGTGAGCTTTCGCGCGAAAACATATCTTCACACGTGAAACAACATGTTATCTTCACATGTGAAAAGATCACCGTTGCTATGGCTACAAAATAAATCGCGCCCATTTAAGTGAAATGGTTTGGTATTTCATTGGTGTTTATATAATAAATAGAACATTACATGGTCGCTTGGAGATACGAAATTTATTTTCTCGTGTTGAGAGGAGAAATTTCCTATCTCCGCAAGGCCATGTAATATCCTCTATAAGGATAATAAGTTATAACCCTGATTGTGGTACGATGCGTGATTTCCATGCCTTCTGGCTTACACGTATGCCACATAGATTGAAGTCACGGTACCGCAAACGGAGCTGTCGTCAAGCCACAGAGTATACCTCTGTGGTGAGTAACTTGCCATTCTCCTACATTTTAAAAGGACATGCTCTCTTGAATTCTTTGCTTCCTCATCAACAACACTGAAAAGGTAAAATAAACAGCGATAAGTTATAACCTCTGCAAAGCCAGTGTCTTGTTAACAAATTAAGAAAAGCATCTCCACATAAAAGGAAATCCAAGACAGTCTTGGATTCCGGATTCCAGGTGCTGGATTCCAGTCTTTCTGAGTGGAACTTGGATTCTGGATTCCAATAGCTAGTGGGATTCCAGATTCTTTGTGAGCTGTATTCCGGATTCCAAAGCCAAGGATCCCGGAATCCACGAGCAAATTTTCCCGGATTCCGGAATCCGAATTCTTTAACATGGGGTGAAAAGCAAGGATTAGCACAGTCGGTTAGTGCGCGCGGCGGCCGCGAGAGAAGATAGAGGAACCTATTGTGGCAAATACCCGAGAGATGTACGTTGGATACCAGAGGTTTTTTCTTACATGCGACGATTGAGAAGTAACGATACGTAATTCTATTAGAGACTTTATACGCCAAACGGCAAACGTCACATTCAAGCTGAGAATTTCTTAAAATAGAAAATGAGCGGATAAAAACAGCTCAACACAATTCTTCTGGATTAAAAAATTGCGTGAAACTGTTAATTTATGTTGGGCTCCTGGTTGAAATAATGAACAGTAAACGATAAGTAATGGGGAAACTTGGTCACGTGGTACAAATTCGCGTTTGCCGTCAGACCTAAACGTGGTGCTTAACCTCTCTATTGTCTTTATGCTGCAGAGGAAAGGCAAGAAAGGCAGGGCGCCCATTTCTCCATTGGGCTTTTAGGGCAGCCCAGTAACTAGACGTAAACAATTCGCCTAAAGAATGATGAAGATGAATAGAATCATCTACCTTATAGATCTACCTTGACAAACGAATGGTCCATAAGTTGATTGGCGGTGTGTCGCGCGTACGCATCATGTAGGAAGCAGCACAGTAGAAAATCCTGTCCCTCTTCACTAAGGGTTTCTGGGATAGCAGGAGTAGCTCCTTCACCCACTTTGAACATTATCACAAAGTTGTTGTCACAGTCAGGCCAAGGAGGCTTCAAGAAAAGACATACACATGAATTTTTAACGACATATATCTTGAGAAAGATGTTGTTCAGTCATTGACACAGACGGCTCGGAGTACTCCAAATATGAGTTGAACCTCTGACCATCTGTTTACTAAAATTGTCTGAATATTGTGATACTGCTCCTTTAATCAATAACACACCATGACAGTAAGGGTTATGAGAAATAATATGTAACTTCGAGTGTTGGTGGAGAGTATTGGAGGTTAAACAACTTGGATGGTTTGCACAAGTTGTCCTTCAACCCCCCATCAATGAAAAATCTCGTGTCCTCTAATACTAAACAAGGCCTGAAACAAGGCCAAAGCACACACGCTGGGTCCCCTACCTTACAACACACAGTGGTGTGGATTCAATGGGTGCTTTCCATTCAACCCAAAACTCCGGAAATTTCGAATGGTACAACAAATAGAACGGACCATTTCTGGAATATTCGGGGCCAGGTTTGAAGGTGGTCCTCTTTAACCGGCCCGGTTATCTCGGTCGGTCGGACCGAAATGTCCCTTTCCATTTGACAAAATTGTTGTCCCCAGTACCGCTCTTTTGTATTCTGCAACCAAACGCGCGGTGGCTTGGGTCGGGTCTTTGCCACCGAGAGGTACTCTTCCATTAGGCACGTGGAATTTCCGAAATTTCAAACCGGAATTTTTGTTGAATGGAAAGCGCCCAATATCTTTCACATATAAGAAAGACCAACGAGGGTTAGATGGTAAGACCAACGACTTAATGTTAGGCCCGAAGACGTGATCATCTGAACTAAGACAAAATCTTAATCCGAGACCCCTACTGCGGCAGGATTAGTTCAGTGGGTAGAGCGTGTGACTGCTGAGCGGGAGGTCGCGGGTTCGATTTCCGGGGCCGGGCCATTACCCAGGGTCTGAAAATAACTGAGAAATGAAGGTACTCCCTTTGTACTGCAAGCGGCTAGACCTTTGCGTGGCTCGGATGACCACGTAAAATGGCGGTCCCGTCCACTGTTACGTGTCCCCAATTAGTACTTTCGTGCTAAATATATAGACACTCTAATAAAGTGCATTTTTTTCTGTTTGGTGGTCCAGCCCAGGCCAGAGTTGTAGCCAACTCACACGATCAACAGTCGGACGCCTGTTCTAAACGGAAGGTGGTGTATCAAAGTTGTTTTTAAAAGTTCTGTGTACCTTTCCGGTTGCCATCTCAACCACAACACATCCAATACTCCAGATATCTGCTGCTCTTCCGTACCCGGCTCCCTTGTCCAGCGTTATCACTTCTGGGGCCATGTAAGCTGAAATAAAGTATCCTATCATTAAGGCAAGTTATATAAACAGGCGCTGACTCCCGAAGTCAATTCGGGCGCGAAAGCTATTTTTCAATCCAGTTTCTACAAAATGGTGCTGCAGTTGTTAGCGCAAAAAACTGCCTGATTTGTCTCGTCAAGGAATTTATTTCCCGGATAAAAAAGCGTGAATCGTATGCGTAAGATAATAAACATCTGCAGCACACTTTTTGTACATTTCTTTGACGTCACTGTACCACTACGAGGTGAAACTTCATGTGACGTTTTATCGAGACCGTTAACACGCCGAGACGAATTTTTATTTTATTTTCTCAACGTCCTGCAATACAAACTGCCGGGAGCAGCAAATGCATCCGATGTGGTGAAATCTTATCAGAAACTCACGCCTTATTTTGCTAATAGTCTTAAGTTTTTAAGAACGTCTTACCCACTGTCCCTCTGATGTTGCTGATTTCTCCGTAGCAGGTCTGGAAGGGATTTTTTAGCTTAATGGATGATCCAAAATCCCCTAGCTTCAGAAGACCTCCGGATGAGACGAAAATATTGGCACCTGAATGAAACAATATTGCAAATGTCAGAGAAATGTTTTCGAATGTTACGGTTGACCCCTATTCAAATACAATCAGCTTATAATTAAATTTAGCCTGCGTAGCCAGCGGGATTAGCGTTGGAGTGCTATTTTGGCGGAGGAGCCGCGGGAAGAGTGCGTACAAGTTAATTAATATTAATATCGATTTACTGGAATACATTTAGATATTGGTTCTTCTTCTACTACCACATTCATGATCGAATTTCAATTTCTACAGGTTGTTTCATTACACCAATTTATAGACGAATGTATTGTTTGTAGATTATGAACAAATAAACAAAACAGCTGTTTTTAAATAGGGCTTAAAAGCCACGCCATGGTGAATATTTTAGCCAATCGCAAAAGTTTCGGAGAATAGAATGAACCAATCAAGATATTCACCTTTGACATCTCTATGAACAATGCCCTTCTCATGCAGCACACTAACAGCGACAAGTATCTGGTACGTGTACACTCTGATCATTGATTCTGGAAGACCAAGCTTGGCCACATCTGAAATGGTACCGTCTGCACAGTATTCCATGAATATGAACATCTCATCCTAAAAACAAAACAATGCGAAATTGATAACTGGGTTAGTGTCTAAAGAAACTGTAGTGCTGTGTCGCGGTTGGGGAGTGACATTCAAGAATTTAGCATTTTCACGGCTTAAGGTGCTGTTACACGAGACGATTCGCAAGGACGATTTTTAGCGCAACAGCGTTGCATCATTGTTGCGACATTGTTTCGAATGATTACAACATTGTTCCAATATTGCAACGCTGTGTTACGCTAAAAATCGTCGTTGCGAATCGTTCCGTGTAACATCACCTTTAGTTTATAAGGTAATTTCTTAGTTGGTGTCATCCTTAACCCCCTGTACGTCCTAAGAGTGACCAACATCAATTTTCTCCTAACAACATCAGCACATCATCAAGAGTAAAGGTTATGAGAATTACTTAATTGACTACCAAAGAGAGAACGCTTTGATCTTAAACCAAATTCTCTCAACTATTCTAAAAAGAAATGTATAGAGATCAATTTTGAGATAAATATTAGCGATAAAAAATCACGACGTTTCGACCTCTCCGAGGTCATTTTCAAGTGTATAAAAGTTCTCTTGAAAAATGACCTCGGAGAGGTCGAAACGTCGTGATTTTTTATCGCTAATATTTATCTCAAAATCGATTTCTAAGAAACTACTTATTAAGGTATAGAGATCAGTCTGGAGAATTTGTATGTGGATCTTGGGGCTTAAAGGGTTAAATGCTGGACCATGCGCATAGAAGCTACTAAGTCGGATACTCCTGAAATTGTGGATAAACTCTACTGTGGTACTGTACATGTATATAAGCTGTACAGAGTGGATCTAACTTTTGAGTCCATGGAAGCAAGTGAACAGTACTTTCTTTTGGTACTGTTTATTAAGACGTATAATGGTCATAATTTAGTATTTCATCCGGGATGAAATCCTCAAGTTACTCTGGGTGCCAGAGGCTTTTCATGCGCGGTTTCCTGTTTCGGTTAAGTCTTAAAAGTGACTCGTGTCTTCGGCCGAAGACGTGTCGGCCTGCGGCCGACGAAGCTCCTCGTCGCACGCGAGAGAAAAACCTCTGGTAATCAGGGTGTTTTAAAGTGTGACCATTCAAAAGCAAGTTTACTTAGAAGCACTTTGTTGTGGAACTCATTTTTCCATGTGACGCTTCCTTACGAGACTGTGAATGAAAACCTTAACTACAACCATTCAAACGGAAGCTTAAAAGCGCTACTTTCCTGCGACTCAAAGGTTTAACTTAAGATTCTTACCCTGTGCAACTCAACTCCGTAGTATTTAACCAGACTTTCATGTCTAATGCCTTCAAAGTTTTTTATCTCATCGGCCAGATCTCTTATTTCACCATGATCATTTGGCTGAAACTTGATCTGAACGAAAAAAACAAACAAACAAACACGCAAACAAAAAAAGAAAGACTTAATTAAGATCCTTACAAACAGCAGCTACTAGAAATTGGTAGCACTTAAAACCAGGAGAAATCAACATATTTAAGATATTTTTGTACGGGTAATGAACAAAAGGGAAAAAGTGGATCGCGGAAAGGGGTACTACAATGAAAAATCCACTTTCTGAAAATGCGTGGTAACAATATCCCTATCTATCCATCCATTTTTGCTGTCTTTTTGAAATTCGAAGTGAAATAAAGTTTTTGATTTGATTTGATTCATTTCTTTTATCCATTGCTAGGATCTACGTTTCCCCAGGATAATTAAAAAGGTGGCATTGTCCTCCTCACGGCCAACACACCTGTTTAACAGCCATGAGCTCTCCTGTGTCCAAATTTACACAAGCGTACACTTTACCAAACTGACCTTCACCTGTAACAAGAATGACGGACGGTTAACACCAGCTAGTGCTGACGAAACGAATAACTTGCTTTGAATCTCAAAAATTGAGGAAAACCGGTTTAAAGTCGCTAGAAAAAAATTTTTAAGTCAAGGTTTAAAACAACAGCTAAAGATAACTGAAAACTCAAGCTTAGACCTGCAGTTATTATCAGAAATTCTTGCCAATGTTGACACATTGCAGACTCGTTCCCAGTCGTCCTCGGCGACTTCAGAGGTAATGTCAGGATGTGACGTCACTTGGCCAGCTTGCCACTATCACGCTCGGTTCCAAGCCTCCTTCGCTCACACGGATAGTGCGAACTAGCCTGAGGACGAGGCTGGACACCTTGCTATTGGGAGCTGGTCCCTCTTGCCGATCTGTCTCCAATTCTCTCTGAATGCTACTAGAAATTTACAACTTACAAAATCTCTATCTTACCTATCTTGTTACCCCGTTGCCACTTGAATGGTACCTTCCTGTTGGAAATACTTGCCAGTTCCTTGACGATATCCCGTCGTCTGTTACTCACACGACCAATAGCATGCTTTTCAAACAAGAACTCATTCCTCTTGGCCTCCATCTTCTTTAGCGCGTGACGCACTTTGTCCAACCGTGGAGCTCCAGGAGTTTCCACGAAACTGTCTTTGTGTTTTGGAGTCTCCTTTCCTTCGTCATCGCCGCTATCGTCCTCTTCATTGTTGCCTATGGAAAGATGAACGATTTATTTACCTTCTCCAAGAGAAGCTTTTTTCCTCAATCAGTTTCTATTCTTCCCATTTTATGCAACGAGTTTTCCAAGGCTACTAATTTTCGTGATAATTTCGTAATACTTTGATTTCGCATTGCCAAGCTTTGTGACTGGTTAAGAAACCCTACGTCATTTTCTTAACCAATCAAAGACATCAAAAGCAAAACACAACATCATTGACCAAACGTCGATTGCTTGAGGCATTTCCCGCGCTTGGCACCGGGTGCACGAGTATGATTCAAGTTTTGATTGGTTTGTTTTACTATTCGTTTCACTCGTGATTGACCAAAACTATTGCTTTGTTTTGGGTGCGAAACCATTCCAGTAATTCGCTTTAATGGTTAAATCAGCTAGCGCTCTCGCGACATAGAAAATGGGGTCGACTGGAGGCAGTTTACCCTTCGCTTTTGCTAAAACGACAAAATTCATTACGTGTTCAACCCTCATAAGGAGGCTTACGCTCTCAGCATGAAAAATCCAACATCTTTTCTCTTTATTCACCGATCCACCATCTCTTTTTCAGGGTTGCCATTCATCAAAAAGTTAAAAATTCCCTGACTTTTCCCTGACTTCTCACTGACCTTTTATCAATGAGAAACAATCCATGTTTACAGTCACTTAAGCTTTTTTTGCGGGCCATCGATAGTTTTCTCTTCATTTTCAACCTCTTTCCGCGCAAAGCGGAAAGAGGAAGAAGGAATTTGGAAGAAAGCATTCACAACGAAAACCACTGATCATAACTACCACATGTGTCTGACGTAGAGTGTCAAATTGATCGCTTTGCTTGCTTTGCAGCATACTTTTCGTCTTTGCCGAAAGAAAATGCATTTCAAAATCTTGAAGAAAACTTATGAACTATAAACCGGACAACAGAATTCCCTGACTTTTCACTGACTTTGACAATATCAAAGATTTTCCCTGACTTTTTAAAAAATTCCCTGACTTTTCCCTGACCTTGAAAAATGTTCGTTTTTCCCTGACTTTTCCCTGACCGTGGCAACCCTGCTTTTTATTCATCAACTTTTTTTTACTTCATGTCCCATGGCACAGGTCTGCGACTTTAAATGAGTTTTCTGTATGAATCGGGCATCACTGACGCACGAATTTTATTTCTGTTTTTTTGGATGCTGCTTTTTGATACTTACTTGCGTTATTAACATCAGTTGCTAAACTCTGAAACTGTTGTTTGCTGTGAGGAGGGTCTGAAAGCTGGCGTCTTGTAGCTTGACCATCATCTCCTTCACCCTGGTCCGCTGGGGATTTTGGTGTCTTTCCTCCCGGCCATGAAACTGCCCTCAAGAGCGCTGATGATGATGATGTTGAAGATGACGATGAAGGATTTCTCCCAAAGACCGGGGATGGACAAGCGGGGCTCTGACACCGGTAGCCTAACAAAATAAAAATAAGAGGCTACGTAACGTCGAATCAGTTCATTGAGTGGGAACTCAAAAATCAACTAAATTTATATGCTTTTTAAAGTAACAATTCTAAAAAGTGGTTAAAAATTATAGTCCATTCAAATTAAACCACTACAGTAGAAATTGCTTATTTTTGGAACTGTGAAACTCCTACAGGCCAAGTTGGTAAAGAGGTCTTTACCTTGCTAAACATAATAAAGTTTAAGAACTCGAAATAACAATAAAATTCTTAGACATGTTAACAGAATATCTACAGAGAGAGACTAGGCCAGAGATAATAGAAATAATAGGAAGAAAGAAAACATGATGCTGTTGACATCTTGTTTAATACCTGGACTGTTTGCTCCACTACAGGACTCCGCACTACCGATCACGTGACCGATGCAAGTGTTAATCTGTTTCTTTAACTCCTGTAATGAAAAGTTGAAGTAAGAACTTTAAATAAGAAAAAGCAATCAGTTTGATAAATGTCATTTACAGTCCCGTAAGCGACCACCCAAAATGCGATGACTCACTGACTGGTCGCTTATGGCAGGTGGTCGTTTACAATAATAGAACCAAAGGGAGTAACTTTCGAGAAGAGGTCCGCACACCGGCACCTGTTTTACAGTAGATAATTTATTGCAAGCAATTTCTAAGTTACGATATGTGTAATTCTGTGTCGTCGTTAAACGTTCTTTGTATACTCTAAGAAACACAGTAGCTTGGAACAAAATAGAGATCAGATCATGCGTCACGTGGTCGCTTACAACGGGTTAAATTAATAAAACCATCATCCCCGAAAAGTGGTCGCGGTAGCTTACAGGTCGTTTACGAGAGGTTCCAGCTATAAGGTTTGGATTTTTGAAAATTTTGGCGTTTTGGAGAGGTGATCACTTATGGGAGGTGATCGCACATGGAGGTTCGACTGTAGTAAGGATGAGCAAAAGGCTCTGGTAATTTTTACTGTACATATAATTCATCTGACCAATCAACGAAGGTCTTTCCAAAACTATTGCCATGTACTGATATGGCCTGTTCTCCAGTCGGTTTGATTTAGCTCAATTAGATAACGCGTTGCGTCTGGTAATCGCAAAGGTCTGGATTTCATTGGCCCGGTCAATTTTTTTTGACGTTCTTTTCCAACCTCTTGGGTTGTTCAATTAGCTACGAAGATCGTATTCACTTTCATCGATTATAAATTACTGAACTCGGATATAGACACGTCACGAACATACAGGGAAGTCCCTGCACAATTTCTACTCGATCCCCACACCCCTCCCCCGCCAAAAAAAGCAAAAAACAATAAAAGCAGAAACGAAAATTATCACCTGGAATTCAGATTCGGTCAAAGCTGTCAGAGTCTTGGGATCACAGGCGACTGTCAAGAAATCAAGTCCTTGGTTGGCCCATCTGAATAAATAAGACAACAACAAACGTGAATTGTTAAAAAAAAAAACTGAGTTGTTTGTTTGCAAACAAAATACCATGATACAGAAAAATATTTAGAATAGGGAACATCTGAAAGACGTCTCAAGTACACGTACATAATATACACTGTACTAAACTTTTATGAAATGAGCCACGAAATGATACAAAACTAGACGCAGGTAAAAAGGATCGCACGCGAAACGAACATATTCCAAAACTCTAACTGCACTCCGCAACTAGAGACGCTTAACGACAGAAACACCTGTGTTTTCACCCCCCACGTTACACACTAATGACGCTGAGGAACTCGGTTTTTTTCTAGGTTTCTTGTGGTTGATTCTTATCCACATAATTTATTATTATTTACGTTATCAGCACTATGGCTTGTTGGATGGATGCATGGTTCTTACTGTGACTGCGAGATGTAGTTAAGTCATTAAGGTGTGGTTGTTTGACTACGTGATGCAGTTCGTATGTCACAACCAACAAAAATACCCTTGCTCACCACAGAGTCTTCAGCACCTCAAGTGGTTAGAGTATCTGACAAGAGTACGGCGGGTCACGGCTTGGCATCTCACTTAGAACTCTGGGTTTCTTAATAATTATAATAATTTATTATTTATAAGGCGCAAAATAGCATTTAAATACGATCTTATGCTCACATCTACATCTACATATCTACATATCTACACATCTACGTATTCTCATCCACATGATTTTCTAATTTATTATTTTTTACATTCTCAGCAGTATCACTTTGAGTTAACTTTTGCCAAGAATTCTGGGACTGTTACTAGCGGGGACAGGGAAAAAAATTGGCCAATAGCTGAATAGCGCATCCCCAGCAACAATCCCAGAACCGGACCCGGGACGCATTTCGGCTCCAGTTCCTTTCTCGTTTCTAAGGTGGCGAATGGTATGATGGGATACGTCGCATACCTTGGTCTTGTTCCTCGTCCCCTTTCACACTTTGTCATCACAAACTTCATCCACTGCCTTGCAAATGACAGCATTTTGTGTCCAAGATCCTCCTTTCTCTGCCCAAACACCAAACGAGCAACCTCTTTCTGATACTGAAAGAACAAAGTTACAAATTGCTGTGGTTTTCGGCGAAATTCGTGACTTACATCCAGGACTCGCTGAAGTGAAAAGGCGCGGGAAAAGCGTCGTTGATTGAGGCTCCGTTTTTATGGAGAAAACCTATCCCGGTGGGGTAGAAGAGTCACCCTCCCCTCCAAGCCAAGTCAACTTTAGTGAGAGTTGATATGAGAAAACACTTGACTCCTTTGCTTAAGCCAACAGCGCTTGCACATGCTCTGATAAAAATTGTCTCGTTTTGACCGAGTTGACCGGCTGAGCGAGCCAAATTGTTTATCTGGAGAAAAGGTGACCTTAACACCACAAAGGTTGACCGAGCCAGCTTTTTGTTTCTCCTGTAAACAGTTCGCCACGTTTTGTAAGGAAATGTATGAAAAGTTGGTTTGTCCAAGGTAGCCCGGGTAGGCGAGTGACACTTTAACGTTTCTCCAATATAGACGGCGGGAAGGGTGGGGTGAGTGAGTGTATATATAATGTGTTGAGTTTCATAAAATTTGGTGGCGTCAAAGAATGTCAACATACAATTACAGGTAAACTTTCTCCTGAAGCTAAAGGAAAATTCTCCCTTTTGGACGGTTTTAATTAAACTGACTCACGAACGTCCCTGTCCCCAAGTACTGCCTGAATTTACCTCAAAACCAAAGTTGTAACATAGATGCATGGTTTCCGTGTATGTTTGATAAACCATGGCCTTCTCTCCTTCGTCCATGTCAAACATGCTATCAAGATCCAAGTTCTCATCAACTCTTTCCACAGCCCTTACTATGCCCTCGCGAAGAGACATACATGCCTCCTGAAAAGAAACAGGCAGATGAAAGATAAGTGCTATAACATGCCGTCAGATGTGAATGACTGCAAGATTGAATGGCGAGAGCTGGGATGGTGCAGTTATGAGCGCACTCGCCTTCCACCAACGTGGCCCAGTTTAGAGTCCTTCATCAATGCTACACGTGGGCTGAGTGTGCTGTTTGTTTTCTCCTCTGCTCTTTTTCTCAGTTTCTTTTTTCTCCAGTTTCTCATTCTCTCCAATACTAATTACTAATTAATCTGGAAAGTGTCTTCAATTAGATGGAGGCACTTGGAGGGCAACAGATTTATCAGTTTACGGAACAGTCTAGTGTTACCCACTATCAACATTTTTTTTTTTTTAGTTTAGTTTAGTTTTCTTTTAAGGTCAGGACTTGTGGTAGGGTGCTGAATTTTGCTTGGTCAACCATTTACATCCTATTTATATAATGGGTAAAGTATAGCAAATGATGTTTTCAAATGAAGGCTTCAGAAAAAGTTAATCAGGGTTTGGAAAAAGTGCTTGCCTACTTGCCAAATTGAGTGTGTAATATCTTGCCTGAATTGCTTAAATTATGCGTGACATGTTTCAGACAAAAATCGGATCGAAACGCACCAATTACTGATCACGAGTCTTCATAGCCAATAACATCACGGCTTAACTGACAGACGACCAATAACATCGCGACGTAATTGACCAATTAGATCAATAACCCGAGTATAATACCATCAACTGACGTGATACAAATCACTTTGACTCTGAAGATGACTACCGCACAGGTTGTCGAAACGTCAGTCACTGTCAACAACAACAGTCCTATTCAGGACTACGTTCACCCGGACGATCAAACTCAACCTACTTTTGAAATGTTTCAAACAGTCCAATAGGTAAGGGTGCAAATGACACAAAAATAAAACAATAAATAAATAAATTCATTAATTAATCAATAGTTGAGCACAAACCTGTAACTCATCAAGAGTTTCTGCAATGGCCTGGTGGCTTGAAGTCCTTGGTTTTACAATGCTCACAGCCAAACTCATACTTTCTAGAAACAATTTACGCTGCACATCCAACTCTTTAGAATTCTGAACAACCAATATCATCCCTCCAACCTACATGTATATTTTGTAAAAAAAGAAAAAAAATACGAGAATTCCGTGAGACTCAAATTGGGATGTGCTATAAATCCTCCTTCAAGTTCCCCAGGGGCTTTTTTAGGAGCAAATTTGTGGGGGAGGGGTGGCTTAAAAGAGACAGAGGGCTTAATAAATCTAGCACAATTTAGTGCCAGCAAAGCAAGAGAGAAAGAGATACTGTTCAGTACTATATTTCGATACTTTTAAGTGATACTATATATTTTGCATCAATAAGTCAGTGATGAAGCGTCTGTCTTTTTGGAAGCCATGAGAGGCCCAGGGACACTGCGAGCAATGACCAAGCTAATATGTTTGTGAACATGCTATGTACAGTGTATTAGACTGTGAAATGCTGTTTTTGCTAAGGAAGGAGGAAAATGTGTGGACTTTTTTTAAGGCAGGATAACCAAATGCAAACTACATTTTACACTGACAGTGTCATATCAAACTGAGTTAATCAGAAGGAGTTTAAATGGCTCTCATCGCAATACACCTGCAAGCTCCTGTTTTCTACATGAGTAGAGAGAAAATCACTTTGCTTGCTTTTACCTGTATGTCAGCAAGACCAATAGCAGTGTCCATCGTTGGATTGACTGTCACTTTTTTGCCTGTCCAAGTGAAGGGTGTCTCCTTGCCACTTTCCACATCACAGGACGGCATGATCAGGAGATATCCCTGTCCTTCCGAGACAACTTGGTCACCAAACTCTTCTTGAACACAGCAAGCATTCAGGAGATGAATGATTTGACTGCAGAAAGAATAATATTGTGGAGAATATTAGACATTTGTTGTCATTCTATAACACAGCAGCTCTGATAGCTTCAGGTGGGTCCTGGTAACTTAAGTCTGCTTTAACTAGAAATATGTATCTCACAAACCCTCATGAAACTCAGCACTGCAATGAAGTGAAGCCCTTTCCGTCACAGTTAGAAACTTGTTGGGTGACCAGCCGTGAAAATGCTGCCATGAGGACCCCTACATTTTTCGATGCTCAAATTAATGGGTCTGCATTCTCCTTCACAGAATGCCACAATGATGCATAAAATAATAATGTTCACACTTACCACTTTTTCTTGATAAGTGTTTTTGGAACAAACATGAACAGTCCGGTGAGATGGCGAGCTAAAACCTGAAAAATAAAACAAAACAATGTTAAATTTTCTTTCACTGAGCTGTAAACTTAAGTAAAAATTAAATTATTTTTAAGTATTAAATTGAAGGGTTGCAAGGAAAGATGCCCTAAGAGACTCTTTTATTCCCTCTTTGTTGCACAAAAGAACATGAGGTAAATTTTAACTGGTACAGCACTGCAGTGCTAACGCAGAGGCCATGGGTTCCAATCCCGTTGAAGTCATGAAATGTTTTTCAGGTGAAAATGATCATATCCTCATTTAAAATTTGTATTTCTGCAGTTTACTTTATCTTCAAGAATATGAGGTAGTTTGCAAAGACAATCTGCTCATAGTGGTATATCAGAAAACAATTTTTTTTTTTTCAGACACCCCTTCATTTGACATCACCCACTTACTCCAAGTGGCTTTCACTATAAAAGTCCTTTCAGGCTGATTTGATCATACAACTCATGCCTACCTGTACATGGCCGCTAGCCTCCAGTCTTGTCAGCAGTTCATACATTGGTACATCGATACTGAATTTTGCAGCATTTTCAAGGTCATTTCTAAGTTTCTTTGTAAAGCCAAGTGCTTTGGATGCCCTTTCCCTAGCCTCGTTGAACAGATGCTTAAATCCTCTGCATGCCTCTAGAACCTTGCGCCTGTAAAATGAAAAAATAAGATGGGATCACAACATATTATAACCTGGAAAACCCTTGTATATTCACTGTTAGTGGAATAAAGTAACATTTTAATACATAAACTGAAATTTAGCTGGATCAGATGGCTTGAAAGTCTGCTTTCTTGACCAACCAAATAGCACTGAACAGAAGGAAATAGAACAGAAAAATATGTTACATGTCAAAAATGTCAAATATACTGCCATAAACCTTTTACATGGCCTTGCTCTCCAGGCAGCTCTCTAGATGGAGCAACCCTTGGGTGCTGGGGAGGTCATAGGTTCAGATCTTGTCAGGGACTTAACATTTTTTCTTTGTCCCATGCTTGTTACATGTTCATTGTCACATCCTTCACATTCACTCACTGAGCTTAAAATCCATCATCTTTCTTTATTCCATACAGAAAACTTAAGTAATTAACAAGTCTAGTCTCTCAAAACATTTTTTTTATTAAAGCCATGACATTACCGTGAAATGTTGATTATCAATATTATCACACTACTGGGATTACAGTAGTGTTGACAAAAGCACACATCTGTTCAAACAGGCTAGTAAAAGAACTCTGCTCGAAACCGAAAGCCATTACATTACATTTTAACGTTTTGCAAGAGAAGTCTCATAATTTGTACCTGAGATCATCACTTTGATCTGTGTTGTTATGAAGTTCTGAACAACTCTGATCCAACTCTGACTCCAAGAAATCACCAGTAGACTCCAACAATCCTGATGCCATCACACTGAAATGATTGATTGGAATACAAAGCACAATACATTTATTACAATCTTAATTTGGGATTTAAGTTAAGGTGATAATAGTAAAATTTATTATCATAATTTTTATTTAATACTTATAAGTGATTCCACTAATCAACAGCTTGTTTCTGCATTTTGGTGGTTTTCTGTGTTACTACATTGTTAGTAAATTGCAGATATAGTCAGCTAATGCAATAAACCTTTGGTTGCACTGATCAGTGAGGGAGCGTTTCAGTGAGGTTTTCAGATAAAAAAATTAATGAGAGCTGTTAAAGAATGTGATTGAAAAATGGAGCTTCCACTATACAATACTGGACAATGAAACCCTAAATATAACCCTTGACTTAAGTAAGAGGAACATGTTCCTGATTAGGACTGTTGTTTACAGTGACTTACATTTCAACAACCTTTGTAGTAGTCATTGTCAGAGTCAATGTAAGTTGTATCTCATCATTTGATGGTTAAAAAACTTCTGGTTTTCAAATTGTCAGTTTGTCTGGGACAGTCATTCTACTATTGTCAGGTAGGCACTTGAGTCAATAATTCATTTATTAGTAGCAGGCAGTAGTCTGTCAGAATATGTACATGTAGTGCATGTTGCAGAGTTCCAGTGAATTTGATGTTTTGTCTGTAAATGGTGTTCAGTAATGGGACTGTTGACAACAATATTTCCAGTCACTTGCTAAGGTTACTACCACTGAGTCTTTATAACAACAAACGTAAAGCATACACCCTGATTGGTCAATTACCTATCAACTATTTGCCCATGGGTGACAAAAGCTAGTGTGTGCTCAAAGCCATATGCACCACTTTCTAAGCGACTATATTTTTTTACCTCATAGTTTGCAAACTAAGATTTTTCTGTTAATACTGAATGAACGTTTACGAAGACTGTTAACAATAACGTAAAATTGAGATGGAAAACTAGTTATTCAGAAAAGCGATTTTTTTCAAAAGAAAAGAACTTGCAAAGAATTATTTGTACACGTCATAGTGTGAGCAGATTACAGCACTAGGGTCATTCGGCCCTGCTATCTCTGAGCAAAATTAAAAGTTGTTCTCTTTTGATTATGTTATAAAACAAATGGTACACAGCTCAGCATGCACCATGGAGTTATACATGTAGTCACACTTGGGAGGATTGCTAGGTACTTAAGAAGCTAGAGTCACACTCTGCTATCACCTCGTGTGACTCTTATGCTTCTTTCATGCTCAGCAACCTCCTGTCTGCAACTATAACTCAATAGTAGACTGAGCCGTTTACCATTTGTTAATTCATCAAATATATTGTTGGCCAGAATTTAGAGTCATGCTTGGTTTCTTTTCTGTTATTATTATGTTATGTTTTCTTTTTGTTTTTTTGTAATTGTTGCATTAAAAAAAAAATTTAGTGTCATAACAACCCCTGACTACATGGACAAATGTAGCGTCCCTCACCAAAATCTAGTGCCTCCTTCAACTTCTCCTCCTCTTATGTGCCGACAGTGCCTTTTCACAAAATTCCATTCTTCTTCAAGAAAGTTTTTGAGACCTTTAGAGGCCTGAGGAAGCCTCTGTACCAAGTGGATCACATTATGAAGGTAGTCAAAGTAAACCTAAAGACAAAAAGCAAACATTTACATGTCATATGAGTTCAGATCTATTAAGCACCATTTTGGACAAATTTAGATGAAACTTCATCCCTGCCCTCCCCTATAAGCAGGGAGTGTAAAACCTTTAGCGAGTAAATCCTGTTTCATCTAGAATTAATTGCCTCCTTATTTCTTATCTAATCTCCGAGCAAGTGAGACTTAACGTCGATATTAAGAGTGTTCTCATTTCATATTAATATTTCATTCTTTTAACCTTGAATTTTTCTGGTATGCATGTGCGTACAGGAAGCTATGCCCCTTACATCATGTAAATACAGAGTAATGAGCAAACTGCTTTTTTCCTTTCAAGACCAAGTTGCAAACCCCATTTACAGAGGACAAAAAAATAGAGAACTTCACTGCTTTCAGAGCAGTAGAATGATAATAAAGCAGCATCAATGTGACATGTACCTGAAGGAGACTCTGAAGATCTTGCTCAAATCCTTCAATATCACTTTCTGTGTTTTCACTACTAGAGTCTTCTAAGTTCACCACTCCATCAACAAGATCAAGGTAGTAGTCTTTAACTAAGACTCCACCCAATAATACATCTTTGCATTCTCTAAGGAGCTGCAGAGTAAATGTCAAGTAAACATTAACCATGAAGGCATAAATTACAAAACAATGTTATGGTACAATTTTATCCAACTCAGCGATTCTGTTCCCTGTGCGTCCTTCGTCCCTGACACCTAAAAATCCTTAAAGGCTCAAAATAATTCATGGCATGCATCCCGTAGGATGCAAAGATCAATTGATCGACCTGAACATGTGTATTTGTAGAAATATCCGACCCATTTGAGTAATTTCTGTGTCAGTTTATATTGTAGCTGTTGTTTAACAATGCATATTTCTTTTAGTCTTTGCTGTGCTTTAAAACAGTAGGACTATTTTCAATTTTTGTATTTTTTTTTTGAACTGGGACTCATTGGCTATGGACAGGGACTCATGATTTTTCACAAGATGAGTCCCAGGACTCACCATAACTATTCGTAACAAAATCACTGCAGTGTAAATCTTATTTCAGTTTTATTCATTGTTAGGTATGGTCATTAAATGGTAATATAATGATAATACAGGAAGTTTAAAATAATGGGAAATAAGGGGCTACTCACACTTGGTGCCTGACGGCACAAAAAAAATGGTATTGTATTCACATCTTGGGTACCTGCTATGAACTACAACCATGTACACAAAGTAATTGATTTCCCTTTTGCCCTGTCAAATGCCATTTTGAAATATGAGGTTAGCAGGGAGTACAAAGCAGTGGATTACCCTGGCAGTAACAAAACAGGTGCGCACAGGGACCTGGTACTCACCTTACACTGTAATGCCCATGGTTATCAAAAAGATTTTAAGTAGCAGGGTGATAATGAATAGTAGGTGGCTTTGGCACTTGCACCAAAGGCACAAGTTCTTGAGGGCCTAGGTATTTAGGTACATTTTGAACATTAATTTAAGACTCTCAGAAATGGCTATTTCCAGGGTTTTTCAAGAGCTATTTTCCACAGCAGGCACTATCTTGTTTTGTCAGAATACAGGCAGGACTGGGAACAACGCCGTTGAAATGTCCCAAGCGTTCCACGACATCACACAGTTCGAACGTTTCACTGATCTAAACCTGTTTAAATATGTGTTCAATGTCATTCAAAACTGGGAAATGGATGCTTTACAATTTTATTCAATAGTGCCTATTTTTTGTTGGCAGTTATGGTAGAAGGAGATGAAAGTAGCCGGCTAAGGATGGCTAACTAGCCATCGGTTTTGGTCGGCTACTGTCCCATATTGACAGCCCTGAGTGCCCAAGGACGAGGGCTAGACCTTGTATTCCGGCACCAGCACCGTGTCTGAATTCTGGTTGGCTGCGTGAAAAAAAGGCACGTTCACATTTACTACACAGGGAGTACTGTACTATGGCTCAGTGCCTAAGATAACTAACATAACTAGTTGCAGCACAAAAATTAGTATTCTGTACCTGTCTCACACTCAAAGAAGATGGCTCTCCTTTAGGACGATGTTGAAGCCTCAAACGCAAACATTCATGGATTATATCCAGGAGAACACGGCATAAGAACAGATACAAAGAGCGGAAAGAAGGAAGGCCCCTTTGCTCAAGATCATTACCCAAGATTCGATCTCCTGGTTCACAACACATTGTACTGTGAGGATGACAGCTACAAGATAAATGTACGAAGTCCTCACTGCGTCCATTCAAAAGTGCTTCCAGGTAGTTTATAGAAACTTTCCTGGGATTAAGTGCAACAATTTTACATTGGCATTCATCACCAACACAACATGTCACTGCAGGAGCTAATGCTTGCCTGGCTTTCATCATGCTAGTGTCCAAAATGTCACCTAATCTCTTTCCAAGTTTTATCAAACCCATTTTCTTGATGCTTTTATCAGCAAAGGGTCTGTACCGCGATGTGGAGCTCCACACGAAGTTTGACATGTTGCTACTTGTTCGCGATGGTCTTGCAGGTGTGCTTGTTTGTGACTCATGGGATAATGTTCTTTGCGGCGATAAGGGTTTGCTGATAGCTGACCCATCATTTTCATATATATCTTGACCCTTCTCCTCCTCCTCATCATCAAAATCTTCATCATCATCATCATCAGTAACTGGCCATGTTTCAGTGGCATCAAAATGGCTGTGATCTAAAATAGGGCACAAATTTTCTGGAAGAAAAAAGTGAAAGAATTCTCTTGAACAATCACGTCAACCAGGAATGTTTTTTAGAATATTTTTTGGTAAACCAGCGTGCAAAGAAAGTAGTGTCCGATAGCTCGGGGCTAGTGGATTTTGCTATCGAGCTGGTGAATTCTGTTTTTAACTTGCCCAATGGGCAAGTGATGTTTTTTGAGCAATTCGAATAACAGAAGAACTATGAAATCAATTCTGCTAGTCAAAAAGTTTTTGGCGCTAGTTGAAATGACATCTGGGCTAGTAAATGTTAGCTTCAGCTTGCCCGAATTGCAAGCTGTAAAAATGATTTTCTTTGCACCCTGGGTAAACTGTCACAAAAGTTTAAAACAAAGAACAAAATCTGAGTCCACTAGAGGAGCAGAACCTGTGATCTCCCACGGTACTGGTCAGTTGAACACTCTACCCAATGAGAAATAGAGAAACCTATAGTTTGCTAAGGCTATGCCTGTATTGTCGTAAAATGATGAAAGAAGAAAAATCAATGACAAGTTCTCAGAAAAAAAGAGAAAGATGTAAACCTTGATATGTCACAGTGTAAGTGCTACATGAAGAAAATATTTTACCATTTTATGTGAAGTTAAACTCAAGTCAAGTTTATTATGTAAAATATGCTTACTGGCTATTTGTGAGAAAACTCGCTAGCTACTTTGCAGGTACACACATTGAAAAATAGAAAATTAAAAATGAATAGATAATTATAACTGAAACTGTATGAATGTATATGAAATAGCTAATTAAAGAGATCAAATGAATTTAAATTATACTAAAATAAAGCTAAAACTATTTACAATGCAAATATAGACTGGTAGTAGTTGTAGGTTAATATTATAGTAAACCTGACAAGTCCCGTTTTCTAATAATATTTCTAAACGCCTTGAAAGATCGTATAGTTCTATATGACTCAGGTATTGAGTTCCACAGTTTTAGCGCTGTGGATAGGACATCTCACCTGCACTACAAGGCATTCCTGGTACAGGTGTAGGTGTATTAAAGAAGCAGATTTACAAAATGTACAAGGCCTATAGCTGGGACTTACGCTATTAAACTTCAGTGTTCAATCCTGCATGTTTGTGGTTCCACAGCCTTGTTGCTGTTTTCCAACTCTACCCCTTCCCTTTCAGATAACTACAGTATATTAAATCTATGTGACAGTGTTAGTGGTGGTTGCCACTTATTAGGTTGTCATGGATACATGAACATGTACTTAAGCACTTGGCTTGTATGTTCATGGTTCTGCCATCCTTAATGGCAACTAGGTACCAACCTCATCTATTGTTAATACTCATAACTTAGAAGGGAGCAAGTGCATCAGGTTTTCTTTACCAGGGATCATCCACAAAACAGCAACCAGTTTTTGAGGACTTTTCAGGACCACATAAGATTTTCAAGGACTTCCTACCAGGAATGTAATTTCACAGATTGTAACAAAAATGCATTTACATTCCCAGTCCATTCTAACAGGACTTGAATACTTGAACTGTTTGCTCCAACAACTTTTCTACACTTTTCAGTCCACTTCTCTTAAATTGAGAGTTTATTCTTGTGAAAACAAAAAACGCTTTATGTAAATTCACCTTTACCTTCTCTGAGTTATGATTTATATTCTGTCTTGGATAACCAAAAAACAGTATAAAAACACTTTCAAGGCCCCTACACTCAAAGTTGAAGTAAATTCAAGGACTTGCACTGCAATTCAAGGACTTTTCAAGGCCCCCCCTTAAAATTCAAGGACTTTCAGGACTGTGTGAACCCTGTTTTCCTTTGGTTTTGATACAGTGTAGAGTAGAAAATCAATGTGCTTACTTTTGGATAATTCATGTGAGAAAAACATGACTGTCCCTTGTTTAAACAAGACTACTGCCAGTTTATATCTGAACATTTGAACTGATGCTTGTTTACACAGTCGACTCCTGGTAACTCGAACCCTCTATAACTCGAACCACCCACTAACTCGAAGCAATTTTCATTTCCCTTCAGATTATATTCAATATAATTTTTCCCTCAATAACTCGAACTCCCTATAACTCGAACTTTTTTCTATTTCCCTTGAAGGTTTGAATTATCAGGAGTCGACAGTACATGTATCACCAATTAACTTGTAAATAATGACTGTCATACTTGTAGCTCACTTACCTAACCTTCCTAGACCAATATCTAGCCAGTCCTTCCATGTTTCTGTGTCATTTAAATCCACACCGACAAACTTTGCCACCAAATGAAGCTTGTGATATAACTCACTTGTCACATTTAACCATAAACATAAAGTTTCAAAATTTCTGGTAAATTCTTCACTCCTGTACTTTGGGTTTTGTTCGCCAAGAGACTTACAAGTTGGATAGAGATGTTCCACTCTTTCAACCTTGTCAAAAAGTTCTGTGACTTGCTCTATAGCAGCTTTTAGTTTACAACATGATCTGTCCTTCAATGTCTGGTTGCACTGGTGTATGCTTGGTTCTTTAGATAAAACAATGGGACTTTCTTTATTCAAGTCCAACCACAACTTTCTCCTCACTGCTTTCATATCAGTAGAATTATTTGGAACAAAACTTTCATTACTGTCATTGACCTTGGATGAAGTCAATTGCTCATTTTCTTGGGTTGTAGCATTTTCCTCTTCTTGAATGTCAAGTGAGGAATCTTTACCACCTGTTTGATTTCCTTCAGGATCCTTTTCAGAGTCATATGTAGAGGAACTGATGTGTGACTGCATCACAGAGCATGATTGACATGCTTCATTTATTTCACTGTCATTGCTTCCATTCACATTTAAGTTATTGTCAGACTTTTCACTATTTCCATCTTGAGCAGTTGTATCACCAACATCAGACAGAATCTCTGTGGTGTGATCTGGTTTTTTCACCTTAAAATTGATGACTTCATCCAACACCTTTTCTACTTCAGCACGTGCCCTCACCAAATGCATATCTTGTTCGTCCATCGTCCTGTTAGCATGCCAAGCTTGAAGCTCCAGCCAAAGTGCCTGTGATAATTCCACCTGCCATTTTTTGTTTTCCTCTGAGTTCTGCCTCTCCGCAGTATTGCCCACTACTTGCTGTTTTTGACTATCCTGTTGATTATGAGCGAGGGAGCCAAGCTTTATCAGCAGAGAAAATGTTCTGTAAAATTCCATTCTTGTCTCTGGGCAATGTGGATTGAGGTAACTTCGGGATTTTGAACTGCGAGGATCAGATTCCGAGCGTGTAGCTCTGGGATGGCTGCGGGACATCGTCCCCTTCATCGGAATGCCTCCAGTGCCCTTGTCATCAGGACTTCCGTCTGTTGTATCTTCGCAAACGCAGTCCAAAGACATGAATCGACTTGTTGATTCGATCTTAATGCTTGGAATTTCCAAGGATTTTGCACAATCTGGCAAACGAACCCCGCTATCAAAGTTTACATTGAAAGGCACGTCAACGCTGCCTCTCTTCAGCTTTCTCTGGAAAGCACGCTCTGTGGTCAGTTGGGTCGAGCCGCGCTTTATCCGTCTGTGCTGCTCGGCTTTTTCAGATGAATTAGGTCCGCATTCACGACCAAAAGAGTTCTTTAAAAAGCCTTGAACCTTTTCTTTTCCCTTTCTTGACCTTTCCTTTTGCCGTCTAACATCTCTTGGCGGAGTAACTCCGTAGGAATAGCCTTCCAGGCTGGGAAACCCGTCCGAATGTTCGTTTTCTGAAGACAACAATTCGACGTGCTCTTCTCGCTCGGAGTCGAATTCTGAACCCGATCCCTTGTCATCTACATGATTTTGTTCATCTGTTATACCAATATCGCTTTCAAACATTTCAGCTAGGTCGATATCATCGCAAGGAGAACCGGTGATTTGCTCTAACCCGTTCAAGTTGTCTTCCTCCGCCATTTTGTTTCTCCGTCAAAGATGTCAGTTCCCAGTCTATCACGGGTTGACGCACGGGCAGACGCACGGACGTTCTCAGGACCCCTACCTCCCACCCAACGAAAAGACTTTGGGGGTTGTGGGCAATGAAACGAATGAACCAATGCTGCAATGCAAGTGTTTGGAAGTGTTTGGGCATCTGCTATGGGCATTTGTTCACTCCTTTTGTGATTCCTATTTCAATTTTCCTTACGAGTAAGTGCATTATTACTTAATACGGCACAGTCCAAGAGCTCATCGACTTCTTCACATCCAGTCATACCTTCTATCTGACTTCCGGCAAAAGACGGTCTGCTAACTCATCAGCTGCCAGTAAGCTTTTTATAAACTTTATGCAATTTTGTCAGCAATGGAAGTATTCATATTTTATAAGGTAAGGTGACAAACGGAAAGAGCTGTCGTAGAAGAATGTGCAGTAGTTACCAGAACCGTCCTGAAAATTTCACGGTTAATTGGATTCGAGCATTCAGGTATACCATAGTCAGGTCTGGTACAGTTTTCATGAGTTTTAAATATTTAAACCCGTTTAAAAAAATTCAAACCAAAGAAAAAATTTGAACTACAAGAAATTAGACGTGCCAAAATTTTCCTACCCCCCAAAATCCTGAAATCGAAAATTTCAAACCCAAAACTGCCGGAGTAACCCGCTAGCGAGGGGGGGGGGGGGGGGGGGCGCTTATAATAAATCGGAGGTTTACGGTGTATATTTTTTAGGGGTAGTTCCCCTCTGCACCCCCCTCCCCACTTATAAGCCTCCCCATTTAAAGGTCCAACAACCTGTAACCAAAAAAATACATCCTTCTATAATAAGCTCCAGCAGTGTAAGTCCCCCTCTGGGATCCTCTAGCTTGTATTGAAATGAATGCGACTTTTTACCACGTTTTAAGCTAAAAAAGTGAGTAAATTCAAAGGTATGTATTGTTTATGCATTGTTTTGAAATGCTTTTTTAGACCGGTAATAAGAACCCTGTTTATAAGCCCTCCTAGCTAAAATCCCTTATGAAATTGCACAAGGCTTATAATCGGAAGTTTGGTATGTATTGTAAGGACTCTATCAGAAGTGGCTTGGGGGGTTCCATGCTAGTCATGATGAGTGTTAGAGAAAAAAACGAGAAAGGTTAATATTTAGCTTTCAATAAAGTGTTCAATAGAAAGCAAGAGGTGTATGAACAAGTAAAGGCATATTTGGTAGTGGCTCATCAGTCAAGGTAAGCATCTTAAAGAAAAGTATATGCATGTATTAGTTGCCTGGTACCTTGGTTTCAGGTGAGAGGGGGTAAGAGCTAGTCCTAATCAATGAGAAAGGTATATGTTGTAGAGGCCCTTTGCAGCTCAGTTAAAGGTCAGTGAAGGTAGA
>OZ037992.1:39474886-39492386 GCA_964035705.1 Porites rus
TTCTGACCCTAATTTGTTTTGTTTTGCATACAGAAGTAAGTAATTTTTCACACTAAAATTGTAGAAAAATATATTTAGGAAAAAAATTATTGGTATTGCTAATTTAGACTGCTCATAGCAAGTCTTCATAGTCTTTGACTGCGACAGGATTAGCTCAGTTGGCAGTCAGCGCTTGACTGCAGAGTGGGAGGTCACGGGTTCGATTCCCGGGACTGGACCAATTCTCAGGGTAATATAACTGAGAATTGAAGGTACTGCCTTAACGGCTGGACCTTTGCCTGGCTCAGATGACCACGTAAATGGCAGTCCCATCACTGATAGGAGACGTAAAAATAGTGTCCCCAAATAGTGCTTTAGTGCTAAATACATTGACACTCAAGTCAAGTGCTTTTTTTTTAAAGGCTTCCAGTCCAGCTTCCATGAAGTCCAAAAAGACACCCTGTTCAAGATGCTTAATAGTGAAATTGTATACCATGTTTACGACACAAGACTCTGAAAATCATACCCTGTTCAGTGGCACATACCCATATAGGCCAAATAAGGGAGTGCCCCCCAACCAACCCCTAGGCGGGTTATCCTAAATACCAGACTGGTATAGTAATAATTTAAAGATAATAGAGTGCTCAAGACTTTCTCTTAGTGTTTTAGGCTAGAGTAGTTTTTGACTGGATATGCACTTAAATGCCACAGAGTCAATTTGATGATATCTCGAAAAGCAGAACTTTCCTATTTTTTTACATGTATGTTTCGTTGTGTGTTTGAAGCCACATATTTTACGATATACCAGTGTTGGCAATGAAGTCTTGGAATAATACAGCTGTGCCACTTACCTCTGTCTCCTCTTTGGTACTGGGTTTCTACTTAACAAACTGCTGTGCTTTGTCCCTAGGTTTACCATGAGAATGTACTTTTATTTGGTGGTTTCAGGATCGATTTTCGTGGCCTTGTGTAAGTAACACAACAGAGAAATTCTGTACTGAAAGTAATCTGAGCTTCTCTTCTTATCTTCATCCCTGCAAACTCATTTTTTGCCACCACAAAGTTACTGGAAAACTGACAAGGAACTTCAGAGAAAACTACAAGAGTGCCTGATACAGCAGTTGCAATAAATTACAGCTAATTTAATCAGACATATTCAATAATTTGAACACAGCCAGTGCTGAACTTTGTTCATCTGGACCTTTAGTACCCAGTACAGTGTTATACCACACCAGATATATTTTCTGTTTCTGTAATTAGAAATCATCGGGCTTGAGAAACAAATCAGTAGGTTTCTGAATAACTTTTCTGAACCTTCAGGTCTAAGGTTTTAGGTTTTAGAATAGTATCAAGGTTTAGTTATAACCAGTACATATATGTACATGTATAATAAGCAGAATAAGCAGAACCTGAGAGAACCTTACAGGCTAAAAAAAACCCAAGTTTTTCTAGTGGTGTTAGTTTAGGAAGGATCATAGAATACAGTTCACTTGTGACAAATGGTATTAATATTATAAAGGAATCGCATGCTGTTGGAGAAAAATATAGTAGTCTTTACTCTTTGTCTGTTTTGCAAACTTTCATGGTGGCCTGCCAAAATGCAAAGTCCATTCTGTGCATGTTTGTGAAACTCTGTTTAATCAAATCAAACTAACAAGTAGTCCAGGATGCTCTAAAAGGTCAGATCCTAAAGCATGTTTACATCATGACTTTGCCCCCTCCCCCAGGAAGAAAAGAAAAATTATAGTAAAAGCTTCAACAGGATTTTTATGATAATAATATATTTATCCCTGACACTTTGACCTTGTAAACCATATTGTCAAGTTATTAATAACGGTTGCATCACATGTCACTGCATGCAAGAGCTGATGCATGTGCAAAAGTTATAGCTGGATTACCTCATCCCTATAAATGTTGTCCAAGGTCAAGTTAGTTATCGTTGTCATAAGGATAAAATAATCCTGGGCTGATATTTGGATGATCATGATATTCTGCATGAATTAACTTCAGGTTTTTGATCAGTATCAAGGTTTAGCTATAACCAGTACACATATGTACATGTATAAGCAGAACCTGAGAGAACCTTACAGGCTAAAAAAAAACAAGTTTTTCTAGTGGTGTTAGTTTAGGAAGGATCATAGAATACAGTTCACTTGTGACATATGGTATTAATATTATAAAGGAATCGCATGCTGTTGGAGAAAAATATAGTAGTCTTTACTCTTTGTCTGTTTTGCAAACTTTCATGGTGGCCTGCCAAAATGCAAAGTCCATTCTGTGCATGTTTGTGAAACTCTGTTTAATCAAATCAAACTAACAAGTAGTCCAGGATGCTCTAAAAGGTCAGATCCTAAAGCATGTTTACATCATGACTTTGCCCCCTCCCCCAGGAAGAAAAGAAAAATTATAGTAAAAGCTTCAACAGGATTTTTATGATAATAATATATTTATCCCTGACACTTTGACCTTGTAAACCATATTGTCAAGTTATTAATAACGGTTGCATCACATGTCACTGCATGCAAGAGCTGATGCATGTGCAAAAGTTATAGCTGGATTACCTCATCCCTATAAATGTTGTCCAAGGTCAAGTTAGTTATCGTTGTCATAAGGATAAAATAATCCTGGGCTGATATTTGGATGATCATGATATTCTGCATGAATTAACTTCAGGTTTTTGATCATGTAAAGCCCTGCATAGCAGACTTGAAGTGCTTTTACTTTTTCCCCTGGAATATTTTAATGGTCATATTTAGGTTGGAACCTTTATACACTGACAAAATTCTCACCAATGATTTCTTTTTAACATTGAAATTTATTACATCCTTTTTTCTTGTATTTTTGGAAATTACTGTTTTTATACTACTCTGTCATTGCTATAAAATCTATTTTATAATCTCCTTAATTACAACATTAAGGCAAGAAATCCTAAAAGGTCTTTAAATAAATTTCCATTCTTCTCTGCTCCTATAATAGAAATCTATGTACAATTATATTTCTTTCACCATCCATTTTTAACTGAAATTGTTCATGGATGACTTAAGTTATCATTATATTTTTTATATACATCGAATCAATCCTTATACCATATATTAATCATTGACAGTTTGTTTGAAGTAATTAAAAAATACAGTCCATGAATATATTTGCAAGACCAATCTTCAATTCAATAAGTTTTCACTGAGAGAGAATAGGAAACCCTCTATTCTCTCTAACATTTCTACTAAAAAAATTCACGAGTTTAATACTGGATAAGTATCATAAAAGATATTAAAATATATTTAAAACAAAAAGAAATAGTCAAAATAGCAGAAAAAGGTTTCAAACTGGTTTTTCCCAGAGCTTTGAATTTTAATAAAAAATCTCAGAGAAATTTACTGACTAGATTATGCTGTCTGCGAGAAAAACTGTAATCTCATTTTACGACTCCTTACAAATTCGCTTATTGTTAATCCCCATGGAAACTTGATAAATACATTTATCTTGTATTTGCTCTGAATCTTTAAAAAAGCCACTTTAGGATGAGAAAGCAGTTTTGACTAATGGCAATTTTCAAAACATAAGCCCCTGGTCACGGAAGTACGTTTTGAGTGAACGATAAACAAATAAATAATCGCAAAATATGCAAAAGTTGCTTTCTCGAATCCAGTTCCTTATAAGGATAAAAAAAATAGAAGTTTTGCGATAACTGGTGAAACACTATTTCTGGCAAATAAGCGAAGTGCGTAAGTCGCTTTTGTATTGAGTCGTAAATGAAATTTGCAAATTTATGCTAATTGTATCGCCGTGACGGCTTTCAAAATACACCAAGATACACGGAATTTCAACACGAACTGGTCAAATCCTGTTGACCTCAATTTTTTTTCCAAATGCGGAAATACAATTTCCACTTCAATTCCTATCAAAATAATTTAGAGAATTCTCTGGAAAAATAAATAACAACGTAGTATAGTAATCAGAGGAGATTTACGAGCTGTGAGTCTTGTATGAACAAATAAAATACTGTACAATGTTTTGGACAAGTTCCGCTCTTGCTCAGTACAAACTCACGTGCTTTCGATGTCTTTTAGTGTTTTTAAAACTTGCTGCGCACTGGGCCTGTCGATCGGGCTTGCTTGCCACAAGGATTTCATGAGTCCAATATAAGCGCCAGTAGCATTTTCGCTTGACGCACTTGGCGGTAAATTTTCGAGAGTTGGTCGCAAATGGTGCGCAACAACTCCAAAAATAACGACAAAGTGGCTCTCTAGTCCGTAAGGTTGCTCGCGAGTTAGCATTTGCCATAGGCAGATCCCAAGCGAATACATGTCCGCTTTACTGCTCGGTAGGTCCCCTTTTAAAAGTTCTGGAGCTCTGTACGCAAAAGTTCCTGTGAGCAGGCTTCTCGGGCTGGGGGAGGGACTGGGTGGAAGTGAGAGTTCTTCCTTTGCCGTGAGTTCTATACTTTGACAGCACCCAAAATCGCCCAGTTTGCACAGATCGTTGCTATTTACGATTACGTTTGCAGGCTTTAAGTCTAGATGTACAAGACTGTTCTCGTGGACGAATTTCAAGGCACTTGCTATGTCACGAATAAATTGACAGCGACGTGTGTTGTCCAATATTTCTCGGTCATCGTCAATAATAGACTGTAGGGTCCGATGTCCGGCATATTCCATCAGAATCCACACATCTTCCAAGTTTTCACGCTCAAGAACAGCAAAAGTCCGCACAATGTTCGGATGCCTCAAAGGCAGAACTAATTTTTCAGCTTGGACAGTTTCGTAGAGCGCGTGAGGATTTTTTACGTTTTTGTGCATTTTTTTGACAGCAAGTTTTTTGCCCTCCAAACTTGCCTCAAAAACTGTTCCAAATCCTCCAGACCCTAGTGTTCGGCCTATCTCACAGACCGAGTTTGGAATCATTTCCTTGCTGTTTTTTTCCGAGGCGATCCACAAGGTTTCGTTCGTGTTCCTGCTAAGCTCAAACTTGTTTGTTTTGCACGAAAAGTTCGTTGAACCCAAACAAATGCAACGGCTGTATTGAAGAGGTTTCTGAGTGAAACTCATTTCTTCCAAATCTGCTTCTTGGAATTTGTCGAGCATGTTTTCTTGCTCAAAAAGAGGAAAAAGATTCGCTGGTTAGATTCTGCTTCTCTCCAGGAACCTTGTACCGCGCGCAAATGACGTTCTTATGACTGATTGCCAGTGAAGCAGGCTCTTATAAACAGTGTCATAGTTTTATCACGAGCGCCAAAGCGGCAAAGAAGATCTCGTTCCTGATTGGGTGCACGGAATCTTTATCGCAGTGTTAACCAATGAGAACGCGTTCTGGAAAGTTTCCGGTCTATACCCAAACGTGACTTGAGGACATGATTCTGCCACGCGAGCTTCAAGGGCAAAAGCGGTGAACGTGTTGAATTACGTTCCTATTTTGTCCGGTTCAGCTCTGCTTCCGAATTCGTCAGACAGCAGGATTTAAAAAAAATCCAAACAAAATTGGGGAAGTATTTCACTGTGATGTTTTACTTTCCCCACTCCATGTCTATAATTAGATGTGCCATTAGCGAGAGAATATTTATTAAATGATTCTGCAAAAACAGCTCCCGACCGCTGGTGAACTACTTCCTTTTTTGTCAACAAATATAAGAAATGATTTCAAATTATTTGGCAAGAAATCACAAAGCTGAACACTGCTAAATATTTGCTATTACAATTTATCGCAAGCGAACCGTAGCGTATATCAATAAAAATAGTAATATTACGGCATATTGGGAAATGCCAATATATTGCAACTAAATATAAACGCAAGCCGGATGGACGAATGTTTCAGGGGAAAAAACGTTTCGACGCGAAAAAAAGGTTTCTTAATGCGTCAGGGGTACATGAATATGTAAATAAAAGATTTTTTTATTTGATCGTCTTTGTACATCCGGTAGAGCTATAAGAAGGTTAAGCGCGAAGGGAAATTCCCGCTTGAACTCTTCCTGACGTTGACAGGCGTCGAGTAGCGAAGCAAGAAATATCCCCTGCAAAATTACCACCATTCTGCTTTTTAAGTTAAAGTTGATGAAAAATTTGAGCTCCACGCTAATCGGTTGACTGCCCAAACTTGCTCTTCTGAGGCCTTAGCTAAAGCACAGCAAACCTGCGTGTTCAAGGACTTCGATCAGTCGGTCACACGATCTCCGTGCGAGAAGTAATTGAAATTGGCCAAAATGTGGCGTAAGTTGCAGATCTACCTTGTGTTATTCGATGAAAACTCGAAAGCAGTTCCTAAAACACGTGAAGTAGATAAAGGAAGAGCTGCTTTATACATTTATATTTATTTGTTGCAGCTTATTGGTCATGTTTGTGTGCGATTGCGTGACAACTTTTGACCGGGAACGGAAATGACTGCTCAAACAGAAGATTTCGTGACATCAATTCGAATGTGCAAAAGCTATACCAATAGATTTTACTTTTTCTTCCCACTGGCGTTTACATTTAGCCAGTTTGCTTAATTTGTACTATTGGGAGGTTTTTAGTTAGGGAAAAGTGTATCGTGGCCGAAAACGCGCACATCGCATGCCTTGCACGAGTGCATGCACCGAGAGGCATTTTAGGTGGATTACGTAAACCAACGTAAGACATGGTATAGTTTACATTAATCTCAGCATATTTTGAGACCAGCTGATCATCCTAGGTTTTCGACACTTTTACAAGAAGAGTTTGAAAAACTATCCGTAATACAAGTATTTCACTTCTCCAGAGTATTTTGGGGTTTATTTTTGATAATGTTATATAGTTTCTTTCTTCTCGGTCACCTTTTTTTGAAAGAAGAAACTTACACAAAATCAATTAACCCTGTTCGCGTGACTCGCACGCCTCAAAGCACGCGTATGCATTCCCAGTTAGTTCTTGCACGGGTTTGACAATCAGAGAATCTAGGAGGACAATTTTAAAGAATTTACTAAGCCAAAAAAAGAAAGAAAGGTTCAAAACTGTTGTATCACTTTGTGCTAGTTTCATTGCTCGGTGTCACGGATTCTTTCTTCTAGGAATCATCATCTGGGATAGACTGGGCTGCGGGTCATTTCCGGTCCCCGGAGCCGAGACTAGACTCATGATATTAAGATTACCATGTAGCTCCCTTTAGACATGTGCAAGCGTTTGTTAATCACCATTGTTCTTTAAATACTATGTGGCATTTTAATAGAATAAAATCTGGTTTTCTTCGCGTTGAAGAAAGAAATTCGGGGTCATAAAATCTGTACTTGCGAACACAGTACACATGACTTAACCCATGTTTAGTCAGTAAGTGACTCTTAACCCTGAACCATGTGAGTCACCTGGTACCTAACGAGCCAACATTTTAATTGAAATTGCGTGCACCAGCACATGACATTATTTTAAGAGCTTGCAAAAACAGAATAACTTGGAATACGTACCACCGTATTTGAATTTTGGGATAACTGTCAGCATGATTTGCAAACGCTTGAGCTAATGTTGACCTCGCCAGTCACGAGAGCTTCTTCAAGTACGAATTGTATCATGCATGTTCAATTTTTTTCCGGTCTCGGAATCCCCCTCAAGCAATTAATCATTAACTAGAAATCAACATCTCTTGCTCTGAGACTTGAATAAGGACCTGTTTACATGGAGTGGGGGACCCCGGTCTAGTGGGGTTGGTTTCTTTTGTTTTCACGCTCTGGGGGACACAAAACAAAAGAAACCTACCCCACTAGACCGGGGTCCCCCACTCCATGTAAACAGGCCCTAAGAAAGCATACATCATAAAACTAATGGCGACGTGCAAGCGAGAGTAAAATCGTTAGATTGTTAATATTTCGCTAATTCGAAGCATTTTTTTTTTTTCACTGAGGTTAGAGAATTTAACTTTGGTTTGCCCGCTCCTTCGTGTCACCTCATCACGTTGTTTGTGTATGAAACGCATTAACACGCACTTACATAACGCTAAACCGCGTGACTCATAATACTGCGTGGGGTAACTCATGATCGAGCTCATCTGAATTTATGCACGTGCGTTGCACTTTTCGTCTGTCCCCAGATTCCCGGAATCAGGCAAACGTTTATACAAAAAAATATATATAAATGCCTTTGATACTGTAAATGAAACTTGTCTTTAAACTCTGCTGCAAGTTCGTGACAAACTAAACGCTTCATTTTCTTAAAAAGCTGAAAAATGTTAACCATCTTTAAAAATTAAATCAATTTGTAGGGGCAGCAGTCTGAGAGCCCAACAGCTAGGCGGAAGAAAACAACATGGTCAGATTAAAACATGTTTCATCTCCTAGCTTACAGTGCTGCTCCTGGCATTTCAAGAACTGACACATCAAGTGCCAGCTGGAGGAAGACAAGCACCGTAGATCACGCTCAGGGCAGGCTGAAACCCCTCCATCTATCTCTCGTAATTTTTTAATTTTTTTTGTATATCAGTTATATAGATATAATTTGCCTAGCATTGAAGGGCAAGATCTCGTGGCTAACATATGGGGCTTAGTTAGGAGATGGTAATTCGGTTTGAGTATAACCTGAGATAAGGCCCATGAAAATAGAGCCTGATAAAAAAGATTAAGAATTGACTGAATCAATCACCCATGCCGGGTCTCGCCGTATATTTGCGTAAATTGAACACAGCCGACACAGGTCGGTCCCTTTTGAGTGACAGCTGTAGATAATAATGCAATCTTAGTTCATTAGCATCTCTAATCAAGCTCAAAATATGTCATACCCGAATCATTTTGGGTGCGATATACTAAAAATAATTTTTAGGTAAACCATATAGGGTCATAAGCGCTTATGCCATCCTCGCTGATCCTAGACTAAGCCCCGCAACCACTACCTTGACTCTTAAATGCACGCAAAGAGCTGAGGTGTCTACGCTTTAAGTTTATTCTGGCTCTTCAGAAGGCCCTTTTTTTATTTTATGACGCGATCCTGTTCCCAACTCTCGAGAGGGGATGAGCAACCTTGAACTTCTTTGATAAGTTCTATGCCAATGTAGCCAAATATTTATCCGGTGACGCAGTAAGGATGTGTTTAATAATTTAGCATATTAAATGTCAAATCTTTTTTCTTGATAATTTTAAACTCGCGAAGGCGCGAATGTAGCGAAAATTATAACAGGTGTAGGTGTTAATCAGTAAAATTTCACCGTAAGGACAAATTAAAAAGAATAACCTTTTTAATAAGCATGTAAAAATTTATTTTGCTATTGTCAAAAATAATTTTCGTATGAGACATTTCGATCTCGTCCGCGGTCATCTTAACAACATCGGGAAACTTCGTCCTCGAAGCTGTGATAGAAAAAAGAGGGCATGTTTTTCAAAAGCCTTTGAAAACCTTATGATCTGTGCGATTTTCTCGTAGCTATTTTGGGTTACCTACTACCTCAATTAAATTTGTATTGTTAAGTTGAAACGAGAGCCACAAACTTTTTATGAATTAGCATAGCATTCGGTTCCTGCGTACGTGCACTTTATTCTTGAGATCTATTTTACTTTTCTGCGCCGTTTACGAGCCCGTGACGTATCTAGCACGTAGCGTACAACGCAAAACAAAGGTTAAGCGATTTATTTCGATAGTCGTATAAGGTTATCTCTTATGGAAAAAATTGTGTTGAGGGTCTTATTTCATAAATTCAGTCGATTCTTGGTTAGCAAAGGAAAACTGGCGAATTTGTCTCCATTTCCCCCCGATTTTTTTGATTTAGAGTTCACCATTTCAAACCAAAGACTCCCAAACTAGGTTTCTGAATAATTATACTCTTTAATTTTGCACCGTGGAAATATTGACTGACTGCTATTTCTGACTTAGCAATATTATTTTTGAACTGATGTCTAGATTATTTAAATATGATTGCGCAAATTCATTGTGTCAATTCATGCCAAGTCGCTTTAAAACTGCGTCACGTTTGCGTACACTTTTACGTCTGCAGGCCATTACGGCTCGTCAATGCTCTTTCAATAACTAAAGTAAAAACCATTGACAGGTTCCTCAACTGCCCACGTGATTATTTTTAGCACATCCATTCGTTCTGGTCCAGCAAACACAGCGGGCTCTGAAAATAGTATTCCAGCTGAAAAGCCAACAAAAAAAATTAGCCTGCGTAGGAGTAGGGGATAGGGAGGGGGAAAAGGGGAGAGGGATTGGGGAGAGAGAGAGCTCCCTTCCCTCTTCCCTTTCTCCCTCCCCCTCCAAGCTAAAAAAAAAAGAATAGAATTTCCGGCCTTTTTTGTCTAGCCTGCCTCTCTCTCTCCCCAATCCCCCTCGCCTTTGCCCCCTTCCTCCCTATCCCCTACCCCTTTCGACACCTGCTACACAGGCTATTTTTTGTCCTCATGTATTTCTGTGGCATGATAGCAGTAAGGACTCGGGCGGTTTCAGTTGAAGTGACGCATGAGTAGAGTAGCCCTGTTACCCGGGCTGGCCACGATAAATTTCTCGAGCCGAGATATCGGCAAGCGCGAAGCGGGTCAGCCTGCCTTCTCTTTTTAGCCTGTTCCAGGCTCTCAAATAGTGGGAAGACGCGCAAGTGAAAGGTAGGTGATTCGCGCTTTCTCAATCCTCGGGGACCCGACTATCTCGGAGCCTGGACCGGGCTACCTCTTATAAACAAGGCAACAATTTGGGAAACTATATCCTGGATAGGCATGAGCCGAGGTAGCCTGATAAATCGGGCCAGTCAAACTATCAGGGCTGGCTCACTATATAAAACAGCCAGTTGCCAGGTTCTAAGTGTCCGAGATGCCCAGCTTGTAACCACACTTCAGGTCTTTATTTATTTATCATTACTTTGGTAATTCTCGCTCACAACTACCTAGCTAGCTATCCTTATGAGATGAGGGGCGAATTTCCATTCAACATAAGTGTGTGTTCTCCTCTACCTAAAAACGCAACTACGTCCCAAGGAATTCTCGGTTGCTGTCACTTTTCCTGGCGATTACACTGTATTGTTTATGTCATTTTCCCGATATCGCAAACCTCTTCCAAATTTGGTCAATGCCAGCTGGTTATGGAGAATTAGCCATGTGATTTGAGCCTATCAGAAGCAGAGAAATATTTTAAGTGCATGATAATAAATTTAACAGTGAAAGATTAAGGGGGCCTGGACCACAATCCAGATAACCACCCTATCAAATAAAATGATAACGACAATGACGATTCCCAAGCTTAAAACTCATTCATGCTCTTATAGCCTGCGAATACTGTTGTCTCTCCTCGCTCCTCGCTCCTCACTGTGACTAAATCGTCCCTAGCGCTCAGGTAAATCAAGGCATGGGCTTCAATTGGCCTCAATTTGCTCACTTCAAAAGTGAGGGGGTCGCCTAGATCTACGAGCTTTAGATGTAGACAGAGAAAACTTTGCCAGCTGCACAGATTTTTAGCTTGTGCCAATTTCGTGCTTTAAAATTCAGTATGAAATTAGGTCACGCGACCTCCATCGTTTGAAAAAGCTTGTTCTTGAAACATTGAAAAACCGTTTATTTTCTAATACAGTAAAAAATTCAAAAAGGCCAAGCACAATTTTTTAAAGGCTTGCATTACACATTGTCCTAAACCAGTCCGGTTTGATAACTCACATTAATAAGTGTTGCCATTTTTGTTTAAAGATTTTTAATTGTTGTCTGGCCGTCTGGAGTCACATGACAATATGTGCATAATTAAAAAACACCAAATTGACAGACACCACAAAGTCTCATCTTTCTAGTGTTTTTAAAGTGCTCAGAGATAGACCACCCCCCATCACTTTTTGACTGAATCATTGGGGGCCCATGCCTTAATTTCCTGAGCGGCGAGAAGCGAGAAGAGACGGCTATATTTGTAGGCTAATACTCCTATAATAAGACTGTTATTTGTGTTCCAGATCAGAACTAAAGTTCAGTTTTTTTTAACTAAATGCTTTGCATTTTGTTTTTGGTAAGCCTCCCTGGAATTCACATTTGGAAATGGTTGCTGGGGCTCTGGAACATCTAGAAATTTACAAAGAGGATCCCAACCCTCTTTAACGTTGAAAACTAACAAATTTTCTTCCTTGACATTCCTTTTCACTTCTTCATTCCAATCTAAATAAAACTTCCGTAAATCAGTTTCTGGTTCTTCTGGGTCAACACCATGAACTTTCGTCACACAAGCGTTAAAGGAATGGGAAAATTCTTGCTCTGCTGAATTGGAATCAGATTCTTTAGTAGATTTGACGGGGAAAATTGTCGCTCGAACAGATTCAACCCACTTCTCAGGATTATCTCGCACAGTAAGAATCACTTTAGCATCAGGATTCCACTGAAGGAACTCTTTATAAAATAAACAGCCAGGGTAATCCGTAGTAGCCACATAACCCCTGAAGGCTTCTTTCAGTTTTTCACTCTTGCCCTCACTGCTGCTGAATATCTCTGTCCACATTGGCCACAAATGCTCTTGATTATCTGGGACTATTTCTGTCATATGATGGCAGGGTCCAAATCCTAAGAGAACAAGCGCTTGCTGCAGGGATTTAGTTCCAGTACGACCCAGTCCAGCGCCAATAACTTTCAGATCTGTCATGATCTAAATAGAAGGTAAAGGTAAAGAGGTCTTTATTTTAAGTCATGGTAGTTTAAAATAAGCATCTTGATGTTTCAACTAATAAAGTTGAGGACAATGGTGCGCTCTTTTGAACTAATCCATTATTGCTTTGTTTTAAAAGTAATTCACAGCAAAGCTACCTAGGCTATGTATGTCCATACTTATGCGTTTTTTAAAGGGAGCGTTTTCGTTGTCATCGTAAAGGCGTCGCTCTATTCGTGTCCACACTACCGTTTTGCTGCAGATTCGATTGTCCACACTCAAACGTTCAACAAAGGATGAAGTTGGACTTTATGACATAAGTTGAACTCTATGCACTTGCTACAAACTCACGTGCCTGCGATATTTTCGTTCATCGTTTTACTTTTTTGCTTTCATGCGACTATTCCTTCACATCCATACCCCTCCTCGATGCCAAAGACCTTTACACCAAACCTACAGACAAACATCAATACTTACTACAATCGTCAGTTATGTCATCCCATGCACACCAAACGTGCTATTCCTTTCAGTCTAGCTCCTAGACTCCGCCGCATTTGTTCAACCAATGAGATCTTCACACTACGCACCAATGGACTTATTGACTATCTTTACAAACTTGGCTATAACCGCTATTTCCTTCAACGGAAATACAGCGAGTTAACAACATCACACGGGCAGAAGCACTCGCGCCCCATGACACTTCAATACTGGACAAACCAGAACGTGTTCCCTTTTGTTACCACCTACAACCCAGCCCTTCGTTCCATCTCATCCATCATTCGCAAACAGTTTCACATCCTTATTTCATTCCCCCGTTGTTATAACGTCTTTAAAGCTGAACCCATTGTAACTTATAGACGTAGTAGTAACCTCAGTGATTTTCTAGTTAGGGCCAAACTCCGCAATCTCACACAACACAACCAGCCCCAGGGATCATACCCATGCGGAAAAAACTGTCTCACTTGTAAATACATATCTGACGGGCAAACATCATACACATTCCACGCTACAGGCGAAGCCTCAACTATCACTAATGACATTGAAACTCCAAAATCGTCATTTTCATGATACAATGCAACCACTGCTCTAAACAATACATAGGTGAAACCAAACGACGACTCAAAGACCGTTTCAACCAGTTGACCAGTTGACAACCCATCTAATATCTCCAAACTCACCATACTCTCAGGACACTTTCTTACTTATGATCACTCTGCTAACGACATCACACTTAAATAAATGAATAATAAATAAATAATGATTTAGAGGTAGCACATCCACAAAGTCAGTTCTTCGTCTAACTTATTCCTGGTCGAACTGGAATTTGAAAATGTTGGTTTTTGGGGAGAGGGGAAAACCGTAGTACCCGGAGAAAACCTCTCGGAGCAAAGGAGAGAACCAACAACAAACTCAACCCACATATGGCGTCGACGCCGGGATTTGAACCCGGGCCACATTGGTGGAAGGCGAACGCACTCACCACTGCACCATCCCTTGCTCCTCAAGAGAGCTCCCACTAGAGCTCATTAAATCTACTAAAGGGAGACAGTGTACGAAAAGCTAGAGAAGCATACCTCATCGAGAGAGGTAAAACTCTTGAACCATCAGGTATGAATAAGAAAGATGAAATGTAATGCAGTCTTTCAGTTATTTCTCCTACTTGTTATCATTTATTTATACTATTTTTACTTTTCAAATTTCTTTCCCATCACTGCTTCAAGACCTTCAACGGTTTTTGCTTTCAACGTTCACTTTTTTCTCATTTCAATTTTCACGTGTTATAATTATAGTACCATATTGCACACTATTCTTTATTTCAGCTTAACCTCTTCATTATATGTAAGACCCTGAAGAAGGAAGGCCGTGCCTTCCGAAATATTGGTAAAAAATATATATATATTCCCTACTGTAAAATCAACCTTGCTTCTTTTGTCTCAATAACTATGCAAGTACGTAGAAGTCTGAATGGCAAACACATTTACTTCATTTACATCTAGAAACATTTAAGAGTCATAATTCATTCTCTGAAAACTGTAAAAACCCAAACAAAAAAACAGCACATAGACGCTATATCTTGGGTAACCGCCTTAGTCGGGTTTGCGCATCCGTCGAGTCCTGTGGAAAAGTCTTGTTGGACCCACGGTTCCCATGAATGTGACAATGAGCAGGAAAAAAATTGTTATTACTAATTCAGTTTTAATTACGTTACTTAAATTTGCCCTTAACACTTATCCCGGGCTAAAAATGATTGGTTGCATGATCAAAAAAGGACAATTTCCGTGCTGAAAAACTAGCCAAAAGTGCAAATTATGCTAGAAGTGCGTTTTTCAGGAAATACATGAAAATCATGCTTCTAAATCGTAATGAAGACGGGAATTATGCCAAAAATTATGCTAGCACAATCCATCAAAGCTTATATTCACACTCTATGCGCTTTCGTTTGGTCCACTTTCGAAAGCGTTTTCAAATCGACGCGTTTTCGATGAAAACGCTTAACGCATTTGCGTGGACAGAAAGCCTAAACGCCTCGAAATGTATCCATATTTCTGAAATCGTGGTGACAGGCTAACTCCCAAGAGGCGCCCTTAGCCAAAAGAATTTAGACTGCTTGCAGTCCGCCTATCGTCTTAAAATCCGTCTAGTTCTTATCTCAGCTATCCCGATTGCAAACCACGACGTTATGTTACAATAACGGATTGGGACGAGACGCCCTCTTTTTATCGTGGCTCCTGGCCCCGGCTTCGCCGCTCACGTGCGTGGACTTTTCGTGCAGTAACTTTGCAAAGAAAAATAAGAGACTGCTTGCAGTCTAAAAGAATTCTACGCATCGTCAGAGAACGTTGAAAACGGAAAACTAGAGCTTTCAAAGCCGGCACCTGCTTTCCCTTCGTGTGTTTGCCTTGCGCGCTCTATAAGTACTGACCAAAAAACTGACCGGCGCTGCAACGTACACAAGGAACGGTTGGCTGTGAAGCAGACTAGGGGCTCCTGGTCACTGGTATTAATATTATGCTGGCAGAAATGCTAGGTCGTTGAAATCGTTTCAAAACTCATCTCATATCATTTATTAGAGACTTAATTAGAGACAGCGCAAAAGCAGTCAAAACAGGAATGCGACCTTGAAAACTTTATCTACACCTGGAGCATGCACGAAATGAATGCAGATTCATTGAGAGCAGATTATGACTAACGCTTATAATTTAGCTAATGCAAGGACCACTGGATTGTGGCAGAGGACTTGTAAGCTACTCGTTTGTAACTTCCGTGGAGTTCATTGAACTTTAAGCCGACACTCAGAGCACAAAAAAAAAGATCAAAGATAACAACAAAAGTACAAAAATAGAAGAATTGAATGGGTAGGCGGTACACAGCTTAAATTACGGTGACAAGGAGAGGAATACTGCACTATTTACCTATTTACACCGTTTGTATAAGTACCCAGGTTATAAAACCAAGAGACATTGAAAGTCGAAAGGTAACAAACTATTATTTTCAAAATAACTCACCACTTTCCAGCGTCTATGACTCTTGCCTCTCCGATCCAAACGACGTCGAGAACCGGACGAACGTAACTCGACCACACGTACTGCTAAACTTCAAGAGATCTGGGTACGAGATTACAGGTCGAACAGAGGGGCAGTCTCCGGCTGGTGTCCCGCTGTTCACTCCAGAAGGGACACAGACAGGCCGGTCCCTTTTGAGTGACAGCTGTACATAATTATGCAATCTCAGTTACCTCATTAGCATCTCTAATCAAGCACAAAATATGTCGTGCCCGAGTAATTTTATTGCAGTCATTAGCACTATTACCTAGTGTCATTTTGAGTGCGATATACTAAAAATAATTTTTACGTAATTAATGTTGTGAACATTTCATACAGGTCCATAATCCATGATAGGCTCATAAGCGCTTATGCCATCCTCGCTGATCGTAGGCTAGTTCTCTGCCAATGTAGCCTGCAAGAGCATCCGGTTTTTTCGGCTCTAGTTTTTTTAAAACGAAGGAGAGAAGCTACGAGCGGAAATACGTCTGTGGTTCGCAAGCTAATGCCAATGTAGCCAAATAATTTATGCGGTGACGCAGTAAGGATGTGTTAATTTAGCATATTAAATGATCAAATCTTTTTTCTTGATAATTTTAAACTTGCAAAGGCACGAATGTAGCGAAAGTTATAACAGGTGTCGGTGTTAATCAGAAAAAATTTCCCCGTAAAGACAAATTAAAAAGAAAAATCTTTTTTAATGAGCATGTAAAATTTATTTTGTTATAGTCAAAAAGCATTTTCGTAGGAGACATTTCGATCTCGTCCCCGGTCATGTTAACATCATCGGGAAACTTCGCCCATGAAGCTACTAGCTATAGAAAAAGTAGGGCATGTTTTTCAAAAGCCTTTGAAAACCTTATGATTTGTGCGATTTTCTCGCAGCTAGTTTGGGTTGCCTACTACCTCAATTAAATTTGTACTTTAAAGTTGAACGAGAGCCACAAACTTTTATGAATTAGCATAGTATTCGGTTCCTGCGTACGTGCGATTTATTTAAAGAATCTTGAGATCCATTTTACTTTTCTGCGCCGCTAAATATATAAGCCGGGAACGTATCTAGTCACGTAGCAAACAACACAAACTAAGTTTAAGCGATTTATTTCGGCAGTCGTATAAGCGTATTTCTTATGGAAAAATTGTGTTGATGGTCTTATTTTATAAATTCAGTCGATTCTTTTGCTCGCAAGGGAAAACTGGCGAAATGGTCTCCGTTTTCCTCCCGATTTTTCGATTTGGAGTTCACCATTTTAAACCAAAGACTCCCAAATTTGGTTCCAGAATAATTATACTCTTAAAATTGCCCCGTAGCCGAATATTGACTGACTACTATTTCTGACTTAGCAATGTTATTTTTGAACTGATGTGAAGATTATTTAAATATGATTGCCCAAATTCTGTTGTGGATTACAAAAGTCATTATGTCACTTCACGCCAAGTCGCTTTAAAACT
>OZ037992.1:39497386-39519886 GCA_964035705.1 Porites rus
TTCAACTGTCCACACTAAAACGTTGAAAAAACGATGAAGTTGGACTTTACGACGTAAGTTGAACTCTATGCACTTGCTTCAAACTCACGTGCCTGCGAGATTTTCGGTCATCGTTTTACTATTTTTTTTTAAATTTGCGCGATAAGAAGGGATGAGGGGCATTCTCGACCCCAGTGCTTACGGGTTTGGGAATGGCCCGTAAGTACAGGACCTTAACACATTCACTTCCTTTCTCACCCCACCAAATAATTCACATACGACTATTCCTTCACATCCATACCCTTTCTCGATGCCAACGTCTCACTTCACAATGGTAAAATCGTCACTGACCTTTACGCCAAACCTACAGACAAACACCAATACGTACTACATTCGTCATGTCATTCCATACACACCAAACGTGCTATTCCTTTCAGTCTAGCTCTTAGCGTCCGCCGCATTTGTGTCAACCAACGAGACCTTCACACTACGCACCAATTAACTTATTGATTATCTTTACAAACGTGGCTATAACCGCTATTTCTTTCAATGGAAATACAGCGAGTTAACAATATCACACGGACAGAAGCACTTACGCCCTATGACACTTCAATACTTGACAAACCAGAACGTGTTCCCCTTGTTACCACCTACAACCCCGCCCGTCCTTTCACCTCATCCATTATTCGCAAACACTTTTACATCCTTATTTCATCCCCCCGTTGCTATAATGTCTTTAAAGCTGCACCCATTGTAGCTTATAGACGTAGTAGTAACCTCAGTGATTTTCTAGTTAGGGCCAAACTCCGCAATCTCACACAACACAACCAGCCCCGGGGCTCATACCCATGCGGAAAAAACTGTCTCACTTGTAAATACATATCTGACGTACAAACTTCATACACATTCTACGCTACAGGCGAAACCACACCTATCACTAATCACATTGACTGTAACTCCAAAATCGTCATTTACATGGTACAATGCAACCACTGCTCTAAACAATACATAGGTGAAACCAAACGACGACTCAAAGGCCGTTTCAACGAACACCGCAGACCAGTTGACAACCCATCTAATATCTCCAAACCCACCACAGTCTCCGAACACTTTCTTGTACTAATGATCACTGTGCTGCTAACGACATCCCACTTGAATAAATAAATAATGACTTAGAGGTAGCACATCCACAAAGTCAGTTCTTCGTCTAACTGATTCCTGGTCGAACTGGAATTTGGAAATGTTGGTTTTTGGGGAGAGGGGAAAACCGGAGTACCCGGAGAAAACCTCTCGGAGCAATGGAAAAAACCAACAACAAACTCAACCCACATATGGCGTCGACGCCGGGATTTGAACCCGGGTCACATTGGTGGGCCGGCCAGCGCTCTCACCACTGCGCCATCCCTTGCTCCCCAAGAGAGCTCCCACTAGAGCTCATTAAATCTACTGAATAGAGACAGTGTACGAAAAGCTAGAGAAGCATACCTCATCGAGAGAGGTAAAACTATTGAACCATTAGGTATGAATAACAAAGATGAAATGTAATACAGTCTTTATTTCTTCTACTTGTCGTTTATTTATACTATTTTTACTTTTCAAATTTCTTTCCAATCACTACTTCAACGGTTTTTGCTTTCAACGTTCACTTTTTTCTCATTTAAATTTTCACGTGTAATAATTATAGTACCATATTGCACGCTATTCTTTATTTCAGCTTAACCTCTTCATTATATGTAAGACCCTGAAGAAGGAAGGCCGTGCCTTCCGAAATATTGGTAAAAAATTTATATATATTCCCTACTGTAAAATCAACCTTGCTTCTTTTGTCTCAATAACTATGCAACGTACAAGTAAATGGTAAACACATTTACTTCATTTACATCTAGAAACATTTAAGAGTCATAATTCATTCTCTGAAAACTATAAAAACCCAAACAAAAAAACAGCACACAGACGCTATATCTTGGGTAACCGAGTTAGTCAGGTTTGCGCATCCGTCGAGTCCTGTAGGAAAAGTCTTGTTGGGCCCACGGGTCCCATGAATGTGACAAATTTATTACTAATTCAGTTTTAATTACGTTACTTAAATTTGCCCGTAACAGTTATCCCGGGCTAAAAATGATTGGTTGCATGATCAAAAAGACGCGTTTTCGATTATTTGCGTGGACAGAAAGCCTAAACGCCTCGAAATGTATTCATGTTTCTGAAATGGTGGTGACAGGCTAACTCTCAAGAGGCGCTCTTAGCCAAAAGAATTTAGACTGCTTGCAGTCCGCCTATTGTCTTAAAATCCGTCTAGTTCTTATCTCAGCCAGCCCGATTGCAAACCACGACGTTATGTTACAATAACGGATTGGGACGAGACGCCCTCGTTTATCGCGGCTCCTGGCTTCGCCGCTCGCGTGCTTGGACTTTGCGTCCAGTAACTTTGCAAAGAAAAATAAGAGACTGCTCGCAGTCTAAAAGAATTCTACGCATCGTCAGAGAACGTTGAAAACGGAAAACTAGAGCTTTCAATATTAATGCGGGCACCTGCTTTCCCCTTTGTGTGTTTGCCTTCAGCGCTCTATAAGTACTGAACCAAAAATCTCAGGCGCCTGCCTCGTACACAAGGAACGGTTGGCTGTGAAGCAGACTAGGGGCTCCTGGTCACGGGGATTAATATTATGCTGGAGGAAATGCTAGGTCGCTCAAATCGTTTCAAAACTCATCTCACATCATTTATTGGAGACTTATTAGAGACAGTACAAAAGGAGTCAAAACAGGAAGGCGACCTTGAAAACTTTATCGACACCATAAGCATGCAAGAAATGAATGCAGATTCATTGAGAGCAGATCATGACTAACGCTTATAATTTAGCTAATGTAAAGATCACTGAAGTGTGGCACAGGACTCGTATGCTACTCGTTTGTAACTTCCGTGGAGTTCATTGAACTTTAAGCCGATACTAAAGGGCACAAAAAAAAGATCAAAGATAACAACAAAAGTGCAAAAAGAAAAGAATTGAATGGGTGGGCGGTACACAGCTTAAATTAAGATGAGAAGGAGAGGAATACTGCACTATTTACCCATTTACACCGTTTATATAAGTCCCCAGGTTATAAAACCAAGAGACATTGAAAGTCGAAAGGTAACAAAGTATTATTTTCAAATTAACTCACCACTTTCCAGCGTCTATGACTCCTGCCTCTCCGATCCAAACGACGTCGAGAACCGGACGTGCGTAACTCGACCACATGTACCTAAACTGACAAGAGATCTGGGTACGAGATTACCGGTCGAACAGCGGGGCAGTCTCCGGCTGGTGTCCCGCTGTTCACTCTAGAAGGGACACAGACAGGCCGGTCCCTTTTGAGTGACAGTTGTACATAATTATGCAATCTTACCTCATTAGCATCTCAAAATATGTCATACCCGAGTAATTTTAGTGCAGTCATTAGCACTATTACCTAGTGACATTTTGAGTGCGATGTACTAAAAATATAATTTTTATGTAATTAATGTTGTGAACATTCCATACAGGTCCATAATCCATGATAGGCTCATAAGCGCTTATGCCATCCTCGCTGATCCTCGGCAAACTCCCACAACCACTACCTTGACTATTAAATGCACGCAAAGAGCTGAACTTTCTACGTTTTAAGTTTATTCTGGCTCTTCAGAAGGCCCCCTTTTTTATTTTATAACGCGTAGCTCTCTCCCAACTCTTGAGAGGGGATTCATGAGCGGCCTTGAACTTCTTTACTAAGTTCTCTGCCAATGTAGCCTGCAAGAGCATCCGGTTTTTTCGGCTCTTGTTTTTTTAAAACGAGGAAGAGAAGCGACGACCGGAAATGCGCCTGTGGTCGCAAGCTACTGCCAATGTAGCTAAATAATTTATGCGGTGACGCAGTAAGGATGTGTTAACTTTAATTAGCATATTAAATGATCAAATCTCTTTTCTTAATAATTTTAAACTTGCCAAGGCACGAATGTAGCGAAAGTTATAACGGGTGTATGTGTTAATCAGAAAAAAATTTCACCGTAAGGACAAATTAAAAAGAATAATCTTTTTTAATGAGCATGTAAAATTTATTTTGCTATAGTCAAAAAGCATTTTCGTAGAAGACATTTCGATCTCGTCCCCGGTCATCTTAACATCATCGGGAAACTTCGTCCACGAAGCTAGGATAGAAAAAAGTAGGGCATGTTTTTCAAAAGCCTTTGAAAACCTTATGATCTGTGCGATTTTCTCGTAGCTAGTTTGGGTTACCTACTACCTCAATTAAATTTGTACTTTTAAGTTGAAACGAGAGCCACAAACTTTCATGAATTAGCATAGAATTCGGTTCCTGCGTACGTGCGATTTATTTAAAGAATCTTGAGATCTATTTTACTTTTCTGTGCCGTTAAATATATAAGCCGGGGACGTATCTAGTCACGTAGCGTACAACACAAACTAAGTTTAAGCGATTTATTTCGGCAGTCGTATAAGCGTATTTCTTTTGGAAAAATTGTGTTGATGGTCTTATTTTATAAATTCAGTCGACTGTTTTGTTCGCAAGGAAAAACTGGCGAATTTGTCTCCGTTTTCCCCCCGGTTTTTCGATTTGGAGTTCACCATTTTAAACCAAAGACTCCCAAATTTGGTTCCAGAATAATCATACTCTTAAAATTGCCCCGTAGCCGAATATTGACTGACTACTATTTCTGACTTAGCAATGTTATTTTTGAACTGATGTGAAGATTATTTAAATATGATTGCCCAAATTCTGTTGTGGATTACAAAAGTCATTATGTCACTTCACGCCAAGTCGCTTTAAAACTGCGTCACGTTTGCATAAACTTTTACTTCTGCAACATTACAGCTCTTCAGTGCTCTTTCAATAAAGTAAAAACACTTACAGGTTCCTTAACCGCCCACGTGATTATTTATAGCACATCCATTCGTTCTGGTGCTGCATACACAGCGGGCTCTGAAAATAGTATTCCAGCGGAAAAGCCAACAACAGAAAAATAGAATTTCCGGCCTTTTTTGTCCTGTATTTCTGTGGCACGAAAGCAGTGAGGACTCGGGCGGTTTCAGTTGAAGCGACGCATTGGTAGGGTAACCCTGTTACTCGGGCCGGCCACGTTAAATTTCTCGGGCCGAGATAACGGCAAGCGGGTCAGCCCGCCTTTCCTTTCTCACCTTTTTATCTTGTTCCAGGTTCTCAGATAGTGGGAAGACCCGAGGGGGACCCGACTATCTCGGAGCCCGGAACGGGGCTATCTCTTATAAACACAGCAAGAATTTGGGAAACTATATCCTGGATAGGCATGAGCCGAGCAGGCCCGATAAAGCAGGCCAACCCGACTGTCAGAGCTGGCTAACTTCTGCTAACTTCATATAAAACAGCCAGTTGCCAGGCCCTAGGTGTCCGAGATGCCCAGCTTGTAACCACACTTCAAGTGTTAATTTATTTATCATTTTTTTTGTATTCATGTTGTTATTTTTACTTTGGTAATTCTCGTTCACAACTACCTAGCTAGCTATCCTTAGGAGATGAGGGGCGCTTTCCATTCAACAGAACTGTGTGTTCTCCTCTACTAAAAAACGCAACTTCATCCCAAGGGATGATTCTCGCTATTGCTGTCACTTTTTCTGGCGATTACACTGTATTATTTAGGTCATTTTCTGGATCTCACAAACTTCTTCCAAATTTGGTCAATGCCAGCTGGTTATGAAGAATTAGCCGTAGGATTTGAGCCTGTCAGAAGCGGAGAAATGTCTTAAATGTATGATAATCAAAGTAGTGAAAGATTAACGGGGCCTGGGCCCGGTTGCATAAAACCTGCACTTAACAACAACAACAACATAAGCTTTATTTGCATGACTATAATTATGTAGTTACAGTATTGCAAAAGCTTTAACATAAAACAAACAAACAAACAAACAAATCATAACAATGATAATGTAATGCAATGATGACTATAGTCAATCAAGTATCATCAGCATGATTTGATAACAAATTATTACGTAAATCATTACATAATGAGACAAATTTCAACAAATGTGAATTTACGGAAAAATTCTGTGAATTCATCAATTTAATTATTAATTCTCTGTAATATAGCTGATTAAAGTTAAGTGCTCACTTAAGTAGGTCACCAACGAATCTGTTATGGGTACGCTTGCAGTTGTTGCATGGAACACACTCAGCACTCTCGTAAGTTTCTGTTTTACGTGTTACCGGTAACTAACGGGCTCACTTAAGGGCACATGAATACTTAAAAGCCTCTCATTGAAATTAAGTTTGCATGCAATCGTTATTTTACTTCAATATCCACTGGAAATGTTTGTTGCTGTTCTTTTTTCTTACCGACGGCTTTATAAAGTGTACATCATAGGTTTACAAAGCGCATTAGATCGGAATTACGTAAAGAAAAACCTCTTTTTCCACTTCTCAGGGAAGGATCTCATTACCTTTGTTAAAAACAGTAAGGATACGGGAGCTACACAGGTCTCGTAAATCTACGTGCTATTTTTCCCGGAAAAAACGTTTTATGCAACACCCGCGATTTCTTTTGCATAAACGACACTTAGGTGAACACTTAAGAAAATCGTAAGTGCAGTCACTTAACTGAAATCCCTAAGTGGACCACTTAAGTAATTTAATGCAACTCACTTAAGTTACGAGTGCACATACGTACACGTGTAATTCTTACTGGCGTTTTATGCAACTGGGGTCCTGGGCCCGGTTGCATAAAACCTACACTTAATAAAGTGCCCACTTAAGTAGGTCACTTACGAATTCGTTATGGGTACACTTACGGGTGTTGCATGAAACGCACTTGACACTCTCCTAAGTTACTGCTTTACGTGGTAACTTACGGGCTTACTTAAAGGCACACGTAACTTTGATATAGTACTTTATTAATGACTCACTAATTTTTGTTTTTAAGCTAACCATCGGTGAGTGTAAATAAAGTTTTAAGTCCTTTCGAACACTTTTAAGCCTCTCAAAAAATTGAAATTTGCATGCAATCGGTTATTTTTCTTCAATGTCTACTGAAAATGATAATTCTTCTTCTTTTTTCACAACGTCGGCTTTAAAGTGTACATCAGAGTTTAACAAAGCGCATTAGAACGAATTACGTGAAGAAAAATTACTTTTTTTTACTTCTCAGTAAAAGATCTAGTTAACTTTAGTAAAAACAGTAACAATACGGGACCTACATAGGTCCCGTAAATTTACTTGCTATTTTTCCCGTAAAAATAGTTTTATGCAACACCCGCAATTTCTGTTGCATAAACGACACTTGAGTGAACACTTACGAAAATCGTAAGTGCAACTACTTCAGTGAATTCCCTAAGTGGACCGCCTAATGGATTTAATGCAATTCACTTAAGTTAAGAGTGCACGTACGTATACCCTTAGTTGTTACGGGCGTTTTATGCAACCGGGCCCAGCTGGACCGCAATCCAGATAACCACCTTATCAAATAAAATGATAATGACAATGACGATTCCCAAGCTTAAAACTCATTCATGCTCTTATAGCCTGCGAATACTGTTGTCTCTCCTCTCTCCTCGCCGTGACGAAATCGTCCCTGCCTTGTACCCAGATGTCTCGCTTTCGATGAAAATTGGCGCGCAAAAGAAGGCGGGAAGGGCACAACGGTCTAAACCTTCCGTCTGTACCCTTCCCATGATCCCTTGTGGTTCATCATCAGTCACTCGCGTTTCGTGCTCGCCTCTATCATGCGAAAAACTAAGCGCCTGAGGAGGAGGCCGAAATCGTCCCTAGCGGCGAGAAGCGAGGAGAGACGGCTATATTCGCAGGCTAATACTCTTATAACCCTTTAAACCCTAAGATCAAAATTTGAATTCTCATTTGCTGCCCCTATTCATTTCCCACAGAAGTAGTGCGGAGAAGTTGATAAAACATCAAGCAAATTCATCTTGTGTGATCGTGTCCGTAATTCTCATGACCACTCTGTTTAACATAGCATTGGTATTACAAGGAGAAATTTGAAAATTGAAATTTGAGGGTTAATAAGACTGTTATTTGTGCTCCAGATCAGAACTGAAGTTCAGTTTTGTTTGGCTAAACGCTGCTTTGCAACTCTTTTTTGGAAAGCCTCACTGGAATTCACATTGGGAAATAGCTGCTTAGGCTGTGGAACACCTAAAAACTTACATAGAGGATCCCAACCCTCTTTAACATTAAAAATTAACAAATTTTCTTCTTTCGCATTCCTTTTCACTTCTTCATTCTACTCTAAATAAAACTTCCGTAAATCAGTTTCTGGTTTTCTTGGGTCAGCACCATGAACTTTTGTCACACAGGCGCAAAAGAAATCGTAAAATTCTTGCTGTGCTGAATTGGAATCAGATTCTTTAGAAGGTTTGACGGGGAAAATTGTCGCTCGAACAGATTCAACCCACTTCTCAGGATTATCTCGCACAGTAAGAATCACTTTAGCATCAGGATTCCACTGAAGGAACTCTTTATAAAATAAACAGCCAGGGTAATCCGTAGTAGCCACATAACCCTTGAAGGCTTCTTTCAGTTTTTCACTCTTGTCCTCACTGCTGTTGAATATCTCTGTCCACATTGGCCACAAATGCTCTTGATTGACAGGGAGTACTTCTGTCATATGATGGCAAGGTCCAAATCCTAAGAGAACAAGCGCTTGCTGCAGGGATTTAGTTCCAGTACGACCCAGTCCAGCGCCAATAACTTTCAAATCTGTCATGATCTGATAAAAAGGTCAAGGTAAAGAGTCTTTTTTTTAAAGTCGTGCTGAGCTCAAAAAAAGGCATCTTTCAACTAACAAACTTGAGGACGATGCTGCGCTCTTTTTAACTAATCCATTATTGCTGTGCTTTAAAAGTAATTCACAGCAAAATTACTTAGGCTGTGTCCACCCTAATACGTTTTCAAAAGTGTGTGTTTTCGTTGTTATCGATTCGAGTCCAGACTACCGTATTAGGGACCTTACGATCCGACAGCGACGGCGTCCATAAAAACGTCCCTGAAAAATAGACTTTCACTTTTTTTCGCGATTTTTGCAAGTCGTCCAGTTGCTTAAAAAGAAGGGAATTTAGGCTGGAGATGAAGAGAGGGGGGCCCAAGTTCAGACAGGGATGGTAGAATTTATCGGCTCTCCGTTCCCGTTCTCAAGTAAACTTAAAATTTGGTTATTTCACGTCGTAGTTGTGGAGGGACGGCAACGAAATGTACAAAAACAGTGATGCTCGTGTAGCCTTGTTGTCTTGCTCATTAAACCCATTGCTTTTTGACGATCTCGTTGCCGCCACCGTCCTGTTTTCGTAAGGTCCCTATTGATGCGTCCACATTAACACGTTCAAGGAACGATGAAATTGGACTTGGTGACGTAAGTTGAACTCTGTGCACTTGCTATAAACACACGTTCCTGCGATATTTTCGGTCATCGTTTTTATTTTGATGCGTTTTCGACCATCCACACTTAGGCTTTGATAGATTGTGCTCACAGAAGTAGCATAATATGCTACTGGCAATGCTTGTATACTTCTGAAATTATACCAATAATTATGCTAGGTTTTGTAAATTATGCTCATTGTAGCAAAATATATAGAAGTTATGCTTCTCCTTTTTGCTTTAAATTTGGTAAAAATGCCTCAATAACTATGCAACATACATGTAAATGAAAAACACATTTACTTCATTTACATCTGGAAACTTTTAAGAGTCATAATTCATTCTCTGAAAACTATTAAAACTCAAACACAAAACCAGCACACGGACGCTATATATTGGGTAGTGCGTTTTTCAGGAAATACACGAAAATTATGCTCGTAAATCGTAATGACGACGGAAATTATGCCAAAAATTATGCTAGCACAATCTATCAAAGCTTATTATTCACACTCTATGCGCTTTCATTTTGGTCCACTTTCAAGAGCGTTTTCTGATCGATGCGTTTTCGATGAAAACGCACATTTGTGTGTGGAAATTGTCATTTATTGCTCATGCAACCGATCGTTTTTGTCCCGGGATAAGTGTTACGGGCAAATTAAAGTAACATAATTAACAGTTAATAATAAAAAAAATTTTTGCCTGATTATTCGTGGGACCTGGATCCCACAGGACTTTTCTCACAGGACTCAACGCATGCCCATACGTGGCTAGCCCGGTTGCTAGCATAATTTGCACTTTTGGACGGAAGGCCTAAAGGGCTCGAAAACCCGACTCGAAGTGTATCATATGTTTCTGAAATCGTGGTGACAGGCTAACTCCCAAGAGGCGCTCTTAGCCAATAGAATTCTACCAACGCGTCGTCATAGAACGTTGTAAACGGAAACCTAGAGTTTTCGATGCGGGCACCTGCTTTCTTCTTCGTCTGTTTGCCTTGCGCGCTCGGTAAAAACTGACCAAAAAACTAACCAGTGCGTTTAACCCGGGTTTCTTTTTCTTTTGTTAGTGGACTAAAATGAAACCGTTACTGGCAAGTCTTCTTATAACTTGTGTTGATAGTAAAGACCCAAGACCACATTTTTTGTGATGAACGTTAAAGCACAATGAATTGTGTTTGGACACTGGTTCACTAACACTACACCTCTCACACGTTTCAAGGGAATCGTCAAAGCCTTCAGTGGAATGTGTTTGCTCACGTCAATAACTTTTTCAGTAATTTAATCGAGTGTGTTGCTTTCAGTGATTTGAGTGTGGCGCTACTGTAGGCTGGTTTATAAGCTTTCCTGAATAAATAACATAGAGCTAAAATGTTCGTTTGTGTGGTTTGTCCGGTGCCTAAAATATCACAAGTCATGATGAAGTGGCGCCGCCGAGCTTCAAATCGCGGTAGATTTACTTTGTGGCACAACGTTCGCCGAGCTACACAACTCGGTAGATTTACTTAGTGCGGGCACAACGGCCGTCGAGCTTCACAGCTCAGTAGATTTACTTCGTGGCACAACGGCCGCCGAGCTAAACAACCCGGTTTCATTGATGCATGCACCAGCAGTCGCACACATTTTCAAAAGACAACTTTGGAAGATTCAATAAATACACATCGATAGTAGACCTTTAGGAAACTGTTGAGATATGTACGCGTTACAAAGACAATTAGCAGACCTCAGAAAACGTTTGAAAAATGAACGCCGAGGACACTCGAATCGCCACGTAAGTTAGCACGTCAAAGTGAGACAAAACGTAAGCAATCGCCTCAAAGTGAGGCAAATGTGTCCCTTATTAATTGCACAGGAAACCCAATAATAATGGACAGAACACCCAACACAAATTCTCGTACCTCGAACGCAATAAACACTTAGAGAGTTTGCCAGACAGGAGTTCACAAATCTTTGATTAGCCTGCGTAGCAAGTGTTTCCGTTTGGTTTCGGAGCAAAGATATACCGAGGAAGGGGAGGGGGAAGGGAAGGAAGGAAACGCTTGCAGACAAACCCCTCGATTTTGAAAACCTGCGTTCGCCAGCGAACGCAGCGCCCGATTGGCTCGGCTAGTCGAACAATATTGACATGTGCTGATCAAAGGTTTGTTTCATACTGAGAGGTCATGTATGGTACGTGACACGTGTATTAATTTCCTGTGGTTATTGTTTATTCTGGTCGGCAAGATTTGCCCTCCAATGCAAGAGCATTTTGAAACACAAAGCTCTTCTTGCGACTCTATAAGGGTTTCAGGTCGTTTAATTTGTCTCCTGGATCTGAATAACTAAAAACGATTTTCTTTTGTCAGGGAACGCGATGGTTTCCTGCAATGTTTTGTCATGCTGGGCCCAGCTCGTTAGTGTTTTTTTTTTTGGCGGGACGTTAAATTCTCTAGGATAGTGATTTACAGATACAAATTTCGAAGAATGGATTGCACCTTAAACTGAAGCTACATCAACTAGGAAGACCTGCATTGTGACTCAGTCAAAATTTCTGCTTGGTTCTCCACGCGAACTTCATCAGTTTCCGGGTAAGCTTTGTTCTTAGATGCTTTCAAGAGCGCTCTAGTTGTCTGTGCCGTGGCGAGAACGGTAAGCCGTTCTGTCTAGCTGAGTTTTGATCTTGTTACAAATACGCGTCGCAGATCGAAAATACTAGACTTGAATGCTTGTCACATTTTACCCCTTCAAATCCAACTTTCTGGAGGTTTAGAGCTAACACTTCAAAACTTCATTCACCCTTGCGGTGCTTCCTTTTAGACGGATTAAGAAGACAAATGTACAAAGCCTTCATTGATCGATCGGATTCATTTAGATTTCACGATTAACGCCGTCCATGCGTTCCAAAATACAAAAAAAAAATTATTTTGGTTTCACAAACGGGTCCTTTAAAGTTCATTTTCCGCTCCACGGAAGGCCAAACATTTTATTGGTCAATTATGACAGTTGATGACAGCATCAAATGTCGGTGCGCGAACTCAGGTATGACAACCCAAGTGGGTGGTTTTCAAAATCTTGGGTTTTGTCTGCAAGCGTTTCCTTCCTTTCTTCCCCACCCCCTCCCCGCTCTTTTACTTGCGCCACTTTTCTCGCGGTCTTTGACCCTCGTTCCTCGTTCTTTTCTCCTAAACCGCACAGAAACGCTTGCTACGCAGGCTAATCTCTTGACTGGAAACAATTTGCCGGACACTCTTTCTCTCTCCTTAGGGGGAACAAGCCTCAGTCGACAAGCAAGACGAGTAAATCAACGGCTAGCTTATGACTAGCAGAACGTTCAGAACGATGGAACGATGGACGAGTAGAGGAATCAGCCTACAATTAGTGTAGGAGCTGCTCGGAAGGTCTCTCCTAATTGGTCGCAGGACAGAATGACATGTCATTCTTGCAAATGTTTTAGTATTGTTTGGGGTCAGGGAAACGCACCATAACTTCTCTTCCGAGCAGCTGCTACATTTAATGGGTAACCATTAAATTCTGTGCTGACTTATTCCCTGCTCTCAGATGTTCTTCTATAAAGTATAAAAAACAATGAAACGAACTAGCGTGAATTGATAAAACGTTTAAATTTCTAAGGCTTATTTTCTAGCAAATAAAATGAACTGTATGCAAAAAGTGAAAGAGAAATAGCAAAAAATCCAATTTCTAATTAAATCTAACCGTTTCCTGTTTTTGTCTAACCTACTGTATGGAATATGTGTGAAAATTTTCATTGTGAATCTGTATACTTCAAAGAGCTACACAACCACAATACTATTGACCGACAATATACAGAGCGGGGGGAGCTGTAGTGTCAGCAATTATTAGTTGGTATTAACATTATGCTAGCCGGAAACGCTAAGTCGCTCAAATCGTTTCAAAACTCCTCTCGTATCATTTATTCGAGACTTATCAGAGACAGTGTAAAAGCAGTCAAAACAGGGATGCGACCTTGTAGGAGCATGCACGAAATGAATGCAGATTCATTGAGAGCAGATCATGACTAACGCTTATAATTTAGCTAATGTAAGGATCACTGGATTGTGGCAGAGGACTTGTATGCTACTCGTTTGTAACCTCCGTGGAGTTCATTGAACTTTAAGCTGATACTCAGGGCACAAGAAGAAAAAAGATCAAAGGTAACAACACTGAAAAGTACTAAGAGAAGAACTGAATGGGTGGGCGGGACACAGCTTAAATTACGATGACAAGAAGAGGAATACTGCACTATTTACACCTTTTGAATAAGTCCTTAGACTGAAAACCCAAGAGAAATTGAAAATCGAAAGGTAACAAAGTATTATTTTTAAACAGGAGTCCATAACCTTATGGGCTCTTGTTTCAAATTAACTCACCACTTTCCAGCGTCCTATTGACTCTGCTGATCCAAACGACGACGAGAACTGGACGTGCGTAACTCGACCGCAAGTACTTAAAAATACAAGAGATCTGGGTACGAGATTACCAGTCGAACAGGGGGGGACCACAGCGAGGCTAAGCTGCAGTCTCCGATTGGTGTCCCACTCTTCACTTCAGAAGGGACACAGACAGCTGCTCCTAAAAGGGGGGTCTCGATGGGGTGGTGGCTTTTACGGTTATCGGCTAAAATTTTGGCTCTTTTACGGCTATCGGTTAATTTTTTTCTGTTACGGTTAACAAAAAGTTAAAAAATAATTTCTTTTGTTTCAAAGAGTTAAATATTAATAAACCTGTATTTTTTGTATCTTCAAAGGAAAATAAAGGTCTTAGGATCATCTCGGGATGAAATGAAGTTATTCTAAAAATTTTAACATTTGATAGATCATACTATCTATAAAGTATTCCATTTTTAATATCATTTTACGCATAGAAATGTCAATAATCAATTTAAAAATAATCTTTGTGAAAAAGCAAAAGCAGACACGCGAACGCCCAACTCAGAGGCGGGGGTGGGGGGGGGGGGGGACATTCATTATAACAGAGATGGCCCTTTTCACACTAGCGACGGATTATTTGAATGAGATGGGTTATCCGTTTGAGACGGTCTTAATGGGGTTAACCGATAGGCGTAAAACGGCCAAAAATTTAGTCGATAGCCGTAAAAATTGAACAATTTTAACCGTTAACCGTAAATAGGGAAAAAAAGAGTTAACCGTAAACTTGTTCCCTAGATTTGTTAATTTTAAGGAAGGTGCTAAACTTACTTATGGTTGCGTTATTTATTTCCTGGCTACTTTGACTCCGTACGCACGTTAGCCCAAGCGCCTTTTAGTTGAAACCTAGACCTAAACTCCATTTCCGCCGCTCTCTCGGGGAACGAATTGTTTCCATAGTGAAATCTGACTTCTTGCTGGGGACTAAAATTTGCGATTTTCAGGCGGTCGTTGCCTCCGGCGAAATACTAGTGAAAGAACATCTAGAGATGTCACTGTTTGTAAAACACGTTGCCGAAAAACAATAATTCCCTGCTTTTCTCTGACGCTAAGGTAGACATTGCCATACCTAGTTCCTGTTCGGCGTCTTCTGAGAAACGCATTAGACGCGCGGAATAATGAGGCCTATGCGATGGACAAGGCAACGGCAGACAGTCTTATTTCGGTAAAGTCCTTCGCTATCATTAAAAACGCTGGACACGGGAATTTCGTTATTGACCGTTTTCAAACTAGAGCTAGAAATGGATTATCCGACTGAGCCTAGCCTGTGCACAGTCGCCCCCTCCCCAACAGACACCCCCGACGGACACCCCTTCTCCGCCACAACGGATAATCCATCTTCAAACTGTCCGTCAAAATTTACGGATATAATCAGGCCAAGAGAGAATCATTCTCTCTTGGTCAGGCGGATTGTTCATTCAAAATTAAAACCCTCTCCATTTCAAATTAAGACGTATGACGTATTACCTATCTGAAGAGAATTATCAAACGAGGGTCTCAATGGGGTGGTGGTATTTACGGTTATCGGCTAAAAATTTGGCTCTTTTACGGCTATCGGCTAATTTTTTTCAGTTACGGTTAACAAAAAAGTTAAAAAGTATCCTCTTTTGTTTCAAAAAGCTAAATATTAATTAACCTGTATTTTTTGTATCTTTAAAGCAAAATAAAGGTCTTCAGATCATCTCGGGATGTGAAACAAGCTATTCTCTTGAAAAATTTTAACATTTGATAGATCGTACTTTTTATAAAGTATTCCACTTCTAATATTATTTTGCACATAGAAATGTCAATAGTCAATTTAAAAATAATCTTTGTGAAAAAGCAAAGCGCACACGCGAACGTCCAACTCAAGGCCGGGGCGCGACATTAGGGCCATTTACACGAGGAAAAATAAGACGCGTCTTACATAAGACGAGTCTTAAATAAGACGCGAACTGTACCATTTATACGAGCATGTCTTATCTAAGACGAGAACAGCTCGTATAAATGGTTCGCGTCTTATTTCTGTTCTTGACTCGTTTTCACGTAAATGTTGCCCGTAGCAACGGCAATCCAACGTGGCGCGCCAAAAATTAACGCATGCGTACTATGCGTTCGCGTCTTATTTAAGACGCGAAGGTCATTTATACGAAGTTTTTCTCGTCTTAGCTAAGACGCGTCTTATCTAAGAACAGGTTTTAAGGGCTGTTCTAAAATAAGACGCGTCTTAGCTAAGCCGCGTCTTATTTTAGACGAAATGTGCCGTTTAAACGGAAAGTTCGCGTCTTATTTAAGAAGCGTCCTATGTAAGACGCGTCTTATTTTTCCTCGTATAAATGGCCCTATTCATTACAACACAAATGGCCGTTTTCACACTAGAGACGGAGTATTATTCTTGTGAGACGGGTTATCCGTTTGATGATTCCCGTCAGATAGGTAAATTACGTCTTAATTTGAAAATGGAATAGTTTTAATTTTGAATGAACAATCCGCCTGACTTTATCCTTCAATTTCGACGGACAGTTTGAAGACGAGATTATCCGTTCCAGATAGCCGGCCTGTGTACAGCCGCCCCCTCCCCTCAGAAAAAAAAAATCGGAGAAGGGGTGTCTGTCGGGAAGGCGGAAGGGGGCGACTGTACACAGGCTAGTTTCAGACGGATAATCCGTTTCTAGCTCTAGTGTGAAAACGGTCAATAACAAAACTCCGATGTCCAGTGTTTTTAATGATAGTGAAGGACTGTACGGAACCACTGTCAGCCGTTGCCTTGTCCGTAGGTCTCATTATTTCGTGCGGCTAATGCGTTTCGGGTCACCTGGTCCGAGCGAGTTCGCCACCGAAATGCCTTGACCGAGACTGCATGGGAAGACGCCGTACAGGGACTAGGCATGGCATGGCAGTCTACCGTAGCGTCAGAGAAAAACAGGGAAATGTTGTTTATCGGTAACGTGTTTTACAAACCGTGAGATCTCTGCGTGTTGTTTCACCAGTGTTTCAAGGGCACGACCTTCTGAAAATCGCAAATATTAATCCCTGGCAAGAAGCCACACTTTCGCTATGGAAAAAAAAATTAGTTCCCCGAGAGAACGGCGGAAATGGAAATGGGTGTTGGTCAACACCTAAAAGGCGCTTTACCTAACGTGCGTACGGAGTCACAATAGCCGGGAAATAAAAAAACGTAACCATAAGTGAGTTTAGTACCTTCCTTAAAAGTAGCAAATCTAGGGAACAATTTCTTTTACGGTTAACTCTTTTTTACCCTATTTACGGCTAACGGTTAAAATTTCTCAATTATTACGGCTATCGACTAAATTTTTAGCCGGTTTACGCCTATCGGTTAACCCCATTGAGACCCTCTTACAAAAACCGTCTTGTTTCGTTATATCGAAAGCACAATAACGCTTATATTAGTCAAAGCTGAGCGAGTATATAGCTCGGTTTCCTTTGCATATAAAAGCACTTTTATCTTGTCAGGATACCGGTCTAGTCTGAAAGGCGACTTTTTAAGTGTTTGTAACCTTTTGTGAGAGCTATTAGGAATATTAGGAATTGTGTTTGCTTTGACACTGCTGGCAGCGTTAAAAACCTTAAATGATATTTGGCACATTATTTAAGCAATAGAAAACGTTTCCGTGTTTGCATAGCCTGATATAAACACGAGGGGGGCTGGGAGAATTCGAGACAGTCATGCCAACCCGAGACGACGTCGAGGGTTTGCATAACTGTCTCGAATTCTCCCAACCCGTCGAGCGTTTATATCAGGCTATGCAAAGATCGGAAAAAAGTTTTCTATTGCTTTTATAAAATAACCTTCCTGAGGAAAAACGCAAAACTCTCTGTTATGGCACTAATTAAAAGAGAAATTCTTACCAGTCGCAAAGTCTTGTACACGAAGTCTTGTTCGCGTACTCAGTTCTTGTTTTGCAACTGAGATGCTTTCCAAAATACGGATTTTTCTCGCTTAAAATGTCAGCTTAAGCGAAAAAAAGTTGTCACAGCTCGTTTGTAAAGATTTTCCAAGTTTCAGCCCATGAAAGAATGGGTAAATAAAGTGAACTTGTCGAGTTTTGATCCCTAAAACTTTTTCAAATTTGTGCTTGCGTGATTATCGCGCGAAAAGCAAAACATGTCACCTCACAACCATGTTTACATACTCTCATGCAAACACTCCTCTCAGCCAATCAGAGCGCGCCTAGTATGAAATGGAATGCTAGCGTAATATTTTCCTTCCTCCTCTCGCCATCAGATTGAACAGATCCCCAGAAAAACTTTATCAAAGACAGCTCCCTTTCAACTTTTCAGGCAAGTACTAACTAGTTTTCATTTCTTCCTTAGACATCGTTTTATATGGCACCAACGCAAATTTTGATTCTCGGCCATTACTTCATTCGACCTTTACACGTTTTTCTTCGTCAAAATTTTAGAAATTTGCATATAGATGGGGATCGTTCCATTAAATGGCATGGCATCGGGGAAAGAACTATTTTTAAACTGATCCGATATGATCTAGGAATAGTAGAGACATTTGACTCAGAGATTGTCGTCAACCAGTTGGGCACCAATCATCTGTCTTCCCTTTCCACCGTTGAAACTGGCTCAGCCCTTGAGGAATTATCTCGTTTGCTACATGATTCATACCGTGTGCCAAGGGTCTGTGTTTGCCAGACTACTTTTCGCGGTAATGCTCCTTTAATCAATCGCCAACCTAGTTAAGTTACTCACAAAATATCTTAAACTAGTGTTGGAGCCGATTCCTTATGTTCTTTACTGGCGACACAGAGGTTTCTGGAACTGAAAATCCCGTTTTTTACACGCGATGGTGTCCACCTTAATCACAGGGCAGTACAAATTTTTCCGTAGCTTGAGAGGGGCAGTGTTGGAAAAGTATTGTTTGCGATCTCTTCAGGCTAGCGGCTAAATTTGCTTCACTGGCTCGATGTGATCCAATTTACGTTTGTCTATTAATCCGCTTTGCTTTTCCTTAGTTATCCAATTTGATCAAATTTAATTACTTTGGCTAATCTGATTCAATTTGTGTAAGTGAGAATGTCACGCAATTGAACGGCTATATTTTTCCGCGAGGTCGATTGTCATACAAGCCCACCGTTTCTTGCGGTCTCGACCGTGATTTGCGGCTTTGGTACAACTTACTTTGATGCTGTGTGTGTTCAGCACCTCTGTCAAAGCATTTTGTTTTAGACAGTAGATTTGTATTCAAGTCGCGGTTGAAACAACCCGTACATATTAGCTGTGGTCACACTAGAGACTTTTACTTAGGTAAAACGGCGATTTACCTAGGTCAAATTCATCAAAAATCTCCCGACGTAAATTCATCTCGTGTTTTGTTTTACCAAGGTTAAAAATTCTGGGAGGGTCACTTTACTGATATCGGCTCTGAAGGTTTGAACGCTGGTTGTTTTTTTTGGAGCGTAAATTTAAGAAGGCAAGATGCGCAGGGATCTAGCTGATCAAAGAGACGTTTTTTTTCTTTTATCTCACTGTTATTTCTTACGCTAATTCAACGTGCAAGGCGAAGAAAGGCGAAGACGTAGAAGATTCGTGCCCCCTCTCCCCCCCCCCCCCCAATTTCTTTCACAGCATGAGCTATGTCCGGTTCTGTCATTAAGACTTTCGCCGATGAGCGTCTATTGGCAAGTAACCTCGGTATTTCATTTTTCCCTAGCTATCGCTTTGGGGTAGCTGTCAAGGGAAATTCTTTTGTTCTCGAGACATATCCAAGACCCAGACGTTAAAATTTTCCCTTCGCGTTGTTGTTTTGTGCTATCACTTTGCCTATAGACTGCGAGCAGTCTCTAATTTTTCTTTGCAAAGTTATTACACGCAAAACCTAAGCACGCGAGCGGCGAAGCCGCTTGCAGCGAGAAACGAGGGCGTAAGCCCGAGAAGAAAAAAGAAGAGACTGCTGACTCTTTTGTTCTGTCTGGGGACAACGAAGCTGTCAAGGTATTTTAATTAATCAATTAAACCCGAGTAACTTGAAACGATTTATAAATAGAACATAAACGACTGAAAATCTTACAAAATCTTGCTTTAAATCCGGTAAGATTGCCTTGAATTCGTTTCTCTTCAGGAAATTTACAGCAGTTTTCTTCTGCAAGATATCCTTAAAAGTTTTATTGTTGAGATTACTGTTTGGTTCGCTATTATTTGCAGTTGTTTGTGAAGCGTGACTATTTTTATTGCTCGCAATCTCACTACAGACCAGTCAATGATCTGTCAACAGTTGTGCAATTGACCAATCGGTTACTCCGTTTCTGGGCTGACGAAGGTTTTGCTTACTACAAAAGAGTCAGCAGTCCGTCTTTTCTCGTCTCGTCTCGATCCCTAAATAATGAACATCGTGGTTTCCAATCGCGCTGAATGAGACCAAGAACTAGACGGATTTTAAGAGAAAAGGCGGACTGCAAGCACTGTACTTTGCCTATTCAGTGTACAACCCATTGATCGCCCTTCAGGGGTGTGTCTAATGCATTCTGTGATTTTGCACTTGTTTTATTTTTTACCGAAATTACATTGTATTCTGCGTTTCACTTTAAATTATCTTGGTTTTTTATATTATATTCGTTTTGTAATTGCACCCTAGCCTTAAGGTGATCATTGTTCGTGCAGGTGCTCCTCTCAACAAATATTTTATTTCGTTCTTCAGACAACAATGCTTGGCAGCTGAGGACCAAACATTCTCTGTTACTTAAGTGGTCCCACATACCGCATAGTTGTCTGTCTATTTTTCCCATATTTCACTACCAATTCTAAACTGTACAAGAGATTCCTCCTAGCAAGCGTTCCTACACTAAGACTTTTGCAGGCACCGCTCCTAGAGCAAAACTGGGTCGGTCCTCCACGGCCACGTCGATGGCCATTTCCGACAGTGTCGCACTACCAGCTAGCCACGCCACGTCGAGCTCGAGCCAAGGTACACGGTGTCGATTGATGTTGCTGCCCGGTCCGCCACAGTGTCTGTCGTGGTAACAGAAGCCCCTAAAACCACAGGGTCCAGAGGAGATGTGTTTGTCGTTAGAACATCAAAACTCGTCGAAAACCTCTGAAAAATGGCTTCTTTTGATCGCCTTACAGTTTCGTTACACATTCTATAGACCGCAAACCACGAGACTGAGGGCTCGCAAGATCGGCTATATAAGATATAGCACTTCGTGCCTCGGTTGCCCTTCGGGCGACCGCCTTCGGTCACCCTTCGGACGACGTGCCGTGAACCAGCGAGGATATGGGTTGCGGTTATTGATTTTCAAAATGGCGAACAACAAAGGCGATCTGGGTAAGACAAGAAGCGAAGAAAGCGTTAACAGTAGATTCATAAAGATCCCACTGGGCTATTTGATCGTGCTAAGCGACAAATATAGACATTTTTGAAGGTGAGACTTTAAATAAGTAATTCATTTATTCACACGAAACTCCTCTGGACCCTTTGTTAAAACCGCTCTCTCGTCCGAAACCTTGACTGGTATTTTAAAAAACACTGGACCTCCTATCCCGTTGGAACCACCGGCCTTGGAATCCTCCAGCTCTTTTGGCGCAGCCTTAGATGCTGACGTAGCTGATATTCTCCAGGATGTTCACGCCTCAGGTAGTGAACTTCAACGACATCTTCCCTGAAGCCGAGGAATCTCCCACTCAGATACCCGAGAACCTAATGCCGAAGAATTGTGTGCTAACTTGAGAACTCTTTTAAGTTCCTCTTTAACAGCCGGCTCCAGGTGCTTGTATCAGCGTGCGTGGAGTATTTTTCGCCAATTTTATCGCTAATTGTACGCTTCTGATGATCCTCCTTTGCCGGAACATCCTACTTGCCTCCCCTTATTTATCTGTTATCTAACATTTCGTAAATCGGCTCTTTCAACGATTACTTCATATCTTTCAGCCATTTCCTGCGTACACAAGTTGAGAGGGCTTCATGAACCCACAAAATCGTTTTTAGTTAATTCAGAAGCTATTAACCGCTCTCAGCCCGTCGACAGCCAGTTGACATACGTTTTCAGGTGACAAGACCTGTTTTACATGAGCTGGTTCGTGCACTTAGTCCCACCATTAAATTCTTGGACATTTCAGCGTTCTCTCTTTTCGGCATTTTTTCTCGTGGCCTTCTATGGCTTATTTCGCAAAAGTCACAGTTTTCGTATTGGTGGCGCTTTTCTTGCTGCTGATCGGGGTTACTCAGATGCGCAAATCCGTGCTCTTGGCCGCTGGAAATCTGTTGGGGGGGGGGGGGGGGTTGCAACACAAATCTTCAACGGGGACTATAAAAGGAAAATGAGTACAGATAGAAGATAAACGTTACATATGCGAGATTTGAATACATAGCAAACAGAAAACGAAAGGCTACTAAAAGATGAAACGAATGTTACTAATTAAGTTTATCACGTCTATTTATACCATGAGGTTCTTAAGTTATAGCTTCGTTAATGAGGTGAGCCTCGCCTCGCCTTTATTTCTGTTTTCTTTCTTTGTTTTTTTTCTATCACTCTTCCTGCCGTGGGGATCGGTTTGCTGTTTTAAATTTAAAATTTGGTACTCAAAGTTTTACTGTTCCAGGTGTACTAAAGATCGGCGGACCCTCCTTGATTTGTTGTTTTGGTTTGTCTTCACAAGTGTTTCTATCTCTTAAGATCATATTTCACGTGAAAACATGGTTCGATATAAAAGGTGCTCTTTTCAAGTACTGTATCAATGTTAAGCACGAAGTACTGATTGAGAACACTGTTTTAAGTCGTCCGTTCCCC